>CM076578.1:1659337946-1659932946 GCA_034641835.2 Pinus albicaulis | reverse complement strand
CTAAGGTATTATCGAAGGAAAAAGATAAAATGTTAAAAGTTTTTAAATAGTCAGGATTGGCTAGTACTGGAGCTTCAAAAATAAATTTCTTGATATGTGTAAAAGCATAGCTTTCCTGTAATGTCCATTTGACCTCATGATTTTTATTTAGCATATCATTAATATCCTTAACTATCTCGGCATAATTTTGCATGAATATTCTCGAAAAAATAATTTTTCCTAGAAAAATTTGAAATTACTTTTTCTGTCTAGGTAGACTAATTAACTCAATGGCCGAGACCCTTTTTGGATCAATCACTACTCCTTCTTTTGAAATAATATGGCCAGGTTGTTTTCCTTCCTTTATAGTAGACATGGATTTCTTTGGATTGAGAGAAATTCCATATTTCCTGCATCCGTTAGAAACCTTTCTCAAGTGTTTCTCATCAAAATTTGAAAATATAGTAAGATAGTCCAAATAAATAACAATAAATTTGTTAGCCTTACCAACAAATGCTAGGTCCATTTCTCTTTGAAAGGTAGCTCCTACATTAGTTAGGCCGAATGGCATCCTTGCATACATGAATGTAAACCAAGGAGTTGTAAAGGTTGTTTTTTCTCTATCTTTTGGACTTACCATGATTTGATTATATCTAGAAAAACCATCCATCATTGAAATTATGTTCGCACCTGAAACACTTTGAAGAAATTGATCCATCTTGGGCAATGGATAATTATCCTTTAAATATAGTTTGTTTAGCTTTCTGAAGTCTACACACAATATTATCTCACAATTTTTCTTCCTAACTAGAACTATATTTTCTATCCAATAATAGTATTTTAAAGGAACAATAGTTTTTCCATCCTATAATTTCTTAAGTTCTTTTTCAGTAGTTGGAAGAAAATTTGGATTTATTCTCGTTAATTTTTTTTTGAAAGGCTTAGCTTCCGGTTTGAGAGGGATTTTTTCTTTGTGTCATAGTTTTTGAGATCTTCATATGACCATGAAAATACATCTTTATAATGTTTAAGAAGGTTAATATATTTTTCTTTTGTTTCCTGAGGCAATGATGATAAAAATTTTACATTTATAAATTGTTCATTTGTTCCAATATTACAATCCTCCACATCCTCATGTTGTGAACTTGATAATGAAGTTTTTGAGACATCATTATAATCAAAGAGATTTTCAATAGGAATTAAATTTTGGAATGTAAATATTAGGCAAATTAATAATATCATGATTGGTTATTTTATGATTTAACTATGAAGTTTCATTTTGATCATTTCACATACTTTGATTGACTTGTTCTTCTTCAATTTGTAGAGATGGAAATTCATCAATTATTTGTAAGAAATTTTTGAACATCTCATCATCTTCAAAAACTTGCTAATGTTTAATGTTATTAGGGATTGAAGGCCTATACTTTACTTGAATCTGATATTGCAATTGCATAGGATCAGGAATTTTAAAAGAGCTAGTAGAAACTACTAAAGAATCTGCATAAAGGTTTTCATCTGTAGGGATTGTTGTAATATTAAAAGCTTGAAAATAATTTTCCACAAAGTCCCATACTTCATTTCGATAAGATTTAATCCTAGGATGTTTAGCTTGGCATATATTTCTAGCTTGTTTCATAGTAAGTTATGAATCACCAAATACACTCAAGCTTTGGACCTTTAAACTCTTGGTTAACTCCAATCCTAAAATTAAGGCTTCATAAGTAAGGCTTCATATTCTTCTACATTATGTATAACATCAAAGTCTAACTTGAAAGATTGATTTATATTTTCCTTGTCTGGAGAAATTAGTACAATTCTAGCTCCAACTCCATCATTGGAAAAAGCTCCATCAAATTATAACTTCTAAACAATGGTGTTTATACATTTGGGCTTATTTACAACACGTTCAATACTGAGCTAAGAATTTTGGATATTTGGTTATCAAATTAAAACATCCAAAATCCAGATCCACTACATAAATATGATGGTTTATACCTTGATCATTGTCACAAACAATATTTATAAATATTACCTATATATAGAGTCTCAAATGCTCTCCAACATAAATATGAATTGTATCAAAAGACATATCCATTTGAAAATTCCCCCCTAACTTGGCACAACAAGATATGGAAAATAACATTCCAAATTTTGGGGGAATATTTGTAACAACAATATCTAAAACTACACTCTTAACTGGTATTTGAGAAAGTGTTACAACTATATCTTTTATTAATCAAAGACAAGGCACCTTCTTTGAATAAAATTTATATAGATCATGATAAGGCCTTGTGATTTTCAGTTGAAGTCATTCCATAATCACTTTATGCATGATATTATAAGAGGCCCCAAAGTCTAGCATATAACTATATAAAATATAATCATGAATATTCAAAGAGACATCAAAAGGGGTGACATTTTCAACAATCATATCAAAACTAGGACCAAATACAACTGAAGTTTTTTCATCCTATAAACTTATTACATCTCCTCCAACATCTATACTTGAATACTCAATCCATTTTGACACTTGATTCTTATAACCTAAATTTTTAGAGAGTTCAGATAATGGAATTGGGATCTTAACTCTTTCTAATTCCTTTTCCACATTAAAAGTTATTGGAACAAAATTATGATAGGTATTATGGTCATTTGACTGATTTAGTTGTTGAATCAATTTTGTTTATGTTTCAATTTTTTTGACCTGAGGTTCATTAATAGTAATATTTTTGTCTAGTCTACCAGGTTCTTTTCTTGTTCTCAAATTTTATCTTCTTTGTAATTCAACAACAAGATATTCAGAGAAGGTTTGATACTTTGAAATTTTAGAGGTCTCTTGATTTTGAATTGAAGGTTGATCAAATGAAATTGGGATAAGAGCATTTTTTGATAATTTATCACCAAGAAAATTGATATCATTTGTAGCTATTGTACTAGTTTCTCCATGCTAGATTTTTTGATCAATATTTGGTATTTGCAAGTTTTGAGGTTGAAAAGGTCTCTTTTATTGAACTTGAGGTCTATTTGCCACTAGTTGAGCTGCTTTAGGTTGTGCTTCCATTTTTGAAATTCTTTTTGAAATATTTCTCAATGAGGAAGTAATTTCATCTATCTTATGATCTCCATCCTTATTCTTTGAAAAATAAGTACTTTCTTCTCTAGTTTTCATATTTCTTTCAGCTTTTTCAGCCTTTACTTTAAGTTTATTTGATGCTGATATATTTTCTTGAACTTCAATATTGTTTGTTTGCATATCTTCCAAGATAAAAAATCTTCTTTCTCTAAGCATGAAAAAAAAAATCATCAAAACCATTTGAAAATATAACCTTAGTTGCAACTAGTGGTTGTTTACATTCTAGTGGCATTTTGTTAAAAAAATTATTGAATCTTTTAGTGAAATCAGAAATAGGTTCACTGTGATTTCTTTTCAAATCATCAAATTATGTAAGATAATAACAAGATATTTTTTAGCTCCCCATTGGTTTTTAAAGATATTGGTTAATTCATTCCAAGTAGGAATATAATGGCCCTTGTAATTGTCTGAACTATATTCTAACATTCCCTTCAATAAATTGAACAAATAGTCTCATGTACACATCCTCATGCTCAATATTCATATTATCAGCAAAATCTAGAAAGGAAGCTAAATGATCTTCAATAGATAGACTAGTTTAAACATTAAACCTAGGTAAATGTTTTATATATCCATATCAAAAATCATTAAGTTGATGAGGAATTATTAGTGTTTCATAACGAGCCTGAATGATGGCTTGAAAACAAACCATTCTATTAGGTTAATTAGGTGGAGAAGATGAGGAACTTGAACTTGAAGATGAAGATGAAGGTGAAAATGACCTTACTTTGAAATGATGATCAGAACTTGTAGAATTATTTATAGATGGTGATTGGATAACCAAATTATTCACTTCTGGATCAAAGTTTTCTTCAGTTTCAAATAAATCATTTGTATAAAGAGAAAAAATATCTTTAGGTTTAACAGAAGTTGATCGAAATGTATGAATGACAAAATAGATGAGATCACTTGGTTTCAATTTAGGTAATTCTATCCCTAATTTTTTTTTTGTAATTTGGGAGATGATGAAGTAGTTTCAGGAATTTGATAAGACTCTAATTGATAAAAAATAAGAGCCGACTTCAGATCAAACCCCAAAAATTCAATTCAAAATTCTCCTCCCCGACAACAACGCCAATATGAAGTTGTACCTCTGTAGACAATTATATGTTAAGGAATTGTGTGAGAGCATCTAAAATGTTTTTATTTTTATTTCGGGTTTTTGGATGACCAATACTCTAAACTGTTAAATATGTGCAAAATATTAATTACTTAAGATTTATTAGAAGGGTTGAGTCTTCAACTTTAACATAATTTTAGCTTATAAGTGATATGTAAGGTTGAACTTAAGAAAATATATGATTGATTAAATCTTCAAATGTAATTTTTTACTAACCATATAGAGTTTATGTGTGTAAAATACTTTTACAGCCAAACAAAATATATCTGAATCTTAAAAAGAAGTGATAATTTAAATATGTATAAGAGTTAATTAAAACAAACATTTCCAATTAACTAATCTTTGTAATTGATGATAAATTCACAGGGGTTTTCAGATAGATTGATATTCAGTCTGGTATTTACCTAGATTTCTCATTAATATAAAATATATGTAGAGATAAACAAAGTGAAAACAAAAATTATGAAATAAGTACTCACAAGGAACACAAGTTATATCCAGATGAATCCAAAATCCTTCTATTAATCTCATAAAACTTCAGAAGATTAGAGTTATTCTTAGTAGTTTATCACAAGGTTTCAACCCTTATTAAATCTCATTACAACATATATATTTTATGCTAAACTAATCTTGGATTCAAAAATAGGATTCATTACAAAATGATACCTTAACAAATTTGCACAATTTTTGAAACATAATTCAAAAATAGAAATCTTGGAAGAATTGGGCTGCCTGTTGAAAAATTGAAGGGAATCTATTTCTCACTATTGCCTTTTTCCAGTTGTTGGTTTCTATCTTTGTGCCCAAAAGGTATGATTTCAGTTTTATTACTATTATATTAACTCAAGTAATTTGTCCCATCTTTCTTCACTTGGGATAGAAAAATTCAACATGTTTCTGAATTTTTCATCTACTTCAGTATAAGTTTGGAAAGTGGGATTATTTACAAAAAAATGATGAATTTCTTGCTGAATATTCAAGACAAACTACAGACCATATAAAAAATCTTCTCCACTGATAATTCATTTTCCTTGGAAAAACTTGATGCATCTGCAGCTATGTTGCATAATTGGTCATGATAATTTTCTAATAGAATCAATTTTCTATAAGAATTTCTGAGAGTGGGAAGTCCTTTTTCCTTTAATAATGAAAATTTCTTGTTGAATCTTTTAACTTGCATTTCCAACTATTTTTTGTTGTTCTCCAACTGCACCATTAAATTCCTCTTAGCCAAAACTCTTTTGACTTCCATTACTGTTGCAATTTTTTCATCTATGTTAAGATCTTCAAGCTCTTCTCTATTTTTAGAATTTAAAATTCTAATATTATTTTGTTCTTCTTATGGCTTCTGCTCATTATCTGCTTTAGTGTGGTCTACATTTTTTTTGACTCTTTGTAGCAATTCCTCCTGGTAAAAAATGATTTGAATAGAAGGCCATAAGTCTGTGATATTAGCATTAATATTATGCCGAATACTAAGTTTTTCTTCTGCCAACATTTGAATAATGATGGACTGATATTCATATTTCTAAATCTGTTGCATGAGTTTGAAGTTTTTATGTACTTCAGATAAATAGTCATTATCTGATTTTATCTTATTTTCTTCCATTTTGGTGAGGGCTACTGACAGTTTTTTAACTTCCTTATTTGTCAATGACAATTTTCCTCAGGCTTGAGTTAGTTTCTATGAAGAATCTAACTTTGATATTGGTGTTATAGGCTATGATAAAGTTCCTGTTGCTAATGATGCTCAATCTGCTTCCCATTTCTCCTTTCATTTAGCAATGTTTCCATTTCTGGCTCCATTTTTTGTATTTGACCATTTTGTTCCACTACTAATGTAAACACTCCAAATTGGCAAGCTCTTGAGTTTGAGGGTTTTCTATAATTGGGAGTTTAAGTTACTTTATGAGGGCCTAAATGTTTTCATTTTTACTTTTAAGTATCTCCTCTATTGCCTTGACATCACTGGGATCATATCCTAGTTTGAAAACCATTTCTTCTAAAGTTTTGATTTTGGTGTCTTTAGCCATAGAAGACATTTTTCAATTTTCAGCTGTGAATGCATGTTATTCAATGAAACCTGCAATTTCGAAGCAGGCATGGAAGAACTGGTTAAAGTTGAATAAATATATTCACCTGATTGTTTATGAAAATTGATTTGATCGATTGCAACTGAAAATATAGAGGATTTGTAATCTTCAACACTTTTGGGAGATGTCACTTTAGGTCCTAAAAAGGCCATTTGGAACTGCCCCTTTTGTGCATAAAAGGCATATATAAATACGTGTTGAGTTGTGGCAATTTTCTTCCATAATTTTGTATTTTTTGAAGCTTTGAGAGCTTCATTCTTCAAGTTAATCTCTCTATACCATGAAAAAATTCTTTGTTGTTGTTGAGCTTCAGGAGTAGATGAAATAGGAGATCCACTAGTCTCACCTTCATTAGGAGGAGTAGTAGTAAGATCACCTATCAAAACCAAAGTAGAGTGTCCTTGGTCATCTCTTTCTTCTGAAGGTTCTTCATTGGTGTTGATTGCCTAAAGATTTTCTTTGTTGTCAGATTGAGGGGAAGTTGGTGGATTTTTCTTTATTCTCTTGAAAACTACAAAATCAACAGCTTGTATCTCTGATTTTGTGGGATACATGCTTTCCCTTAGTATTTTGGCCTCTTTATTTGTTAGGTCCCTATATTACTAGTATATTCCCTTATTTTTGTTAGTGTAGCCCCCTTATTTTTATTGTTGTACCCCTGTAACCCCCATATTGTTATTATTGTTCCTTTACATTATTATTGTGAGGTTAGCTAGGATTGTATTGTGAATCCATGGACTCCTATATATATAAAGGAGGTTTTTTCATTTGTATCATCTAATAATTGTTCATTTATGTAATGTAAAGGAGGTTTCCCACTCGAAGTGGCATATTTATAAGGCATTGATCTATCTTTTCTTCTATTTTTGGAGTTGGTTTCATAACATTTGATATCAGAGCTTTGGATTTTAAGGTTTCGCTACTCCAACAGGTCATCGTGGAATTGTTTTTATAACCTTTTTTTAGCGAAGGTTCAGAAGCTGGAATTTTTACCATGAGAAGCAGAAATCCTTAAAAAATTTGTCTAAAAATTTTCAATCTTGATTCACAATATTTTGGAGATATGATCTGTGGAAGTTAGGGTTTTTACAAGCTCCTGAATTTCATCTAAAAGAGGTTACCATGGGAAAATCATCATAACTCTCTCTCTGAGCATCGAATTGGAATTTTGTAAAAGGTAGCAAAAATAACACGGGTTGTAGTTTCCTATGTATCAATTTTAGAGACGAAGGAGGAAACAGTGACATGTGGCACATCATACAAGTTTTCTCTACTAAACTAGTCCATAATTAGGTCATTGTGGGAGATTGGGCATAAATTTTCCTTCAAGCATCAAAATGAGGTCAAACCTGTGGCATTCCAAAGAATATTCAGAGGGCTACTATAGGACCGAATTTCAGATATTGAAGATTCAAAATCATAGAGATAATTTAGTTTCAATATTGAGCTCCTCAAAAGCAAGAAAAGGGTGTGTATTTTGTTTTCAAATTGCATAAGTCATGTTTGAAAAAATAGTTTGAACTAATTCCAAGGGCATATTGAAGCATATATATCAGTATTGGGTGCTAAAATGCCCCCTAAAAAGAATTCAACACCCATTAATCCCTCATAGAACTCTATTATGACTCATGAAGAGGAAGAAGTGCAACATGATATATCAAAATTACAAGAGGAAGTGCACCAAATTTCGCTCTCGCAAAGAGCATCAAAAAATGAAATGGAAGTTTTGAAGAAAGGCGTGGAAGCTAAGATGATGGTTTGAATAAAGGCATGGAAGCTAATGTCAATGGCATGGAAGCTAATATGGATGACGTCAATGAAAAAATGAAAGACAACATGGAAGACATGAAGAATGATCTAAAAGAGACATGGAAGGTTTGAAGGAAGGTTTGACAAAGTTAATACAAGAAATGATTCCTAATGGATAAAATATAGTAGAGGAAACTCATGATGAGAACAAAATAAATGTTAATTGTGATTTCATAAAATCTAATGTTGGGTGGAAGACCCACCATATTATAATGATCGATATGAGGAAGTTTTATGGCAAGGATCCCATAACATGGATACTATAGATGGATCAATATTTTGATCTCCATAAAGTGAAAAACACACAAAATGTACGCATTGAAACTTTATATTTAGAAAAAAATACATTTGTATGGTGTCGATGGCTTTTCTCTCGTAAAAAAATTGTCACTTGGTCAATTTTTACGGAGGAAATGAAAGCACATTATGAGGATACAAATAGCAACACCTTCTTTAGCCAATTGATAAATCTCATAAAAAAGGGTTGAATGGTGGAGCACATTGAGGACTTCCAAAAAATGAATATAAGGGTAGCTGATATTCCAGAGGAATACAATATTGATGTCTTCATAGGGACTTTAAAGGATAACATGCAACATGAAGTTCGCCTTTGGGAACTTGATTCATTGGAGAAGGCATTCAGGTTGGCAAGACAAATTTAATGTAAAATTATGGAAAAAAGGAAGCCTACGACTCACATATATAAAGATGGAAGTGTTGCTACTCCTAGACTTTCAGAACCTTCAAGGTTCACACCATGACAATTTGAAGAAAGAAGAGAAAAAGGGATTTGCTACAGTTGTGATAGAAAATACACTAAAGGTAATAAGTGTGATGAGAAGAAATTATTTTACATAGATTGTGAAGAGGAGGAATAAAATGAACAAGAAACCTCAAAAGAAGAGGCTATACACCAGGAAGCAACCCTAGAGAAAGAAGAAATGAGTCCGATCATATCTTGTAATGCATTGGCAGGAATTACCACTCCTCAAACTCTCAAGATAGAAGGACATGTCAAGAAGAGAAGGTAATAGTATTGATTGACTCAGGTAGTACCCATAATTTTATTCACTGTAAGGTAGCCAAGGAATTGAATTGCTTCCTATACCCAGCACCAGAATGTCAAGTGATGGTTACAAATGGAGGAACTATAAATTGCTCCAGAAAATGCCATAATATCAAGCTAACCATGGGGGAATCTGTATTGAATAATCCAATGCTTGCCATTCCAATGGGAGGTGTTGATGTTGTACTAGGAGTACAATGCTTACAATATTTGGGGATGGTAGCTTTTAAATAAATTTTCTTGAATTTTTGTTCGGGAGGAAAGGAAGTTGAATTACGGGCTATTATAGGGAAGTCAAGAAAGATAATAAGCTCCAATGTCATGAAAAATAATCTAAAAAAATAACAACAAGGCATAATTGTACAATTATGCTTACTATAAGTTCCAACATCAAAATCATCTATTTCTCCAAATCTCCAAAAATTCTTGGTGAATCATTCAAAGGTGTTTGAAACTCCCAAAGGACTCCCACATATTCATGATCATGATCATGCTATTAATTTGATTCCAGGAAGTGTTCCTCCAAACATCAGGCGTTACAGATATCCTTATGTCCAAAAGAGTGAAATTGAAGGAATGATTGCAGAAATGTTAGAGGTTGGTATAATTCAACCGAGCCAAAGTTCTTTCTCTTATCCAGTAGCATTGGTGCACAAGAAGGATGGATATTGGTGCAAGTGTCTGAATTACAGGGAGCTCAATAAGCTCACTAATAAAGATAAATTTACCATTACTATAATTAATGAATTATTGGATAAATTACATGGAGAAATTTATTTTACCATGTTTGATCTTCTTTCAGGATATCATCAAATTAGAATGGATACTGAAGATATTCCGAAAACAACATTTCAAACTCATGAGGGTCATTATGAATTTTTGGCCATGCATTTTGGCCTTACCAATGCACCTTCTACATTTCAAGGGTTGGTGAATTCTATTTTCAAACCCTTTCTTAGAAAAATTGTGTTAGTATTTTTTGATGATATACTAATCTACAACATGTCTTGGAAGGATCATGTTCAACATGTTGAGAGGGAGCTCAGACTATTGGATGAGAAACAATTATATGAAAAAACCTCCAATTGTTTATTTGGAGTACAAGAGGAGGAATATTTGGGTCATATTGTATCTCACGAGGGTGTTAAGGTAGACCCTAACAAAATTAAAGCCATTAAGGAATGGAGAGTCCCCACAACCATAAAGCAAATGCAAGGATTTCTCAGGTTAACAAGGTATTATCACAAGTTTGTTAAGAATTATGGGAGAATAGTAGCACCTCTAACAACATTATTGAAGAAAGATGCATTTTCATGGACTCCTAAAGAAACTAAAGCCTTTTAACATCTTAAAGGGTCAATGTGCCTAGCACTAGTCTTAGCTATGCCAAACTTCACAAAAACCTTTATTATGGAATGTGATGCCTCAAGAAATGGAATTGGTGTTGTTTTAATGCAATAAGGAAGACTCGTTGCTTTTGAAAGTCATCCAATAAAAGGAAAGTATTTACAGAAAGCTATTTATGAGAAGGAAATGTTGGAAATACTACACACACTAAAGAAGTGGAAACCTTACCTAATGGGAAGACACTTCAAGCTAAAAATTGATCATGATAGTCTTAAATACATTTTGGAGCAAATACTAGCTTCATAAGAGAAGCAAAATTGGGTCACAAAGATGTTGGTTTATGACTTTGAAACCATCTACAAAAAAGGGAAGCTAAATGTTGTTGTAGATGCACTCTCAAGAAAGGATGAAGAGGTGGAAGCATTTCTTTGTGCCATTTCTATTATCCAACAAGATTGGATAACTGAAGCAAGGGATGAATGGAAAAAGGACGAAGAAGTGTGGACAATCATTCAAAAGTTGCAACAAGATCCTACTACATCTGATACATTTAGTTGGAAAAATGATTCCTTATGGTTCAAATATCACTTATATCTTTGTAAGAATTCCCAACCAAAAAAAAATTTCTTTTGGAATTGCACACTTCTCCATTAGGATGACACTCAAGATTTTTAAAGACTTACCACAGGGTGAAGAAATAATTTTTTTTAGATGGCCTTAAATATGATATTCAAAAGTTTGTGACGGAATGTTTGGTTTACCAGCAAATAAAGTTGAGACAATTAAGACCCCGAGTCTTCTACAACCTTTATCCATTCCAAGTTAATGTTGGGAGGATATTTCAATGGATTTTATCACAGGTTTACCTAAGTCCGAAGGAAAGAGTGTCATCATGTTGGTAGTTGATAGAGTTACCAAGTATGCACACTTTTTTGCATTATCTCATCTATTTAAAACAAATGTAGTTGCTATTGCACTTACGGAAACAATTCTAAAGGTACATGGAAACCAAAAGATTATTGTAAGCGACATAGATCCCATTTTTACTAGAAATTTTTGGATGGAATTATTTTCTTTTTTGGGTACTCAACTAGCTCATAGATCATCTTATCATCCTCAATCCGATGGGAAAAATGAGATATTGAACAAATGTTTGGAAGGATATCTTTTTTGTTTTGTATATGATAAACAAACACAATGGCTCAAGTGGTTACCTCTGGTTGAATGGTGGTATAAAACTTCCTTCCATACTACAACAAAAATGACTCCATTTATGGCACTTTATGGATATCATCCACCATCCATCCCATCATATTTAAGAGAAAATTCTAAGGTTGAAGCAGTGGAAGATCACATCGAGCATCAAAAACAAGTTCTCCAACGCTTAAAGGATAACCTAAATTTGGCACAAAATCGAATGAAACAATAGGCATATCAACATCACAGCGAGAGAAGTTTTAATGTAGGAGACTAGGTATTTTTACCACTACAACCATACAAAAAAATGTCCCTCAAGCAAGCTAAGAAGGATAATAAATTATCCACAAAGTACTATGGTCCTTACAAGGTGTTGCAAAATATTGGTACTATGGCATACAAATTGGAGCTTCCTACTTCTTTTCAAGTGCATCCAGTTTTCCATGTTTCATGCTTAAGAAAGGTTATAGGTGACAAACTTCTAGTTCAAACAATATTGCCAAAAATTGATGAGGAAGGAAAAATCATATTGGAACCTAAAGAAATCATGGAAGCAAGAACTTGGAAACTATTAAATCGATCAATTTCAGAGTATCTCATCAAGTGGAAGAACTTACCCACTAAAGATTCTACATGGTAGGATGAGAATTTTATACAGAAGCATCCAGAGCTACTCAAGCGTTGAGGACAACACCTTTTTGAAGGAGAGGGGCATGTTAGGTCCCTATATTACTATTATAGTCCCTCATTTTTGTTATTGTAGCCCCCTTATTGTTATTTTTGTACCCCTATAACCCCCATATTATTATTATTGTGCCCTTGCATTATTATTGTTAGGTCGGCTAGGATTATATTGTGACCCCATGGACTCATATATATAGAAAGGAGGTTTTTTCATTTGTGTCATAAAATAATTGTTCATTTATGTAATATAAAGGAGGTTTCCCCCTCAAACTGGATTATTTCTAAGGCATTGATCTCTCTTTTCTTCTATTTTTGGAGTTGGTTTCATAACATCATCCTTAGAAATGGGATTTTTTAGTAGAGATTGGCTCACTAATTGTTCTTTTGTTTCCAACAATGTCCCTTTTGTCCATTCTTCCTAGTTAGCATATTGTTACTTCTCTGGCCTTGTTGTATGGGAATATGGAGTGCTCTTATGCTCAATTATCAACTTAGATATTATTCCCAGAGGGTCATAAGACCATGTAAAACTAGGCTTGAATTTCACCTATTTTAGGATTGCTTCTACATGCTTTGCAAAAAATCTGGTATTTATTATGTAAGGGCCTATTTTTGCTTTAATTTGAACTGTGCTTTCTTCTTATTAGAAACAAAATGCATTTCATCCATATTAATCATTTTCCTAGCATATTCTAAAGCAAAAATCCTAACTCACAGAAAACATGGTAATATATAAGTAGGGAAAATTTTATTGATGGAAAATAATTTTGAAGTTTAAAAAATTGGCGAATCTCACTGGTCCCTAATATAGAAACTATAAAAATTTTATCGATGTATTTGTAAAATTATCACATTTATAATGATATTATATATATTGTCTATATAATGTTGGCAATTTTGAACGTAAAATAATTTTATATTGTAAAATTTGGGTGAATCATTTTATAAAAATAATGGAAATTAGCAAATATTGTTTTTCGAAAAACCATGGAAAATTGGCCCAACTGCTAATATTAGCCCCTAAAATTTTCCATGTCTATAAGGAGGGAGCTCACTTCCATAGATTATGATCTTTGTATAAATTTGGTATAAATACTAAAATCCCACCTTATATTGTTCTAAAAATGCAAGACTTTCTTAATTTCTGGAGATACTCTTGGTAAACCATCACTGGATAATAAACATAAGGAACTATGAAGGAAATAATCTACAAAATCTGTGAAAGTATATTCTTTTGAATTCCACTTGAAAAATGAAGTCCAGTGGATAACTGAAAAAGTGTTAACCTTCTCATCCATTTTATTTAATTGAAACTTAAACATGTCTGCTTTATCATATAACATTAGGTATACTAACACTGATTGATATTTAAAACCTACTTCACCATTAAATTTCGTGAATTGATCATGCATAGCATCAAAAAAAACCTGGATGTAATTAAATCATAATGAAGGCTTTTTTCCAACTGTAAATATTGATAAGAGTCCTAATATTACTTCATCAACCCACTGATCTGTATAGTACCCCAATAATCAAGCCACCATGGAAATGAATTGCTTTGATAATTCAGGAAAAATTGACATGGGATATGGAGGGTTTTTCTGGGACATTTAGTGGTTTCATGAAGGAAAATTTCAAAAATATGGGTTATCTGAGAAAATTTTAGCTTGTTATATAGTTCCATTAGTGATTTAAAGGAAAACGGATGTAGGTAAGAGTCAGGATTTATCTGCAAGGCTTCAAAAATATTTTCATGGGAATTGAGAATATAACTTCATTATTTGGAGCAATCACTGCCCTTTTGTTTCGTAAATACATAATATGGAACTAGGAAACCAATTCAGGGAAATTATTGGTTTTAGGGAATAATAATTGAGGGAGAAGAGAATCCCTCACATTCAATTCATCTCTTTGGTCAAGATGATTTTTCTTTGCCCAATTGTGAAGATCGTAAATTTCAAACTCACTATCAGTATCCGCAATTTTATATTGGGTATGAATCAGAGGAGTTTTTTCAAGGTCTAGTACAAGGGGAATCATATTATCTTCCCTGTTCATTTTTCCTTTAATCTTCTTGTTGGTCATTTTGAAATGAAGATAACAGAATGAAGACGGGGTAGCTGGGAAGGAAATCAACTCGAATTTTTGAGAAATGGTGACTATAATTTTAGGGTTTCTTGATCGCCTTGAAAATGTCTTACAAGAATGCATTAATATGAAAAGGAACAGTGGAATAATCCTATGATAGATTTATAATGGAAATGACGCAGAGAAATAACAAAAATATTACCATTTTTAGGAGTAGGAGATATTAATTATCAAATGGTAAATATGGCGGGAGGTTCAAATTTCGAACAGTTGGATGACATGGACAACAATGATGTCGATGGCGCTGACATGGATGGCTCTCACATGGAGGGATATGGCATGGAAAAGTGGTGGAATATTACATGTCGATACAGGTGGTAGACGCGCCAGCTGGAAAATGGAAGGAAAAGTTTTTTTTTTAGGGAGGAAAGGGGGGTTTGGAGGTAAGGGGTTCTGGATGAGGACCCCCTGAAAATATTGTGAGAGTGACATGTCACTTTGGGAGGATTTGAGTGGAACCAATTCCCACCCCCCCTCCCTCCCCCACCTCCTTTTTAACTATCGATAGTATGGGGGGGTCTGAAAAGGTCCTCCCACTATTGATCCAGGTGGGAGTGATCTCAGTCGTATATTCATGCTTAGAATTTATTCAGAAAATGACAAAACAAAGATTTGTCATATAATAACTCAAACTATATCTTAAAGAAAAAATCAAACTTTAATCATATTTTTCTCCTTATTTTGTTTTTTGAAGTTCCATTTCGACTTGCACACTTATAAGGGTATTTTCATCTATATATATATATATATAGAGAGAGAGAGAGAGAGAGAGAGAGAGTTTTATTTATTTTCTTTTTCTTTTCCAACAAAAAATAGAATTTACTTGATATCATTAGGGGAATTTTGAGGTCTAAAATGGGCCTCCTAAGGAAATTATAAAATAATAGTGGAAATAATAAAATAAGATTCGATTACATCATCAAATTCTAGAAGGAAAAAAATAAAAAACTACTTTTTCAACTCATATTTTCAACCTATCTCCCTAGGGGTTTACTCAAATTTTGAGCGAGAACATTCGTTGGATGCATAGTTTTATTCCTCATTCAAGGAGTACCCATGTTGGATACTTTTGATGGACCCTGCTACAAAAAAATGAGAAATACATGAAAAACGTGATTGCAATCACGTTTTTCATGTATTTCTCATTTTTTTGTAGAAGGGTCCATCAAAAGTATTCAACATGGGTACTCCTTAGATAAGGAGTTAAATTTTTCATACAACGAGTACTCCCACTCAAAATTTGAGTAAAACCTTAGGGAGATAAGTTTAAAATACAAGTTGAAAAAGTAGTTTTATTATTTTATTATTTTTTAATCTTTTCACCTTTTTACCTCAAAAATGGTTAATCATCCCCCATGGTTGACATCATCATTTTGGATCCTATTGGTTCTTATAAAGTTTATTTTGGTTGTACATTATTCTTAGGAGGCCCATTTTAGACCTCAAAAGTTCTCTAATGAAAAAAGTTACAACATACACTACCTTTCATATGAAAACCAACATATAGATCTGAAGTCACTGAATCATACCTTCGTTGCAACCAAAACATGACATACTTTTCAACTTTAATGTCACACATTCATGTCAGAGTATCATTATCACCACACTCTATCCTTGTTAGCTATAATCATAAAGATATCAAGCAACCATATTTATTAGAATTCATTATACTTTCAGATCTATCATATTTGAGCCTCCACCATGCTCCTTGGTGCACACCTGTTTATGATTAAATCCTTAATTATAAATCCATTATTTGCACCCTTAACACTTTGATATCCATCTCCTTATATATCTTTAGCCTTGGAAAATACCTTGGGCCAATCCCATAGTAATGTCTTTAGTATTCTTTGACAAGATCAAATAATCGTTGTCACACTCATTACTATGGGCCAATACAATGGTAAATACCCCTGATATTCAAATTACCATGGTGTTGATTATGTACATGAATTTTCTTCATCATACCTACTTATGTATGTGACATTGCTTCACAGGACATGCGTATACGTTCCCAAACTTTACTTTTACCATCCATCTCTCTTTGAACTATATTTTCCTTGTTGATACCATTTGTAGCATTTGTATCACTTTGTATAAACATCCTTGTTACACCATTTTTTGGTCATCTAACCCATTGTTATTAGATGGACCCAAGTACACCATGTAAGACCAATTTTACCCTAAGTAAAATTGCATTCACTATGAAAAATAACTTAGTAAACCACCTTTATTAAGTTATTTATGGCCTAAACAGGAAACCCCATGAGGAAATATTAAATAAATATACATTTGTTTGATTCTCCTCAAGGAATAATGAGTTAAATAGCAATTTAATTAATATTCCTAGTTATATTTAACCCAAAATAGGGAAATTAATTAGATAAATCATTATTTATCTTATTATTTCCTAAGAATAATTATTTAAACCTTATTTAAATAATATTCTTTGCTGAATATGACTAAATCACCCTTAAATAAATAAATAAATCAGTATTTATTTGAATATTATTCAACAACATCCTTAAAATTATAAATAAATCATTTATTTATTTATTATTTACAAATAAAGGGATTTGACCCAAGTCAAATTCCTTTTCCCTCCAACAAATATAATAAAATATTCCATAAATGTTTGATCTAGATTTGGTTAATAATATTTTAATTATGCACCAATATCTAGACTAACTCAATATTTTGTTATAAATAGAAGGGTTTTTCCATTCATTCATCACCTTTTGTTTCCTAAAGATCACTCTGGATCTATACTTTTGGTCTGACTTTGATCCACCATCATAGTCATATTTTGCTACCATTTTTGTCTGGGTTTTCTACACCATCAAGAGAGAGGAATTTTAGATTTGAAGTGCTGAGGATTTACAAGAACCCATCCCATTGAGGAAAACTGGTAACACCCTTCTTTGTTTTCCTCCCAGGTGCCATTAATACAAAATTCATTCAACATATTATTGTCTTGTCTATTGGATGCATGGAGTAAATCTTGTTTTTTCTACTGCTTAATGTCTTTTGATGCATAGATCTAGATTTTTGTAGCATTTATCTTGATCACCTAACTACAGATTTGAGGATATTAGCAACCATCTTTGTTGTTAGGGTTGTTTGTTATGCACAACTAAAGTGGCATTTTTTCGTATGCTTGGAATTAAAATTCATACTAACAATCCTGTTATCACAATATTGACATATTTTTCAAGTAGGTTTCCATCAAGGACAACACATTATCCACAATTCCAAGAATCTCCCCCTTTGGACTTTATGGAAACCACTTTGGTGTTTGGTCACCACCACCTGTAAATACCTGCAAATGCATCTACACCAAGAAAAACACCAATATTCTCTCCCAAGACTTCTCACAAAACTCAAGCTTCTCTCCAAGTGTTATTCTCTAAAAAACAAGCTTATCCCCCCTTTGACATCAAGGGAAAAGAGTTGACCAATGATGAATCAAGACTTCTCTCTCTCCTTTAGAGAGTATCACTGCATATTTGATCCGCTGAATATGAAAGTTTTATACTGACCATGCTTCCCTTGAGCATATGCTGAATATTCTGGAATATATTTAATGAAGTACATGACTCTATTCCTCAGCCAAATTTGACATTTCCTATCACCAATGACTCATGCTTACATCAATCATGCAACATAGTGGGGTAACATATTTGACTCTCCATTACATCTAATGCCCAAAATAATGGGATTACATAATCCGTACTTGAATGAATTTTACAATGATTTACAATATGGATATTTACATGACCTTTACATCAAGACAAAAATATGACATTTATAACCAAAATTGGAGACCTCAATAGTGAGGAAAAAATGTCATGATAGTCATCAACAACCATCATACACCATAAAGGAACTTGCATCGTGAACATCTTCATCATTAGCATCAATCTTCAACAACATCAACATATGACCAATGTTTTCAATCATCACAAAGCATAATATAATGTATTAGATCCCTATTAGTAACTCATCCCCTTGAAATTATACATCAAGGTCAGCATGCTCTTTCCATATATAGGCAACAATATTAATCTCTTGAACCGTAGGGCCATCATATTATATCCATGAATCCATAAAAGGTTAGGAGAACCTTCAACATCAATAATATCCCTAGTATATGCTTCATCCAGAGTATCAAGTAGGATTATCATACCATAATCAACTACAACTCAGATAATCATCCATCTATGACATAGAGATAGAAATATGTATGAACTCATCATCTTCAACCAATCATAGCATAAGATTGTGCAACCAAGCTCTACTAGTAACCCATATTCTTGATCGCATATCAACAACATCAACATGTTCTACATACGAAGACACACAACCATCAAGAAACATATCATATGTAGCATATAGATAACACATACATCCATCATCACCTTGTGTGCAAATAAATATAATCTTTTGTCATCACAAATATGATCACAGACATCATTGACCAATGTCATATGCATATCTTCAAGCAACATATAAGCATCATCCATAACTTCATCATATGCAACCCATGCATTAATTATGACCTAATGAAAACAACATATTAACTTATCATCATCAATCAATATCAACAACTTCACTAAGTGAAATAAATATCCTCCATGCAATCCATGCATATCATCAACATTTTTAAAGCAAGCAACACATATCTCCTTATTATTTCCAACAAGCTCCTAAACATCATTATGTAATAATGAGCATTCAAGAGACCATAATTACAACAATGAACTAATTAGAAGCATAACATATGCTTTCCCTGAACCTCTGCCAACTATTCACTGTCAAATTTGATTATCTCCACTTCATGAATCAAGAAATTCATCAAAGAACCAAAACAACAATGAAACTTTACGTAAACTCATGAACCATCATAAAACAACATCATTTATAAGTAAAGTGTGAGCATCAACAACAAAATGTAACCAATGTAAAAACCAGAAAGTCAAACAATAATTGATTGAAGCATATCAGAAAATCTCCCTGCGTCTATCCCAATGTTTCTTCATGTTAAATAAATGTATGAGACTGTGTAGATCAAAACTCACATATATACATGATTGTCCTTAATGTAATCCATATACAAAAAGTAAAATGCTAAGATTTCATAACCAAAACTCGCCCTAAGCCTTTATTGTATGTTCTTGTATTGTTAGTACATCATATGTAATGTTAGTAATACCAAAGCATAAAAAATAATATCAAACAAAAATAGGGCACCATCACCAAGATACTCATGCATAGCTCCCCCAGAGATCATTCCTCATTGATCATGTGAACTTGATAATCATCACCTTCTCTCCATGAGATTATATACATCAAATTACTTTTGCATTCATATTTAGAAGAATACATTAAGAAATATAGAATGTAGTAGGAACCAGCTTCTATTAATCTGAATCTGAAGAATAGGAACAATCCCTCTCATTTCTACGTGAATTATTCTTTACTAGAACATATAATTTATCTGGAATTTTGTATCCTCTTGCTATAATATTTCAATTTTATTCATCTATAATCTTGAATTTAGTTGATGTAAACAAAAATATACGTCCTTTGTGAGCTAATTGACCTACACTTAGAATATTTTTCTTTAACCCTTGAACTAGAAATGCATCGACTTATTTTCTATACTTATTAAGTTTGGATTTACCTTTTCCCAGAAATTTTGTTGGAGAATTATTTTTGGGAATGAATTTACCATATTTGGTTTTCTTAATGGATTCAAACTTATTGTTATCTCCAGTCATGTGATGAGAGCATCCATTGTCTATGTAGCATTCATCTTCATATTCAAATGAGCAAAGAGAAAGGTTGCACATTATTTGTTCTTCTTCTTTTTGCTTAGTATGAAAAGTGTTGGTGGATCCATTTTTATGAGTCCTTTTGGTAACAATATTTTGGTCTGGTTGATTTCCTTGGAGAGAACCAAGTTTTTGTCTGTAGAGATCCATTGACTTGTTGCTACATTCTTTTTCTACATGCTCAAACTTGTTACAGGTATAACATCTTACATGATTGTAAAAGGGAGCAGAGGAATCGTAATATTTTTGTTTCATATTCCTTCTATTGCAATCAATATCTCTGTGACCAAATGTGTTGCAATCAAAACAATACCCCTTAAAGAAACATGAGAACCTGTGAGATGATGATCTTCTTGTGAAGTGGATACTTGCTTGAGATTGAAACAATCTGCTTCCGCAATTGGCTACAACATGTCCATAATTATGACATATAAAGAATTCAACATTATTGATCAGAGGAGAGAATCAATTAAAGTCTCTATTATTGGGATTAAATGATTTCTTTTCAAAAATCATCTTTCTTGGATTTTGATCTTGTTGAATTCTTATTTCTTTAAGAGGAGTTTCATATTTCGTATTGTTATCCTTCAAGATCCTGGCACAAATATGTGAACTAGATTCTCCTTTAATAGTTTCATGAAAACCAAGACTAGATTTAATGAAAGGAGACTTTGACTACTAAGAATGTTACCTAAGATCTTAATTTTATCTTGAAGTCTCAAATTTATTTCCTTTTCTTCTAATTTACTTTATAGAATGTTTACCTCAACTCCCAATTTTTTACACTGTTTTTCCTTTTCCAGATATTGCCTCCTCATTATTTATCTCGAGAAAATTTCCAGGTTTACTCCATTCTGGGATAGGGATGGTAGTCCTGAAGAAAATTATAGTAATAATGAAAAAGGGACAACATAATTGAGTCAAAACATGCAACCATATTTCCCATGGCCATGATATTTTTGTCCTTGAAATTTGAAAATCTACATTTTGTAGTCTAGAATTGTGCTTTACACAATTTACAATTAGTTCAGTTTTCACTTGATCATTTTCTCGAAGCCTATTGTTTTCCCTCAAGTTTTATCTAAACATCCTTCCAGTTATTTCTAAATGATTTTTTTTTAAAGAATACAATATCACATATTGATGGTAACTTCACAGTAAAATGAGAAAAATTGAAATCCATCAATGATTTTTCATTTGAACTATTTCTAAAACTTGGAATACTATATTCAAATTCAGTAAACTAAGAGAAACAACATGCCAAGATAAATACAGAGACAAATAACACTAGTGCCAATGTCATAACATAACCAAAATAATCTTATGTCTTTTTCCATGAATAAAGGTAATTTTTTTTATATGCTACATATTTTTAAGAATATTCAGAAATATTAAGGAAGACTCTAAGGTGCTAAGAATTACCTGAATTGATATGGCTAATTCATTAAATTTTTCCAAAAAAGCACAATCAATGCTACAATCATTTCAAACTTGCAACACACTTGAATAGTTTGATCCTCACACTAAGTTCACTTGCAAAATTTCATTAAGTTAACTTCTAGAAGTTAACTAAGTTCACTTGCAAAGTGTAGAATAAAAAATAACAACTTTGAGGGTGGAGAGCAGGAAATGACAGAGATTCACAGAAAATAGCAACTTTGAGGGTGGAGAGAAGAAAATTTCACAGATAATTTCAAAGGTTCACTTTCAATTCTAATACAATGAACAATTTTATTTCATTTAATTTTGTTTTTAATTTGGCATATTCGAATTAATTCCTGTAAATATCAATAAATCTACACGGAGATTCCTGCCAGATCAACCAAATCCCTTCTATTTTTTTAGCATGATCAAGATGATATAAATCAATGTGGTTTATGATTTACCAATTATGTTGAAAATTGAATTTTTATCTTATCTGCATCTTGGTAGTACAATGCAGCGGAAGACTTCGACTAGCCAACTGACATTTTTTATATTTTTTTGATGTTAATGAATATTGGAGATAAAATATGTTACAAAAACTTTTGGATCTTCCCTAGATTAGAATATGTAAGCATCAATTTCTTAGAACCATGTTTATGGTTGATCTTGGGAATTGTAGAAATAGGTGTAACGAAGCCACTTTTTGTTTCTTTGTTTATTTTTTTAATTGATTTTGGAATGTGTGATTTTTATTTGTTAAATTTATGATTTCATGAATACATTTTTTTCACATTTAAGTATGAAATTTAAATGGTCAAAAATTAAAATCTTATAAAATCTAAAATTTTGTATAGGGATGAAAACTCAAGTTATGATGCTACAAGGCAGGCGCACCAAGTGCACATAGTATTAAAATTTGGAACTTCGAAATCCATCTAGTATTAATATCCTTAATAAATGTCCCTGTGCATCATAATACATCCTAACGTGATTGAGAAAATAAAGAGATGTATATGCCTTATTAGTCCCTGCCTCTGTAGGTCTATAGCGATCGCTAGATCATTGGCTATCGATTTGTTTATATTTTGACCCAATTTTTTTTGAGGTTATGTAAATTTGAGCAAAGTTTTATGCATGCAATTTTATTCAATTCAATTTTAACTAAAGTTTGAATTTTATTTTATCCAAAGTATATCCAACGTAAGGTTGAGGCAAGATGTTCTAATAACCAAAGTTTCTCGTATCCAAAGTCCAAACGTCTCCATCATTGAGTAACTCAAATGGTGTCAACAAGTGTCATGTAATCACTCATTTAAACGATGTCAACAATTCTCATGTAACCTGTCATGTAACCAATCAGTTGTTGAGCATGTTAGCCATATGCCAGGCTAACAAAAAAATGCTTCCCAGATATGCTAAATTCCAAAACAATGCTAAATTCTAAATCAACACAACACGAGCTCCCAATTATTGTTTGCAGTCTTTGTAACCCTCTGCCTATGATGCTATGACAGTTCGAATTAGTAGCAGAAAGATACAATTCATGGCCCTTCAATTCACCATAATAACAGAAAGATAGGTATCATTTCCTTTCAGTTTACATACAGGTGTGGAAAAATTCAGTAAAGTCCTTTGCTTTCACTCTGTAACTCTATTTTTTATTCCAAATTTTCACGGTAGGGAATGCAAATTTTCATATCTCTACATATCTCTGCATGAAGAGCCCTATCATTTGCCATGCTTTGCCATGCTAAAGTATGTAATTCATACATTTTACTTAGGCATGCCAAAAAGATCTATGACTCTTTCTATATGTGTTTGTATTGCATTTTCTTATAGAATTTTGCATTTCCTTTCTTGAAAATTCGACATGTCCCTCTCACCAAGAATTCATCATGTCAATTCAGCATGTGAGAGGGAAATCAACAAAACTATCCGATTGTCCAAGCTCTTACTGAAGGTCCCACTATCCACCAAAATTTGTAAGGAAAAATTGAAAAGGTTCATCAATAAATAACAGAAAAACAAATTCCTAATAGTAGAATTATATAAGGAATCATATATTTTTTTAATTTTCAATAAAGAAATACTGAGGAGTTTGCAAAGAAAAAACAAAGAA
Source organism: Pinus albicaulis (assembly GCA_034641835.2). Classification (NCBI taxonomy): domain Eukaryota; kingdom Viridiplantae; phylum Streptophyta; class Pinopsida; order Pinales; family Pinaceae; genus Pinus; species Pinus albicaulis. Next base: position 1,659,908,989 of record CM076578.1, on the reverse strand, counting down.
TATAGACTGTTGCAATAATTTAATGGTTTAAAATAATCAAATTTCTTCTTTTTTGGTTATGCCCATTTCAAAAGATTGGCCAAAATCCTCTTCAGTGTTTCACAAACATTTAGCAGACTCCCCAAAAATCCACTTTTCATGCCGCAAAGAGGGCATGCATGGTTCAACCTGATCAAAACAGTTTGTTGTTATTAGACTTGCCTTCATCAACCTTTTACTGAACCAGAAAACTTATTTAGACCTCGATTGATACCTGTCTCTCAATTTCTCCCTGATGACGATGCACTTTACACTACTTCAGCTAACCCATCATCAGCAAACACACCCACAGTTCCACCTACCTGCTGTGATCTATCTCTCTCCCTACTGAGATCTGATAAAAACCTTCTCTTGATCCTTTCCTGCTACGACCTTTCCCACCTGACTTCAAGATGATCTCTTGCGACCTGCCCTATCAATTGATACTTGTACGTCTATCTCTTCCTGCCCGGATTTCACTGGCCAACCGTTATGAATAATATATCACCTCTCTTCAAAAACAGGAACAATATCAAATACATGATACAATACCATGCAACCAACAAAGATAAAATTTAAACTGTAAAGTAGCAGTCTTTTAATCCCTTGAATAAACTCATGGGAACGAAATATTTCGTTAAATTAATTCTTTTTACACAGTGGAAAGAATACAAAACCACCCAGAAGGGGCACCCTTGTCTCATCCCATCCTCAAGGGCGAGAGTGCGAAAGACAAATAACGTTACGTACTCTTCCCAATTGAGTTTAGTTCCAAATAATCACATATATAGCTTTCCTGGTAACTCTACCTGCAGCAGCTACCGGAAGAAACTTGAAACCGAAATAACCTTAACATTAATCCCGCCAATAGTGGGATTCGCCTAGCTTGCTTTATACCACCAGCCAATGTTTCCAATGAGTAGTGAGATTCGCCCAACTTGCTTTATCCCACCAGCCAGTGAGTAGGTTTCTCCACTGGTGGTATGGCCTGACTGAACAAATCAAACTTGTGTTAGGATGCTTAGGAAGATAGAGCTTAGTTGATAGTGGACATAACATCAGATGCGGACAAGGAGGGATATTTCTATCACTCAGAAAGACATTGATCTAGGATAGAACCAGGCCCCCCTCTCATGCTTTTAATTTATCCTCTCATGGTTTCAATTTATTATGAGACAAGTACTGGGTAGCCCTCATGGGTAAACTAGTACGATCTCCTACAAGGGAACCAAGTAACAAGGAAGAAGGAACATAACCGTGAGTACTATGATGACCATCGTAGCCATTAAAAGCCAAGCCTAACTTTATAGTTCACTTAACATATTATAACTATAGCATGACTTGGCACACAAATAACATTGAGATCAACTCTGTATGGGCTATAATACCTGCAACTGCTTCATCTTTTCGTGCTTCCTACTTCTTCCCAGCAGTTCCTACTTCCCAACAGATCTGATTGATACTCCAGTGGACCAGCCATCATTCATAAATCTCTCATCTCAAACCAGAAATATATTTATTTCTACAGTGCAGAAAACTTATATTTGGCAACTCCGTTTGCTCGAACTCTAATCAGTAAGAAGAGCACTGATCAGACAATACGAGGTGAGCCGTAGCCACAAATTTATACACGAAATGCTTTAGGTTTGATTAGGAGATAACCCTACGAGCCTGTGATAGCGATGCCCAAACTAATTAAGTGAGCAACCAAAGATGTAGGAAATCCATTCAAGTCACTTGTTTCATGTAATCATGTGAAACAAAGAATATGGTAAGTTTAAACGTTTTGGAGTAGGCACCACTTGTTGCAAGTGATCATGTCCTCTGACAACATTGTTTTATACGTGTCCTCCTAATCAAATGTCTAATTGCATATCCAACATATGGTGTTGCATGTTCGAGAACAACTTTCAAAAAATTTGCTTCATTTGGGATAGGTTCATTTGCTCGATTGGAAAAACTTAAAAAGTCAATTTTTTTACTTTTTTAAATTACTATCTTTTCATATAATTTTAAATGGGCTTTTATATACTAATTAATCTAGCTATGAGTATATAATATGCTGGTTATACAATCTTTAATCTTATAATTTTTAGTTTTTTTTGGATGAACTCTGTGGCTCCATTAATATCATGCCTACCGAATTCTGGTAAAAGAACCGGCCGGTAGTAAAAGGACCGGCCAGTAGTAACTCAGTTACTTCTAGAATCCTGCAGATTTCACAAAATCCTACACAAATCAAAACAAATTAATCAGTTATATTGGCTTCTATTGTCGTTGCGAAAAGGTGGCCAAGACCAAAGAGTTCGTGAAAATAAAAATTCTCAAGGCATGTTTCTACCACCTATCGAAGATGACCAAGCTTACAGTGCATGTTAGATACCTAGATGGAAGTTTCCTAAACCCAACATACAACGCATAACAAAAGCCCAGTTAGCAATGGCCTAGATTCATCTGAGAGTGTAGAGCGCAACTTACAATGCATAGCAGATAACAAACTCAAAATTGTTAAATGGAAATGAATATGCAAGTCAGGAGGCCCGACATTACACATATTGAGCTAATCACACTTGTCTCCCTTGTTGGCCGCTTTAATTATCACTCCATCTATCACAAAGTCCATTATGTGTTGGCTACTCCTAGCACAGACTCTCGCCTGCATGTATTCCTTGTTAATTAATTGATAACACTCATAAATATGCTATCCAGCACATTAACATCACTACATAGACTTGTACCACTGCACTTTACAATAATATCTCTAAATTAACACCCAATAGAAGCACACATATATGTCAATAATTTTTTATTTTTTTAAATAAAAATATAATTTTATAAAGTTTGACATTGTTAAATTACAGAACATTTCATATAGTTGACCAAACTAAAGGGTGGTCAGCGCAATAACAAATGTGTAATCTTGTCGGGTGGCAAGGATAATAAAAAGGGAAGGAGCTTTTATCTTTTGGAACTTTGATGTAACCTTCCACTGACAATTCAATCAGGAAAAGCAAGCTTTGACTAAGCAATGTTATGCAAATATTTAGTTCCTATACTATAAATGTTGTGGACTATTCCCAAGGGTTTACTTAACATTATGGTCATTTTAAGAAGGTCCTTTACACCATAAATTGTTTTAATTTGTCGAGTCTACATTCTCACTTATTTTTTCTTGAATATTTTGCCTAAAATTGTAGGTGTAGAGTTGAAATTAGTTATATAATCCTAGACTTTTTTAGGTTTTTTAGGTTTTATTTTGTTTACTTTTGTTCTAATTCTTATCCCTTTAACAAATTTAAGTGGAAGATAATAGCAACAATATATTTAGTTATATGCATACATTCATCATTTTTATTAGTTATGTTTAAATACTTTCACTTGCAATAGGTTTCAAATATTTAAGGTTTATGATTAAGCTCAACGACTATGGGTGCTAGGATTAAATATGGATTTTCTAGAAAGTACAAAAAGGGACACCACTTAACGTAATCAGTGATTATCCATTAAAGGTTGAATATAGTCAAATTAGTTTTCAAATACATTCCAATTTCGTAGATATCAATGGCATATGTTTTGATATGAATGATGGAAAATATAAGAAATAAAAAAAAAAAAAAAATTATGGAATGAATTTGTTAAAATGGAAAAGGATAAGTAAGTCAAAGTTGTTTTTTTGGAGTAAATTTGTTTCGCCTCCAAAACATGAGATAATGAGTTAGTATTTTTATATTTGTGGGCTGCTAGCCTAAATCTAGACCATATCCAAAAGTGCACCTTTTTGAGAGAGGATGAAGACAAAAAGTTTTAAAAATGTTCAAAATAAAACATACATGCATTATTGTTTGTCCTTTTAAAAATGTTCAAAATAAAACATACACGCATTATTGCTTGTCCTTTCGAGGCCCTGATGCCAAATAAAACTACCAAAATACCAGAAAACTAGAGAAATAACATAAAGAGAAAGATAAGAGGTAGGATCCAAGTCTATATTTGCGACCTAAATTATCTCGTGATTGTTTCCTAGAGTGTGGCCAATGGTGAGGGGGATGACAAGGTGCTTCTCAATTCACTCTAGATGTTGATCATTGTATGTAATATGCTGGTGTAGATACTCCATGGAGAGAAGGGGATCCTATCACTATTAATGACAATCTAATAGAATGATTCTCGTGATACATTCCATATGGTAATATAAGTCCTCAAAAAAACATCATAGAATTTTATAATAGTGAACTTTCATAAAGCACAAAGGGCCAAGCCATTGATGGGACCTAGAACTGAGTCCAGGTGGAAAGAGCCACCTATAAGGCTACATGATTATTGGATGATATACATTTCATATGGCAATATAAGTCCACAAAAAAACATCATAGAATTTTATAATAGTGAACTTTCGTAAAGCACAAAGGGCCAGGCCATTGATGGGACCTAGAACTGAGTCCAGGTGGAAAGAGCCACCTATAAGGCTACATGATTATTGGATGATATGGGTTCGTCACATGGATTGGGTGCTAGTGTGGAACACAGATTGTTTGTCACATTGTAGGCAAAAATAGACTTTTTGGATGGAAATGTGGCCTATTTTTTATATGACGCATGGCACATCTATAAGAGGCCACGTGTTCAAGTGATGCCAACATCATTTCAGTGGAACGTCATCACGGATCACGAACTACAGAAGGTTTAAATAGACATCGTTGTGGAGTTTAAGGAAGGTGCAAGATGATAATTCATTCCCATCACTTGACGAAGAAATGGTCATCATGCCACAAGACCTATTCATAGTTACAATTGTTTTTAGGTGGAGGTTGTAGTTGATGGGAGCCATGAGTAGAAATATTCTTGGCACTTAATAATAAAAGTTACCATTGCATCGTGGTGTCTATGGGTGTTCTGAGTTATATGCAGGGGCCACTGTAATTCTACATGGCAATGTTTGGTATGACGTGGATAGGTTAATTCACCAAAAAATTTACATGGCCATAAATTTTGACCTGGGAGACATATTTCGATAAAATTTATATCACCAAAAAGCTAAACGTGATGGTGTAATCCAAAGTTAATTCCACTAACTTTGGGAAAGGAGTAATTTTGTAACCCAGTTTCCATAATGAGACCATGGAGGTTGGGTTTGGGAAAATTAACACCTCCCATTTACTTTTGAAGTTTAAGGGGGTGGGAGGGAGCATTACACAAGAAAATTAATTTGATTATGGAGAATGTTCACTATTGCATTGAATACATACTATAATAAGTAAACATTAATTAAATCCAACAGTTGAATGAAAAGTTGAATAAGTAATATGATGTTAGTGATACATCTAAGAAGATTTTTTTTTTTTATTTGAAGCCTAATGTGTATGCAAGGTATAGTAGAAGTAGTACAAACAAACATACTAAAAAAAACTTAGAAAAAACAAAGTTGGATAGATGACATGAAAAGGAAAAGGAACTTCTAGTATGGAAGGAAATTCTACCTTTTGCGGATGATATCTAATAAAAGGATTGCATAAACATTAAATATGGTTGGTAGTAGGATGGGAAGCAATGATGACTAATGATGCACGAACATCTTATAAGAAAATTTATTTCACCAAAGGGGATGGTTGCATTTTACATTTTTTTCAAATTGTGATATTTTAGTTAGGGGAATATGTGTTAGATAGGATGTTATGCTGAAGTGTCCCTAAAAGACAGATGCAAAATATTTATTAGGTGAGGTGGAATTAGTTTATAGCAGATGGATAGATATAACAAAAAAATGAGAGGGATGTTATTTACAACCTCCATTTTATAATAAAGATCATTTTCAATAATGGAGGATATGTGGGATGAGTTGAATAAAGAAAGAGGAAATTCACCATGTCCTGTGTAGCTTTCTGGCATTGCATAGCGAAATTACAGACCTTCTATAATTACCTTGTTTTGAGTAATCTAATTTCGGCTTGGGCTCTCCTCTCTCTTCATTATGTGTCGATCTTTGTAGTGCAAAGCTAATATTATGTGAAGAGTACACGATGATTCACTTATTTTGCATCCTTCTTGCTTGATAAAACATCCCATTTTACCTAAGTATCCCTCATTCTCCATCTTTGATTACTATATATATATATATATATATATATATATATATATATATATATATATATATTCTACTACTTATGACTATAGGTATACATATACAAATTTACTTGAGTTCTTTATTTATTTTTCTTTAATTAAACTTAAGAACTATTAAAGAGGTATTTTGATTTAGGTGTGTGTGTTTCAATATATATATATATATATATATATATATATATATATATATATATATATATATATATATATATATATATACACATATATATATGGATTTCAGTGATATAATAATTGGTGAACTAAAAGCCCATCAGGGTTTGGGCTCGTGGCCAACGGATGCTTGGTAAGGCATTTGTGTCATTGTGCAGGTCATGAGTTTGAGTCTCGTATAGACCGAGGGCTGTTATGGTGGGCATGGTGGTTCCCCCTAGGTTTATAGTGGTAGCCAGTGGGATTCGACCCCGTGTCACGCGAGTACGATTCTGTTGTAGTTGTCCTAAGAATATCTAACATACACAAGTTTGTTTTTAGTGGCCATATTTATCTTAGCCAAGTATGAACATGGAAACCTTTATCACCAGGCGGAAAACTCTTTTATGCTACAAAGGGTCCACCATTTTCATCAAAATCCAGAGCTTTTTGCAAGGTACAAAGATATTCTGCAACTGAGCATAAATGTGATATATACCAATTCCACAACCCCGAGGATTTTCACCATGATTCCATCTAGATAGGGTAGAGGTAAGCACCAGCGCTAGGAATTATGCACATGTTGGTCAAACCATATAAACATGTGACCTTTCCATATATGAGGACTATTATAAAATTGTTGGATCATTATCCTTTAACGCATGTGGTACTTCTAATATTCAAACCGAGTGCTAGCATCTATGGTCAATCATGTCTTCAAATTGCATTTGTGATCATAGTTGCATCAAAACTTGAGATTTCATTCGCTTGACATGCAGGCACTAGAATCCATGAATAAATTCATTATCATTATGTTGTTGGAAAATTGATTACTATTCTTGTCTCTGTTTAGTTCATTGAAAGGGATTGTTGTTATTATTTATTCTAAGTTAATAATATTATTTTTTTATATATACCAGCGCCTTGTTGCACATGGGGAATTAAACATGCACTATTTTAGTAATTTGTTTTGATATATACATACATACATACATACATACATACATACATACATACATACATACATACATACATACATACATACATACATACATACATACATACATACATACATACATACATATATATATATATATATATATATATATATATATATATATATATATATATATATATATATACACACTTTATTATGTGTGTTATTTTGTGCTATTATATTCTTTTTGTTGTCACGTATGAGATTGGATATTTAACATTATTCCTATGCTAATCGTCTAGCAGCATTGAGGCAGATGTCATCCTTGAGTAGTGGCTCACTCAAGGTGCAGGTCTTGTGGTATTATTTCCCTTGTTTAATTTGTAAGTAGGCTTATATTTCTATCTTTGTTTTTAAATTATTTTGAATGTATTCTAAGTTCAATTAATTTCTATTTTATTTCAAGTAAGTGTGTTTATGTGATTTATGATCTCATAGACATAGTGGGTTGGAACTTTTTCAACCTGCCCTATGAGCATATGCTTTAGGATTGCTTGAGTATTAAATTCACTTTATGACACTAAGATATTTACCCATAAAGAATGACTGGGTGCTTGAGGCATGACATAACCGAGTAGTGTACATTCCATAAGTATATTGTTCCATTTAATCACAAATTCCCATGAATTTCCTTGCTTAGGTCATCAAAATAAGTGTGAGGGTATTGTAGGTTGTGTATACAACACAAAGATCATTTTATGTATAAAAACCATGGTATGAAAATCAAAATGTGTACATTCCATAAGTATATTGTTCCATTTAATCATAATTCTGTAGGCTCCCTTGCTTAGGTCATCAAAATAAGTGTGAGGGTATTGTAGGTTGTGTATACAACACAAAGATCATTTTATGTATAAAAACCATGGTATGACAATCAAAATTAATTGCATAGCCTAAAACTATATTGAAATACTTAACCATATAAATACACCATCATTTTTTGGCACTGTTGTCGGGGAGTTACTAGAAAGATTCAATATTCCTCATATAATTAGTACAAAAGATATCAGGGCTAAAAGTGACCAAAGGGGACATTGATTACCCCTTTTTGTAACCTATTTTCATACTTTATTTTTGCGGTAGTACATGGTAAATGCATTAAAACATTATAGATAGAAAGAAGAAAAAACATGTCAAAAACCCACGTGGTGTGGTAAGAGCCACTCAAACTAACATTCTGGCAAGTGAAAAAGGGAAGGAAAATCCCTTTGATGTTCGGAAAGTTAAAATTAGTACAATATGGAGTCCATTGAAGGGAGAACCATCATCTAGAAGGAAAGAGACTACATTGGATGAGTAACTGGAGAGTTCTGAAGGTTCCAATAAGATTTAGAATCTTGAACCTTTGGGTAAAGAAAAGATGGGAGATGAAAAAATGAATGGACCTAGACAAAGGGAACATCTTACATTTTAATTCGCAATACAAGATCCTAATGGGCTGGTCCAAATGAATAACATTCCCCTTTCTTCCCTTCCAAATTTTCATGCATTTCAAAGGAGGATCCACATTTATGTTTGAGATTTATGTTCTTTATCATAGCTATGATTATTCCACGAATAACTAAAATTTGAAATTATTTCCTAGTACTTTGAGATATGAAACCCTATAATGGTTCATGGGACTTGAGAGAAACTCCATTTGAACTTGGGACAATATGTAGAAGAAATTTTCGAGGAAATATTGAGACTATTGTAAATTTTTGGACATCAAAGAATAAATATTCAAAATGTCCCAAGAAGATGATAAAAGTCTAGAGGATTACATGGAGAGGTTCAAATATAATTTACAAAAGATGAAAAAAATTGGACCCAGAAACCCTGTGTATCCTCTTCCTCAAAGGAATACAAGAAAATTTTATTGATACATAAAACCTCATGGGAGAAGAAGATATTTCCCTATTAACATATGAGGAGATTTGTAACCTATGTAAGCGATATTCTAGAGGGGGCTAAAAATATGGGAATAATTCTCGGGATATGATCTCTAAAATTAATATTTCAAGTGGGATAGAGGTGACTAAACCTGGGCTGTAAAACTTAATAGATAATTTCAAAACTAATATCCTTAGTAAACTTAGCTCCGAATTCGGCACCTCCTAAGTGAAAAAGAAGAATGAAGAGGTTGAGTTGGACTTGGCCATATTTTTCTACAAATTTTGAAAGAAACACCCTCTTTGAGAATGTAATTTAAATGGTGTTGATAAATGTAGCACTTGTGAGAAAAAAACATTCCACTCATAAAGGGCTTAAAGAAAATTTCCATGAAGCTAATGAGGATACAAGGAAAATATATTTTGTGGCTCAAAACAAACCCTATCCTCCTCTATCATTTGGATCTACTCCAAAACCTTCACAATATTTTACTCCGACTCCTAGATGGTATCCTCCTATGACACAGGCACAATTGTAGCACCCCCTGGTTGATTTTCCATGTAAAAAAATTAATACCAAGGTCATGGGACATGTATTCCAAGCTGAATGGTGGGAAAACATTATAGTGGGCATCATTTTTGGTTTAATAATGGATATGGAAATTGGTTAAGGCATTGGAAAAGGAAAAGAGGAAATAATTAGCATTTAATTAAGGGAATAAAGGAAAATAGGACAAAAGGAAGGTGAAGAGACACAATTATGTATGCAAGGGAATTTAGAAGGAAAAATAAGAAAAATGAAAGAAAAATAAAAAAGAAAAGGAAGAGACTAGACATCAATAATAAAAAGGCATCATAGAAATAGTACACAACTTTTATCAGTTCATTTTTGGTTCTTTCTTTCCACAATATTACACTCTTGCACACTTAGAGAATTCTTGGAGCATCCTAGAATTCATTTGGACTTGGAGGAACCAAGCATAGTACATGAAAGGAATTGGTGGGCAGTGGAAAATAATATTGGATCAACAAGTACAACAAGGATACATTGTAGGTAAAAGGTTTCATGTGTGATTTCCTTGATAATATTTGGATGCATGATACATGGATATGGTTCTCTAGTTATTTGTTGTCATTGGCATTGATATTTTCCTGGATTGACGATGGTTTCAACCTTGCCTTTCTATTTCTTATATATTCATGATGTAGTGGGTTCCCATATTGGATTTCTGATTAGTTTTTAGGTTCCTTATGGTTGTGGGTTAGGATACAATATCTATAGCCTTGGAACAAATTGGGTTCCCTAGAGGCTGTGGGTTGAGATGGGATATGTTTGGCCAAATTTAATAACTTGGGTTCCCTAGACGCTGTGGGTTGGGATAGAATCCATGGAGCCATGAAAAACTTGGGAAGATACCAATCTAGTTGGTATTAGTGATTTATGACCTGATTATGTGAAATCACTGTTGTTAAGGGTTGTGGTTGTTTGGCCAATGGAAGATCTACTTAGTTATATTTTGGTTTAATCCATATGATCCCACATTCATGCTTGGAATATGGCATGATGGTGACTGGATGAAGGAGAGATTTGGTTCAACCAAATATATTGTTGGGTGGTACATGGAAGTCCCTAAATTGGTTGGAATTTGCATATGTTAATATGAGATATTTTACTATTATGATTAATGAGCACATGTACTTGTTATGATGTTGATATTATGGATTATTTATCATGGTTTTGATTCTCTTTATATGTTGTTTATGTGCTTGGTTAGATTATGTTCTCTTACTACAGATTCCATTCATGATTTCACAATTTATTGAGTGATTGATGAATTCGTGGGATAACAAGTTTCATTGCAGTTACTTTAGATGGAATTGGACCTTCTTGATGATCCTTTGATGAAGTACAAGAGTTTATTATCATATGAATTTATGACATGTAGCTTGTAAGTTTAATAAATGTTTAAAGAAATTTTTATCATGTGGCTCACATGTTTTGAGTGGATTCTAGCTTTAGCAGTCATTGATTAGATGTTTTAGCATCCTAGACCAAATTCTGAAGAATTTTGAGCATTTCTTGGCAATGGCATGTAGGCCATCCCTAAAAAAGTGGCATATGTCACGTGACTACATGCACATAATGTTGGGTATGTGTTATATTCTTTCCATGACTAGTCATGCGCGGGGGGGTCAAAGGGGGTACAATAGCCCCCCCTGTATGTTGCACCAGGCACAACACCCCGAGAAATTTTTTTTGGTCCCTATTTTTTGGTGGGCAGACCCACCCATGGTTTTTTGCATGGGTTTGCACATGGTTTTGGGGCATGATGGTTTTTGGCCCCTGGTATTTTGTAGATCCAGTCAAGTGAACTATGGTTATGTTCTAATCTAGGGTTAGTGGATTGGGGTTTATGTATGCTTCGACATGTATATATATGTGTTGTAACACTAAAAGGAATATAATGAAAAATCAAGTTGGTCATCCCGATTTGGGATCTAGGGGAAAATCTTTATGTTTATCTATTTTATGTTTTATTCTCTTACCATTGTTTATTTCCTGTTTTAAGATTCGTTTGTAGATAATTTTTTTCAGGGTTAAAACCTTCATTTGGAATCAGAGTTCTTTCGGCTTCAAGGGGACGCCTTTGTTGCTAAGGGTTTTTTTCTCATGCCTGAGGTAGACCCTGTTCAGTGGGCGATCTGTGGGATCGATTCTTGCAGTGAAAGAAGATGGTGAATGGAGGGAATATAGAGATCGAGAAATTTAATGGTTAGCATTTTGAGTTGTGGAAGCTCAAGATGGAGGATCTGCTGGTGGATAAGGGTCGGTGGATCATGGTAGATCCGAGTACTAAACCAAGGGCAATGTTAGATGAAGACTGGAAGAAGCTGGATTGGAAGGAAAAGAGCACAATACGGTTGTGTGTCTCAGATTCAGTATTGTTGAATTTATCTAGGGAAGCTACAACGAAGACCTTATGGGACAAGCTAGGGAATTTGTACCAATCTAAGTCTCTGGTGAAGAAATTATTCCTGCGAAAAAGTTGTATAACCTGAGGATGAAGGATGGAGACACGGTGATAGATCATCTAAATGCCTTAAATATTGTGGTAAGTCAGCTGTCATCTGTTGATATTAAAATCTTAGATGAAGATAAGTGCATCAGTTTTTTGTGTTCTCTACTAGATTCGTGGGACAGTCTAGTTATTGCAATAGGTAGCAATACAACTACCTTGAATTTTGATGACATTGTCTCAGCCTTGCTGTCGGAGGAAATGAGACGGAGAAATATGGAAGGTCAGAATGGAGATGCCTTATCTGTACGAGGAAGGTCCCATAACAGAAACAAGAATAAGGATTCTAGTGGGATATCTCAATCTAGAGGGAGATCTAAATCTCCTCGAAAGTTTGTAAAGGTGTGTTGGAAATGCGGAAAAGAAGGGCACTACAAGAAGAACTGCAGATCTAAAGCTCTTGAGAAAGGAAAGGCATCTGATGATTCTTCTTCTCTAGAGGAAAAAACCACCTCGGATGAAGGTGGGGATGTGTATTTGGCTTCTTATTCGAATACACATGTAGATCATGAGTCATGGTTGATTGACTCGGGTGCATCCTATGGGGAGTGGTTCTGCGAGTATGAGAAATATGATGGAGATGATGTCTTCTTCAGTGATGATAGGAAGGCCAAAATAGTTGGACGTGGAAAATTCAAGCTGAAGCTATAAGGTGGAAGGATTAGAGCACTTCCTGGTGTTCTGCACATTCCTGCATTGGCCAGAAATCTAATTTCTGTAAGTAATATAGATGATGCAGGTGTAAAAACAATGTTCGAGAAAGATATCTGTAAGATGGTTCCGGGAGCACTGGTATTAATGCAGGGAGTTCGGATTGGAACTCTATACAAGCTTCAGGGCAGCACTATTATTGATGGGTGCAATAGTTCTGTGGTTCCCGAAAGTGGAGTGGAAATCCTAGCAGTCTCTGGAGAAAAGACCATGCTATATCATCAAAGTCTTGGGCATATTGGAGAAAAGGGCCTTCGGATATTGCATGGAAATGGTATGGTAGAAGGTATGTCTAATAGCTATCTGGATTTCGATTTCTGTGAACATTTTGTATATGGGAAGCATAATCGGGTGAGTTTTCCTTCTGATGCTAAGAGCGCAAAAACAATGTCCCAAGACACAAGAAGAAGAGGAGGATATGTCACGTGTTCTTTATGCAAGTGAAGTGGGTAGCCTGATGTATGCAATGGTCTGTACTAGACCAGACATTGCACATGCAGTGGGAGTATTGAGAAGGTTTATGTCAAACCCAAGGAAGGAGCATTGGATAGCAGTGAAGCGGGTTTTTAGATATTTGCGTGGAACTAGTGATTATGGCTTGTGCTACTAGGGAAGACCAGGATGGGAAAGAGTGTTGGACATTCATGGTTTTGTTGATGCAGACTGGGCAGGAGATTTGGACCAAAGAAGATCTGAAAATGGGTATGTGCTTGGCCTATTTGGAGGCGCAGTCAGTTGGATGAGTAAAATACAGTCTATAGTGGCTCTTTCAACTACAAAGGCAGAATACATGGTAGCCACTCATGTAAGAAAGGAAGAAATTTGGTTGCAGAGATTGTGTTCAAGTATGGGGTTGGTGTAGCAAGCTATAAGGATAAACTGTGATAGCCAAAGTGCAATTTTCTTGGCTAAGAACCCTACTTATCATTCAAAGACAAAACACATTGATGTTCAATATCACTTTGTGAGATATATGGTTGAGGCTAAAAGGGTGTTGCTGGTAAAGGTGGACACCTTGAAGAATGTTGCAGATGCATTGACGAGGTATGTTAGCACTCAGAAGTTCTCTTGGTGTAGAGAAAAATTGGGTGTTGCAAAGCTGGGCTAATGACTCAGCTCTCCTATGCCCCCCTGCAGAAAGAAAACAACAAGTGGGAGGATTTTTGGTATGTGTTATATTCTTTCCATGACTAGTCATGCATGGGGGGGGTCACAGGGGGAGCGATATCCCCCCTTGTACGTTGCGCTGGGCACAACAGAGGGGTCACAGGGGGGGTGGTAGCCCCCCCTTTCGGGGTCCAAGGCAGCACCCCAGGAAACATTTTTGGTCCTTATTTTCTGGTGGGCAGACCTACCCATGGTTTTGTGCATGGGTTTGCACATGGTTTTGGGGCATGATGGTTTTCGGCCCCTGGTATTTTGTAGATCTGGTCAAGGGAACTACGGTTATGTTCTAATCCAGGGTTAATGGATTGGGGTTTATGCTTCAAAGATGTATATATATGTGTTGTAACACTAAAAGGAATATAATGAAAAATCAAGCTGGTTGTCCTGATTTGGGATCCAGGGGAAAATATCTGTGTTTATTTGTTTTATGTTTTATGCTCTCACTATTGTTTATTTTCTGTTTTAAGATATTTTTGTAAATAATTTCTATTCAGGGCTAAAACCTACACATAACAGGGAAATATTGGTCATGACCTCATGCAAGAAGGCTTATGGGTGTGGTTGGAGCTTCATAACAGCATGCATAACATGTCATGGGTGTGGTTGGGGTGTCAAGCATGTGAAAATGGGTTACAACTCAGGGATTGATCACCAAGGGTATTTTTCATGCTACTAAGTGATCTAGTGTCCCTGAGGGGTGGTAGTATGTTTTCTGGTTTGTAGGCCCCACTTTCATAGCTAAAACATGGAGGTCAGGACATGTCATAGTAGAACGCAACTCATGTTTTCCCTTGAGATCTTGTAAAAGCGGGTAAATGTGTGAGGAGGTTGTTACGGGGTGGTATCAAAGATTTTTTTGTTCTCTTTGGGTGATATATGATACCACAGGGTGGTATAAGACTAGTTATGATTATTTCAACCTTTCCTTTGATACCTGTGTTACATAGTGGTATTAGAGCGAGGTTGTAGCGCTGGAACTTAGGGTATATGTGGTTGTTATGCATGAATGCCAGTTATTTATGTATTTTTTATGCCTGCATAGTTGTGGTTATAGTTATCATGAAGGTAATTAATATTACAATTTTGTGTTAACATGCATGATGTATATATATATATATATATATATATATATATATATATATTGCTAATCTAAATTGATTTTTGTAGATGTGATAGCCTCACTTGAGATACACTGAGGTATGCATTTGATTATGCATTTTATTTGGTTTGTATAATGCGGTATGATTGTATGAAATAGAAGATCGGAGATGAAAAACAGAATGGTGGACTACAGTTCACATGAATCCCCTTACAACCCTGATGTGAATTCTATGGAATGGGAGAGGCTGGTTGGGTAGCAAGGAGAAGAGTATTCTCTTGATTTAGCAGATACACTAAGGAGTATGAAGGTATACCTTTGAATTTGTAATGAATATAATAACAAGTTGACTGAGGCACACGAAATACTTGCAAGGGATCATGAAAAACAAGCATAGGTCAATGCAGAGATTCTTAAAATCCCTTTCAGATTTTCATAAGAAGGGCCAAATGGGGATCAATCATGGAGATAGATAAGAGGAGAATAAAAATGGGGCATATGGTAGTAGTTATTAGAGAATATACATGATAGAGAGAAATGATATAGTCAAAGGTGTCAAATATTTTGATACACCTAATAAGAGGGCTAGTAATCACAGATTATATTCTAGCTCTAGTTCGAGGGGATATCATAACCATTACCAAAAAAATCCATATAAGGGCAGTGATAAGGGAAGTTTTATAGAGGATTTCAAGAAAACTAAGCCTCCTACATTTGATGGATAAATGAAGAAATTAGAAGATGAAAAATAATGGCTAATTGGGATGAAGAATTTATTATGATTTCATGAGTATTCAGATAACATGAAATTCAAGATAACTACCCTCTATCTCAAAGGGAAAGAAAATATATGGTGGGAATATGTGAAGCATGTCAGAGGAATTAGAGAAGAAGAGCTTATTTGGGATGATTTTGAGAGACTCTTTTAGAATAAATACCTATCCAAAAGATATCGTGATGGAAAAGATAATGAATTATTTCAGCTGAAGATGGGTTCTATAATAGATGATGAGTATACTGGTAGATTCTTGGATCCATTGAGGTATGTGTCTTACCTTAAGGATGAGAAAGCGATGATTGAAAGGTTCATAATTTCGTTTCCAGTAGCGTTCAAAGGACGTATTGAGTTTTATGAGCCTCGGTCATACGAGGAAGCCATCATGAACTTAAAGATTTTTTATGAGCAATGAAAATGCAAGCTTGATTTCAAGAATTAGTTGAAAGCGAATTAGAAGACTAAATGAAAGTGGCCTTAGAAGAGAGAGATACCTCATCACGTAAGTGATAGGGAAAATGTAGTGCATTATAATAAGTTGAATGAAGTTTAATAGAGGACGAAGGTCTCAACCTAAGAAACAAAATGGGGGAGGTGGAAGAAAGCCTTTGAGGTGTTGGACTTGTGGTGGAGAGCATCACAGGCATGAGTGCCCATCATACCATGATGGAAGGCCTTATATTTACAGTGCTCAGGAGGCATAGATAGTTTGATATGGTGTTTAGAGTATTCCTTGGATTTATGCAGCAATGGATAATAGGCATGAAAATAATTAGACATCCATTATTGAGATGGAAGGTAAGCTTTGTGATCAAGTTATTTATATTTCTATTTATCCTGGATCAAATTATAGTTATATCAGTCCTAACCTAGTGCATAAGTGTTGCTTTAATAAATAATTGCATGGAAAATCATGGTTGGTGCAATTGGCTATAGGGACAAAGAGAGAGTCCATCATTGGGTGATATTTTATGCATTATAGTTGAATGGTATGCCTACATAAACACATTTGAATGTGCTTCCTTTGGGTTCATATAATATTCTTCTTGGCATGGACTGGTTGTTCATTCATAGGACTAAAGTGGATTGTTATGAAAATGCTATTAAGTTCTTGGATTATGGGGAAAAGATATCCTTCTAGGGCAAGAAAATTCTTACATCAGTGAGAATGGTTACAACTATGAAAGGAAAACGCAACCAAAAAAAATGATGTTTATTGTTTCTAGTGAAAATTTCTAGTTACAAAGGGAAAGATGTTGAGTATGAGGAAGTCTTGAAGAGGTATCATGTCTTGAAACAGTTTCAAGATGTGTTTTTTGAAAAGATTATAGAGTTGTCTCCTTGTAGAGATGTGGAATTATCCATTGAGTGGATGTCAAGAGAAACACCAACATCTAAGGCACCTTACAAGATGAGCACTCCTGAGTTGGTGGAACTAAATTTGTAGCTTAAATAAATTATTTATAAAGGATACATAATTCCAAGTGTGTCACCTAGTGGTGTACTAGTATTGTTTGTAAGAAAGAAGGATGGTACTCTCAGGTTGTGAATTGATTACAGGAATTTGAAAAAAAGTGACCGTTAAGAAAAAATATCCATTTTCCCAGATTGATGACTTGTTTGATCAACTGAAGGGAGCGGCAGTGTTTTCAAGGATTGATTTGAGATCAATATATCATCAGGTGCACATCAAAGAAGAAGACATCTAAAAGATTGCATTTCGTACAAGGTATGGGAATTATGATTTTGCAGTGCTTCCTTTTGGTCTTATCAATTCTCCAACCACCTTCATAGCTTTGATGAAAAATGTCTTTAACCTTATTTGGACAAGTTTGTGATAGTATTTGTTGATGATATATTGGTATATTTGAAGAATGAGGAAGAACATGAAAATCACCTAGCAACAAAGTTGATATTGATAAGAGAGCATCAATTGTATTGTGAGCTCAACAACTGTAGTTTCTTTCACTCTCATTTTCATTAATTGGGACACATTGTCTCCAAGTAAGGGATAAAAATGGACCCAAAAATGATTAAAGGTATCATGGAGTGGCCAACTCCTAGGAATTTTGATGAGGTAAGATAATTCATGGGACTAGTAGGTTATTACAATAGGTTAATAAGGAAATTCTTGAATATTGGTTGTCTTATTACATCTCTACATAGTAAATGAAATAATTTTGAATGGACTAAGGAGTGTGCAACTAGTTTTGAGTAGTTGAAACATCTACTTACAAATACTCCATTTTTTAATATTATAGATCCTCATAAGGAGTTTGTGGTTTGTACATATGAATGTAAGGAAGGAATTTGTGGAGTCCTGATGTAGGAATGATAGGTGGTATGTTAGGAATCTAGGAAGCTGAATCATCATGAGAAGAACTATGTGACTAATGATCTTGAGTTGGCAGTTATCATTCATGCATTGAATATGTGGAGGAATTATCTCTTTAATAGGAGGTTTGTTTTGATGAGTGATCATAGAAGACTGGGGTACTTGTTTGACCAACCCAATATGAATGCCAGGAAAGTGTGATGGTTGGATGCACTATGCAATTTTTATTTTGAGGTCAGGTACATCAAAGGTAAGGAGAACAAGGTTGCAGATTCTCTCAGTAGGAGAGTGTAGGTGAATCATATTTCAGTTGTGAGCTCTTATGGGACAGACTTGCAGGAGCATATCTTGGAGGTAGTACAACATGATGATAGGTACCAATAGATGAAGCAAAGATTGCAACAACAGGGTGAAGGTGATAGACATGAGGAGTATCACCTCATAGGTGATGGCTTAGTCAGGTTTAGGAACGAGATTTATGTTCGAGATAGAAGTGAGATCAAGAATTTTATCTTGAGGTAGTTTCATGTCAAGCTATATTCAGGCCACCTAGGAAGCCAAAATACTTTGACAATTGTTAAGAATTTCTACCATTGGTCTAACTTTAAGAAATAGGTGGCTGATTTCATTGTAATATTTTTGGACTATTAGTGGGTGAAAGTAGAGTGTACGCATCTAGTTGGTCTATTGAATCCTATTCCAATTCCATAATGTAAATGGGAGGTCATTTTCATGGAATTAATTACAATATTTCCAAGGACATCTAAGCAACATGATTCCATCATGGTTTTGGTTGATAGGTTGAGCAACGTAGCTCACTTCATTACAATGAAATATGCTAATTCATATAGTGATTTAGATCATGTTATCCATTTATAAATTATGTTATATCTGATGATGGCTAGATCAGTCCATGAAATTACAAAACAAACTTTTCATGAAAATTTCTGAATTTTGGAAATTTCATTGTTTTCATTGTCCCTAAGTTATCCATTTCCTCACAAAATTTCACTCATTTACTCCTATCCCAACAGTCATTTTTCCCTTCAAAACGACCTCTCTCTTTCATAAAAAATCCGTTTCCTATGAAAATCCCCTCTTTTCCCTTCTCATTTAACCTTCATTTCCTCTTAAAAACCCCTTTTTAAACCAGTAGAACCCTTTTATTTGGTTTGAAAATGCTTATTTTACCCTATCGGAACATCCAAAAAGGCTTAAAAAACCTTTGTTTTTTACGTTTTTTGACCTTTTTGTATATAGGCTTTAAGCCCCTGAGGGCCTAAGCCTTTCGCTCCTTTTTTTCCATGTGTCCGAACACCGGGACCAAGCACTTAAACTCTCTATGCTAGCCCTTGGCCCCTTTTCCTTGGCTCCCAATCACCTTATCTCTCCACAGGATCATGCCCCAGCACCAGGCTTTAGCCCCCATCGGCATCCGCAATTCACGTTTTTCTTCATTTTACATTTTTTTCTCCTCCGCCGATGTTCAACCTTCGATTGGATCCCCACCGTCAATCTACCAAGATCGACGATTTTCAGCACTCCTCTCTTTGTCCATCTCCCATCCACCTCCTAGCCCTTCCGACTTTAACTGTTGGTCCCCCACTCCTCCACAAAACCACACTCTCTCCACTCCATTATGCCCCCTTCTTCAAATTTTATTTCCCCATGCCCATGGCTTCCTCGATGGATCTCAGCCGTCCATGCCGACCATCCAACTGCTACCATTTCTCCCAACTCATCCACCTTTCTCCCTGCATTATCACTCCACGGAGCGATCTCAGCTGTCCATCTCGACCATCCAATAGCTACTGTTTCTCCCAACTCATCCACCTTTCTCCCCACCTGTGGCTTCCTTGATGGATCTCAGCCGTCCATCCCGGCCATCCAATGGCCATTCCACTCCCAACCTTTCCAGTTCTGGATAGGATTTCCCACGTCACCTCCGGACCCACCTCCCACTACCTTGCTGCACATTCAATCCCTGTTCGACAGCTATCCTCCACTATCCCCCTTCCACCGTGAACCTTTCCCCACCACGCTCCTCTCCCACTGTTGATCTTGCCTATCTAGACCCAACGACTCCCATCGCGTTTCATGCACGATTTAGTCTCAGTGTTTAAGAACCCAAATCCATGTGAAACTGACGGTTTCATGAGGGACACGTGTCACCCTCTGACACATATCGCATTCAAAAAGCGTAAAACCACTTACTGCCGATTGTCAACGCGAAAACCACTATGGTTTTCACCAAAACAATTTTCCATTCTCGCGACAAATTTAAATTTAAACCCTCCCCGCACCTGTTTTTTCCATGGGACCCTTTCCTTATGCTTATCCCTTCCTCTAGAGTGCTTCACCGAAGGCCATACGCCGTCATATAACTCTGATCGTAGTTAACCATAAAACGAAGGTTTAACTAATAAATTGTTTGTGTTGCAGGTTTTTTAAATGGTGGCCAAGGCATTGAAAGGTCCTCCACAGCGAAGGAAGCAACGGTAGAATACCTGCACACAAAAAACCAAAGAATATCGGCCAATAAATGAAGAGATTAAAGGATAAAGGCAAATAATTAAGAAATAAACAAATGTTTTAACAGAAACAAAGAAGGAAGAAAACGAGGAAGCCTTACTTAATGATTAAGGTTGTTAAAGCAGAAAATAAGAAAGAGATAAAGGAAAAAAAACAAAGTATCAAGGATAAATTAGGGTTTAAAGAGGCAGACAAGAGAATGAAAGGTTTGAAGAAGTCCGAAAGTGTTAAAAGACAACCCAATGAATTATAAAGGCTTAAGGCAAAATCAAAGCATCAAAGAAGAATAATTAAAAGACAGATCAAGGCTAAAGGGTTTTTAACACAGTTTATTGGTTACATCAAGGAAAATTAAACCTAAAGAGCCTCGAATAAATCAACACACAGTAGTAATTCACTTGATAAACCTAACAACCACCTATGACCTACTTTATGTGCTAAAAAGCAAATAAATAGTTATTACACAAAGGAAGACATTTTAACTATCAGAACAGTTAATGTAAAGATAAAGATAAGGCCTAAAAGTGAATATTTTCACCTATTTTATCCTCAGGAAGTAAAGAAAGATTTATTACACAGAGGAGTAGTTGAGAGACATTCCTACCTTATGCCTTGCATGGTTTCAAGGCTAGGAGTGCATTTACTATGTCATTAATAAACATTTTGAACCCTAGATAGTTCCACCTCCTTAATTACAGTATAAATATTGTTGTGGAACTCATTTGTAAGGGTTGGTTGTTGGCATTCGAAATCTTTACAGTTGTACATAGTATGGCTGAAGATTAAGAAGAAATTGAAGTTTTGGAAGATTGATGATGTTTTGATATGTTTTGTTAATGAGAAGGCTCTATCATTGGATCCCTGAACATGGTTGTTGGTGATGTATTCTGATCTGTTAATTTTATTTCTTGTTTTCCATTTTGTTCCATCATTCTATACTTATAGTAGAGTAAAAATTTTAGGCTAAGAAATGTCTCCTAGAAGCACCTTAGACCTATTTTCTCTTCACTGTCTTTATGTTTTCATCTGCTGAAGGTTTTATTCAGTAGTTTGACTACTTTTAACCCCTTAAGCTTGTTTATTTCCGAAATATTTCAAACAATTGGTCCCAAGGATGATTTATGGTTTTCCCTCCTTACTTGCCACCACTTGAAAACTGTTTCTGAAGTCTCCCTTTAAAGTACCATTGTTTACAGTTTGCCAGAGAGGTCTATTTTGATCATACCCTCTGTTCTTGCTGAGATATTTGTTTTGAAGGTATTTATAATAGCAGTCTTAGATGTCTAGGAGTTCCCTCTTCTATGAATGCAGTTATTTGTGAATCTTGAATGTTTTCTTATCCTGAAAGTGAATTATTTGAATGAAATAGGGCGTTCCCCGACTCCTAGATTTCATTTTAATTGTTTATCTTGATATTTTTGTTTGTTGAAGTGTGGTTTCTAGAATTTATGGTTATCCCTGTCCATGAAATGCCTCTTCATGTTCAAATGATGTTTTAGGTCCCTTTGTTGAGAGGTACATATAATTAAGGATTCTTAATTGTCCTTAGTTCTACCTCTCCTTCTAAACCCTTAATGTCCATGCCATTTCATCCACCAAACCCAATATCCACTGGCCAAGTTATATTTTCCCTTTGATATCCCATATCCATTTGATTGAGCTTGTTATAACTTCTTCTTGACTCCATTGTTCAATGGCTCCGGTTTTTCCCCTTTCTATCTATTTTTCCTAGATCATTCGTGTCTAATCAACCAAACCCAAACAAACAAAATTACACTTAATAACTAGCCTAAAATCAACCTTTTACAAGAAAACAAGTCATATCTTTGCAAAAAATTGAGAGATCCCTCTCTGAGACTAGGAGAGCTACATCCTAGAGCTCTAAAGACTGGTTTATATGTTGCCTTGTCATTTAGTATGCCAATCTGCTAAATCACAGGATCCCAACATTTTGGAGATCACGGTGGGACTTCTGAGTACATAAGTGCATAAATCCCCCTTAAAACTCATTAGACCCTCATAAAATCAAAGAATATCTAGTGAATCTACCACCTCATCGCCACAATAACATTTTGGCAATCATGGTGGGACCTCTGAGTTCATAGTTGCCTAGAAATCTCTTATAGAATCATTATTCATTCAACAACCATAGAAACTCAGAAAAACCCAAAAAAAAAATTTAGATTGGTTTCGTAATAAACATTGGTGGTGGACAATAAAACATCTTACCTCCAAAAGAGCTAAAAATTTCCATCTGGCGACTCCACTAGCCTCTAGTAGGCCTATTACTTCACTAGTCCTTGTAAACTCCCTTGGGAATGCATTCAGCAAACCCAATCATACTTTTGGTGGACAAAAAAGTTTAAAATTTCCACCTGGCTACTCCACAACCTCCAAAATACCTAATGACTCCACTAGTAGAAGACTTTGTACTGGTTGAAAAGATACAATGACCTTTTTTTTACAAACATGAATCCAAGTATGGGCAGAGAAGCAAAACTAGATACATTACTGGACATAATGGAAAAAATGATGTACATACTTGATAAAAGATTAGATAGGCATAAGGTTTATACAAATGTTGATTATCTAGAGCAACCTATGTTTTTCCCTGATCAAACACAAACTCAACCACTACAAGATATAAACAACAAACAAAATATGTATTATGAGCAAGATTACAAAGAGGACAATGAGGAATTTTGTCAAGAAGGTATTGATTGCCTGCCTATATCTTGTGTTTTAATGTTAAAATAACTTTATGAACAACCTGCAAACATAAACAAGAAACGGTACCCTGAGGAAATAGTCAGCCATCTTGAACTCACAAAATCTGAAATAGGAGAAGAGAAAACACAACTAGAATTTATGCCTTTATGTTATAACTCATTTCATATTATTAAAGAAGAATGGCATCCTGACAATCTATTAGAAACAACTCATGAATCCCACGTTCAAAATTACTATCACAAATATCAAGAGGAGTTGTTCGAGAGTGAAAAAGACCAAGAAATAGAAGAAAATCCTCAAGATCCAACTGAAAACACAAGTATTCATTCACCTTTCCTTCTAGGTGAGGCTCAAGAAGAAATACAGCCTCAAAATCATCCTTCACAAGAGAAAAAGGATTGCTATACTTCTGCCCGAGACCAAACAAAAATTCCTCCTCTTTTGACAGAGGAAGAAATTGATCAAATATTAAGTAAATAGCCAGCCCTCCAAACTTCATTTGAATAAAACACTTCTGCTCATATACCTATTGAACCTTGTTGTCTTGAACCAGAAAATAAAGTTGTAGATCAACTTAAAGAAAAATAGACTGATAACCCAAGATGTTTGATTGGTGAAATTGTCTATACTAATGATTTTCCAATTTTTGATCAATATGATGATGATGATGAGCTCCAAATAGAAACTAACCATGCAGGGCAACCAAAAGTGGATTAGTGTCATGAATTTCATTACCATCAGCATGAAAGCAGTAATCAAACAATGCATCCCATCAGAAATAGCTTTCACATAATTGGAAATCCGCAATCTATCAGTTGTAATGTTGAGATTGAAAAGGAAAAGAAATTTCTTGAGCAAGATGAAGATAAGAAGCCTTCTCCTGAAAGGGTTGAGGTAATAAAAGATACCCCTGCTCAAGAACATGATGATCTCTTCACAGAGTACAGTCCACTGAATCAAAACATACCAGGCCTACAAGAGGACAACACTGCAATATATGATGAGTCCTTCAGTTCAGATGATAATGAAGATGAGGAAGAAGTTCTTTCTCAAAAGAGTCTTAAGCTTGATCTTGTGGAGAAAAAAATAAGCTTGGCTGAAATCTATCTTCCAAATATTCATAACCAGGCATTATTTCAAGATCCCTATGCTCATTTCTTAAAAATATGTGAATAAGGGATAAAGGTTGTTAGAAGTAGTATATTAACAAAAGCAAGAAATTTTTTTAGCACTATTGCTAAAGAACAAGTGAGATGTGAGTGGCCCTTTTGCTTATCCAGCATGCTCAAAGAGATGAGAAAAGACCAGTCATGGAACCATCTGATTGACTAGATGTATTGGAAAAGAGAATTGGTCAGCTAAACATGCAAATATTTCAGAGTTAGGTTAGGTTAGATAGAAAATAAAATAAGCTAATCGTATGAGCATTTAGTTAGTTTTTGTTTTTGCTGTGAAAAAGAAAAATTGAAAAAAATACAAAAACAATAGAAAAAGAGAAAAGAGGGCAGATGAAAAGAAGAAAGGTACAACCCCATACCAAAAAAGAGAAAAATATGAAAGTGTGCAAACTTAAATGCCACTACTTGAAAGAGCACTACTATTTAGTCATATAGCCTAATCATGACTAGATAGATTTCAATTTAATGCTGATAGGTTAGTGAAGAATATTTTCCAAACTATTTAACCTTGGCTTATCAGTAGAATCGATTAGGATAGAAGAAAGAATGGTTCAAATAAGCTCAAAACCTGAACCAAGGAAGCACAAAAATAATGGCTCTAATCAGATCAAAACCTGAGCCAAAGATACCAAGAAGACTGGTTCTAACATGCTGAAAACTTGAACCAAGTAAAGAAGAAGAGGATAGCTCAAAAGGATCAAAATCAGAGTTGAAAAGGAAGGGAAGGATGCTTACTATTTTCAGATCTTAAACCTTCACAGTTTTGTTTTAATTTTCCACAAATAATGTCTATGTGCAGCTTGTACATACAACCATAGACACCATAGGAAATTAGACAGTCTAATCCTGATTTGACTATGTTTAAATTTATGTTTTAGAATATAGAAAATCCAAATCTGTCAAACAGCCTAATCTTGACAGATAGATAGTTAGGTAGAGAAATAAAGAGTTCAACAGTTTAATCTGGGCTCTTGGAAGAAATAAGGATATGATTAGATAGTTTCTTTTTGTTTTCAAAAATAAAAAGTCAAAGAGTTTTCTAGTTAAAATGCACTCAAGAGAAGAAAAAATGCTAGGACAAGTAGTTGTGGGTAGGTAGAGGTGCTATCTTAAAGATTTTTTCATGCTGCAGGTCATTAAAGAATTGTCAAAATGCAAAGAAGATTAGCAATAAAAGAAGAAATCTGCCCAATGGATAAGGCACTAGTCTTCTGAAATCCAGAGATTGAAAAAATGGAGGTTCTAGACACCTAAAGGGAAAGATGTCCTCCCCAAGTGGAGCCACTGTTAGCCATCTATAAATTATGTTATATCTAATGATGGCTAGATCAGTCCATGAATTTCCAAAACAAACTTTTCATGAAAATTTCTGAATTTTGGAAATCTCACTATGTTCATTGTCCCTAAGTTATCCATTTTCTCATAAAATTTCACTCATTTACTCCTATCCCAACAGTCATTTTCCCCTTCAAAAGGACCTATTTCTTTCATAAAAACTCCATTTCCTCTGAAAATCCCCTCTTTTCCCTTCTCATTTAACCTTCATTTCCTCTTAAAAAACCCTTATTAAACCGATAGAACCCTTTTATTTGGTTTAAAAATGCTTATTTTACCCTATTGGAACATCCAAAAAGGCTTAAAAAACCTTTGTTTTTTACCCTTTTTGTATATAGGCTTTAAGCCCCTAAGGGCTTAAGCCTTTTCCTCCTTTTTTTCCATTTGTCCAAACATCGGGACCAAGGGCTTAAGCTCTCTACACTAGCCCTTGGCCCCTTTTCTTTGGCTCCTAGTCACCTTATCTCTCCACGGGACTGTGCCCTAGCACTAGGCTTTAACCCCCATCGGCATTGGCAATTCGCGTTTTTCTTCATTTCACTTTTTGTTCTCCTCCGCTGATGTTCAACATCCGATTAGATCCCCACCATTGATCTACCAAGATTGACGGTTGTTGGCACTCCCCTCCTTGTCCATCTCCCGTCTACCTCCTAGCCCTTCCCACCTTAGCTCTCAGTCCCCTACTCCTCCACATAACTACACTCTCTCCGCTCCATTAAGCCCCCTTCCTCAAATTTTCCTTTCCTCGCGCCTGTGGCTTCCTCGATGGATCTTAGCCGTCCATCCTGACCATCCAATAGCTACCATTTCTCCCAAATCATCAACCTTTCTCCTTTCCTTACCACTCCATGGAGCGATCTAAGCCGTCCATCCCAACCATCCAACCACTACCATTTCTCTGAACTCATCCACCTTTCTCCTTACCTGTGGCTTTCTCGATGGATCTCAGCCATCCATCGCGACCATCCAATGGCCATTCCACTCCCAAACTTTCCACTTCTCGACAGGCTTGCCCACGTCACCTCCAGACCCACCTCCCACTACCCTGCCGCCCATCCAATCCTCATCCGACATCTGTCCTCCACTATCCCCCTTCCACCGCGCACCTTTCCCCACCGCACTCCTCTCCCACCATTGATATGGCCTGTCCAGATCTAATTTCTCCCATTGTGTTTCATGCGATATTTACTCCTGGGGTTTAACAAGCCAAATCCATGCGAAACTAGTGGTTTCATGAGGTACACGCACCACCCTCTGACACATATCGCGTTCAAAAAGCGCAAAACCACTTACTGCCGATTATCAATGCGAAAACCACCATGTTTTTCACCAAAACCATTTTCCATTCTCACGTCAAATTTAAATTTAAACCCTCCTCGCGCCTGATTTCACCATGGGACACTTTTCTTATGCTTCTCCCTCCCTCTGTAGTGCTCTGCCGAAGGCCATACGCCCTCATAAAACTCTAATCGCAGTTAACCATAAAATGCAGGGTTTATCTAATAAATTGTTTTTGCTCCAAGTTTTTTAAATGGTGTCTAAGGTATCAAAAGGTTCTCCACAGCTAGGGAAGCAATGGTAGAACACCTGCACACAGAAAAACAAAGAAGATCGGCCAATAAATGAAGAGATTAAAGTAAAAAGGCAAAGAATTAAGAAATAAACAAATGTTTTAACAAAAATAGATAAATAAGAAAATGAGGAAGGCTTAATTAATGATTAAGGTTGTTAAATCAGAAAAGAAGAAAGAGGTAAAGGAAGAAAAATAGAATATCAAGGATAAATCAGGGTTTAAAGAGGCAGACAGAAGAATCAAAGGTTCGAAGAAGTCTGAAAGTGTTAAAAGACAACCCAATGAATTATAAAGGCTTAAGGCAAAATTAAAGCATCAAAGGAGATTAATTAAAAGACAGATCAAGGCTAAAGGGTTTTTAACACAATTTATTGGTTACATCAAGGAAACTTAAACCTAAAGAGTCTCGGATAAATCAACACAGAGCAGTTATTCACTTGATAAACCTAACTACCACCTATGAACTACTTTATGTCCTAAAAAGAAAATAAACAGTTATTACAGAAAGGAAGATATTTTAACTGTCAGAACAGTTAATGTAAAGATAAAGATAATGCCTAAAAGTCAATATTTTCACCTTTAGGAAGTAAAGACAGATTTATTACACAGAGGAGTAGTTGAGAGACATTCCTACCTTATGCATTGCATGGTTTTTAAGGCTAGGAGTGCATTTACTATGTCATTAATAAACATTTTGAACCCTAGATAGTTCCACCTCCTCAGTTACAGTATAAATACTACTGTGGAACTCATTTGTAAGGGTTGGTTGCTAGCATTCAAGCTCTTTGTAGTTGTACATAGTATGGCTGAAGATTAAGAAGAAATTGAAGTTTTGGAAAATTGATGATTTTTTGACATGTTTTGTTAATGAGAAGGATGTATCATTAGATCCCTGAACATGGCTGTTGGTGATGTATTCTGATCTGTTAATCTTATTTCGTATTTTCCATTTTGTTCCATCATTCTATACTTATAGTAGAGTAAACATTTTAGGCTAAGAAATGTCTCCTAGAAGCAACTTAGACTTGTTTGCTCTTCACTGTCTTTATGTTTTCATCCGCTGAAGGTTTTATTCAGTAGTCTGACTGCCTTTAACCCCTTAAGCTTGTTCGTTTTAGAGGTATTTCAAACATTTGGTCCCAAGGATGATTTATGGTTTTCCCTGCTTACTTCCTGCCACTTGAAAATTGTTTCTGAAGTCTCCCTTTAAAGTACCATTGTTTACAGTCTGCCAGAGAGATCTGTTTTGATTATACCCTCTGTTCATGGTGAGATAGTTGTTTTGAAGGTCTTTATAATAGTAGTATTAGATGTCTAGGGGTTCCCTCTTCTATGAATGCAGTTACTTGTGAATCTTGAATGTTTTCTTATCCTGAAAGTGAAATATTTGGATGAAATAGGGCGTTCCCCGACTCCCAGATTTCATTTGAATAGTTTTTCTTGATATTGTTATTTTCTGAAGTGTGGTTTCTAGAATTTATGGTTAAACCTATCTATGAAATGCCTCTTCATGTTCAAATTATGTTTTAATTCCCTTTGTTTAGAGGTACATATAATTAAGGATTATTAACTACCCTTAGTTCTACTTCTCCTTCGAAACCCTTAATGTCCATGTCATTTCATCCACCAAACCAAAGATCCACTGGCCATGTTAGATTTTCCCTTTGATATCCCATACCCTGTTGTGTAACCAGCTCCAATAATAGAAGAAAAGAGATATCAACGCCTTAGAAATAAGCCACTTCGAGGGGGCAACCTCTAATACCTTATATAAATGAACAATTCTTGGATGATTCAATTTACAAAACCTCATTTCTATATATAGGAGTCCATGGGGCCATAATGTAGTCCTAGTGGGCCACAATTTAATCCTAGCCGACCTAACAATAATAATTTAAGGGCACAATAATAACAAAATGGGGGTTACAAGGGTACAATAATAACAATAAGGGGGTTACGCTAATAACAATAAGGGACTATACTAGTAATATAGGGACCTAACATGCCCCTCTCCTTCAAAAAAGTGTTGTCCTCAATGCCTGAGTAGCTCTGGGTGCTTCTGTATAAAATTCTCATCCTCCCATGTAGAATCTTCAGTGGGTAAGTTCTTACACTTGATGAGATACTCTGAAATTGATCGATTTCGTAGCTGTCGAGTTCTTGTTTCTGTGACCGCTTCAGGTTCCAATATGATTTTTCCTTCCTCATCAAGTTATGGAAATATTGTATGAACTGGAATATTTTCACCTATAACCTTATTTAAGCATGAAAAATGGAAAACTGGACGCACTCACGAAGAAGCAGGAAGCTCCAATTTGTATGCCATAGTACCAATCTTTTGCAACACCTTGTAAGGACCATAGTACCTTGGTGCTAATTATTATCCTTCTTAGCTTGCTTGAGGGACATTTGTTTGTATGGTTGTATCTATAAAATACCCAATCTCATTAAATCAAAACTTCTCTTGCTACGATGTTGATCTGCCTATTATTTCATTCGATTTTGTGCCAAATTCAGGTTATCCTTTAAGAGTTGGAGAACTTCTTGCTGATGCTCGATGTGATCTTCCACTGCTTGAACCTTCGAATTTTCCCTTAAAGATGATGTGATGGATGGTGGATGATATCCATAAAGTGCCATAAATGGGGTCATTTTTGCTGCATTATGGAATGAAGTGTTATACCGCCATTCAGCGAGAGGTAACCACTAGACCGATTGTGTTTGTTTATCAGATACAAAACAACGAAGATATCCTTCCAAACATTTATTTACTATCTCAGTTTCACCATCAGATTGAGGATGATAAGATGAGCTATGAGCTAACTGAGTACCCAAACAAGAAAATAACTCCATCCAAAAATTTCCAGTAAAAATGGGATCTCTGTCGCTCACAATAACCCTTGGGCTTCCATGTAGCTTTTGAATTCTGTCCATAAATGTAGTAGCAACTGTACTTGCTTTAAATGGATGAGATAATGCACAAAAGTGTGCATACTTGGTAAGTATATCAACTACCACCATGATGACACTCTTTCCTTCGGACTTAGGTAAACATGTGATAAAATCCATTGAAATCTCCTCCCAACGTTGACTTGGAATGAATAAAGCTTGTAGAAGTCCCGGGGTCTTAATTGTCTCAACTTTATTCTACTAGGAAACCAAAAATTTCGCCATAAAATTTTGAATATTAGATTTAAGGCCATCCAAAAAAGATTCTTTCTTCACCCTGTGGTAAGTTTTTAAAAATCTCGAGTGTCCTCCTAAAGGAGAAGTGTGCAATTCCAGAAGAATCTTCTGTTTTAGTTGGGAAATCTTAGAAAGATATAAGCGATCTTTGTACCATAAGGAATCATTTTTCCAACTAAATGTATCAGATGTACTAGGATATTGCTGCAAATTTTGAATGAGTGTCCATACATCTTTGTCCTTCTTCCATTCATCTCTTGCTTTGGTTATCCAATCTGGTTGGATAGTAGAAATGGCACAAAGCAATGCTTCCACCTCTTCATTCTTTCTTGAGAGTGCATCTACAACAACATTAAGCTTTACTTTTTTGTAGATTATTTCAAAGTCATAACCCAACATCTTTGTGACCCATTTTTGTTGCTCTGCTAAATATAGTCTTTGTTCCAAAAGTGTTTAAGACTATCATGATCAGTTTTTACCTTGAAGTGTCTTCCCATTAGGTAAGTTCTCCATTTATTTAGTGCATGCAGTATTGCTAACATTTCCTTCTTATAATTAGGTTTTTGTAAATACTTTCCTTTGATTGGACTACTTTCAAAAGCAATGGGTCTTCCTTCCTGCATTAAAACAACACCAATTCCATTTCCTGAGGCATCACATTCCACAATAAAGGTTTTTGTGAAGTCTAGCGTAGCTAAGACTGGTGCTTGACACATTGCCTCTTTAAGATGTTCAAAGGCCTTAGTTGCTTCAGGAGTCCATGAAAATGCATCTTTATTCAATATTGTTGTTAGAGGTGCTGCTATTCTCCCATAATTCTTAACAAACTTGCGATAATACCCTGTTAACCAGAGAAATCCTCGCAACTGCTTTATGGTTGTGGGGACTTTCCATTCCTTAATGGCTTTAATTTTGTTAGGGTCTACATTAACACCCTCGTGAGATACAATATGACCCAGATATTCCACCTCTTGTACTCCAAAGAAACATTTGGATTTTTTTGCATATAATTGTTTCTCCTGCAATAGTTTGAGCACCCTGTCAACATGTTCAACATGATCCTTCCAAGACCTGCTGTAGATTAGTATATCATCAAAAAATACTAGCACAAATTTTCTAAGGAAGGGCTTGAAAATGGAATTCATCAACCCTTGAAATGTAGAAGGTGCATTGGTAAGGCCAAAAGGCATGACCAAAAATTCATAATGACCCTCATGAGTTCGAAATGTTGTGTTTGGAATATCTTCAGTCTTCATTCTAATTTGATGATATCCTGAACGAAGATCCAACTTGGTAAAATAAATTGCTCCTTGTAATTCATCCAATAATTCATCAATCATAGGAATGGGAAATTTATCTTTAATGGTGAGCTTATTGAGCTCCCTATAATCCGGACACATTCGCCATGATCCATCCTTCTTGTGTACCAATACTACAGGAGCACAGAAAGAACTTTGACTAGGTTGAATTATACCCGCCTCTAACATTTCTGCAATCATACGTTCAATTTCGCTCTTTTGGAAGTAAGGATATCTATAAAGCCTGATGTTTGGAGGAACACTTCCTGGAATCAAATGAATAGCATGATCATGATCACGAATAGGTGGGAGTCCTTTGGGAGTTTCAAACACCTTGGAATGATTGTCCAAGACTTGTTGGAGATCTGCAGAAATAGATGATTTTGATGTTGGAACTTCTAGTGAGCATAACTGTGCAATTACGCCTCGTTGTTCTTTCTTTAGAAGCTTTTTCATGACATTAGAGCTTATTATCCTTCCTGGCTTCCCCACAATACCCCGTAATTCGACTTCCTTTCCTTTTGAAAAAAATTTCAAGAAAAGTTCTTGAAAATTAAAAGCTACCGTCCCCAAAGATTGTAACCATTGTACTCCTAGTACAACATCAGCACCTCCCATAGGAATGGAAAGCATTGGACTAGTCAATACATATTCCCCCATGGTTAGGTTGATATTATGGCATTTTCCAGAGCAATTTATAGTTCCTCCATTTGCAACCATCACTTGACATTCTGGTGCTGGGTATAGGAAACAATTTAATTCATTGGCTACCTTACAATGAATAAAATTATGGGTGCTACCTGAATCAATCAACACTATTACCTTTTTCTTCTTGATATGTCCTTCTATCTTGAGAGTTTTAGGAGTGGTAATTCTTGCCAGTGCATTACACGATATGGTCGGATTCATTTCTTCCGCTTCTATAGCTGGTTCCCGGTGTATATCCTCTTCTTGTTCATTTTCTTCTTCCTCTTCACAATCTACGTAAAATAATTTCTTCTTAGCACACTTATGACCTTTAGTGTATTTACTATCACAACTGTAGCAAAGCCCTTTTGCTCTTTTTTCTTCCAATTCTTTTGGTGTCAACCTTGTAGGTTGTGGAAATCTAGGTGTAGCAACACTTCCTTCTTTATAGAAGTGAGTGGTAGGCTTCCTTGTCGCCATAATTCTACATTCAATTTTTCTTTCCAACCTGAATGCCTTCTCCAATGAATCAGGTTCCAAAACGCGAACTTCATGTTGGATGTTATCCTTTAAAGTGCCTATGAATAGATCAATCCTGTGTTCCTCTGGAATATCCGTTACCCTTATATTCAATTTTTGGAAGTCCTCAATGTGCTCCCCCACTAAGCCATTTTGTTTGAGATTTATCAATTGGCTAAAGAATGTGTTGCTCTTTGTATCCTCATAATGTGCTATCATTTCTGCTGTAAAAATTTACCAAGTGAGAATTTTTTTATGGGAGCAAAGCCATCGATACCATACAAATGCATTTTGTTCTAAATGTAAAGTTGCAATGCGTACCTTTTGTGTGTTTTGCACGTTATGGAGATCAAAATATTGTTCCATCTGTAGTATCCATGTTACAGGATCCTTTCCATCAAACTTCCCCATCTCCATTTTTGGAATATGGTGGTTCCTCCCGCCAACATTAGAGTTTATGAAATCATGATTAACATTTATTTTGTTCTCTTCATGAGTTTCTTCTACTATCTTTTCACCATTATGAAACATTTCTTGTATCAACTTTGTCGAACCTTCTATGTCTGCTTTTAGATCATTCTTCATGTTTTCCATGTTGTCTTTCACATCATCCATCTTAGCTTCCATGCCAGCTTCCATGCCATCCATCTTATCTTCCATGCCTTTCTTCAAAACTTCCACTTCATTTTTTGTTGCTCTTTGGGAGAGCGAAATTTGGTGCACTTGCTCTTGTAATTTTGATAGATCATGTTGCAATTCTTCATCTTCATGAGTCAAAGTAGAGCCTTCTGAAGGCTTAATGGCTATTGAATTATTTTTATGAGGCATATTTTAGAGCCCAATACTGATATATATTCTACAATATGCCCTTGGAATCAATTCAAATTGATTCTTCAAACAAGACTTATGCAATTCAGAAAAAAATACACACCTTTTTCTTGCTTTTGAGGAGCTCGATATTGAAATTGGATTATCTCTGTGATTGTAGCACTTAAATATTTGAATTTCGGTATTGACGTATCCCTCTAAATTATCTTTTGAATGCCACAAGTCTGACCTGATTTGGATTCTCCAAGACAAATTTATGTCCAATCTCCCACAATGACCCAATTTTGGAGTAGTTTAGTAGAGCGAACTTTTACGACTTTCCACGTGTCACTGTTCCATCCTTTGGCTTTGAAATTGATTGTGAAGAAACTAAAGTCTGGGTGATTGCAACCACTTTTGACGGCACTCCAATCTGATGCATAGAGAGAGAGTTATGAAGATTTTCCCATGATCACTTCTTTGAGATGAAATTCAGGAGCCTGAAAAATCACTACCTTCCACAGATCATATCTCTGAAAATATTGAAAACCAAGCTCTGAAATTTTTTTCCAATGTTCCTTAGGATTTTGGATTCACACCATAAAAATTTCAGCTTTTGAAACTTTGTATAAAAAACGTTATTGCACAAATGCCACGATGATCTGTTTGGGAGCCTAAACAAAGACCTAACTTCCACAAATCATATCTTCAAATTTTTTGCAAACCAAGCTATGAATTGTTTTGACGATGTTCCTCAGGATTTTTTCTTCGCACCCTAAAAATTTCAGCTTCTGAAACTTCGTAGAAATAAAGTTATAGTAAAAATGCCGCGATTACCTGTTTGGAGCAGCGAAACCCTAGAATCCAAAGCTCTGATACCAAATGTTGTGTAACCATCTCCAAAAATAGAATAAAAGAGATATCAATGCCTTATAAATAAGCCAATTGGAGGAGGCAACCTCCAATACCTTACATATATGAACAATTCTTGGATGATTAAATTTACAAAACCTCCTTTCTATATATAGGAGTCCATGGGGCCATAATGTAATCCTAGTGGGCCACAATGTAATCCTAGCCGACCTAAAAATAATAATTTAAGGGCACAATAATAACAAAATGGGGGTTACAAGGGTAAAATAATAACAATAAGGGGGTTACACTAACAACAATAAGGGACTATACTAGTAATATAGGGACCTAACATATCCATTTGATTGAGCTTGTTATAACTTCTTCTTGAGTCCATTGCCCAATGGCTTTGGTTTTTTCCCTTTCTATCTATGCTTCCTAGATCATTCATGTCCAATCAACCAAACCCAAAAAAACAAACTTGCACTTAATAACTAGCCTAAAATCAACCTTTTACAAGAAAACAAGTCATATCTTTACAAATAATTGAGAGATCCCTCTCTGAGACTAGGAGGGCTAGATCCTAGAGCTCTAAAGACTGGTTTATATGTTTCCTTTTCATTTAGTATGTCAATCTGCTAAATCGCAGGATCCCAATAGATCATATATTCATTAGGGAGAAAGTGAGGTTGCATGGTGTTCCCAAGAATAATATATTAGATAGAGATGGCAAGTTCACTTCCAGATTTTGGAAGGAGTTGTTTCTCAACTTGGGGAGAAAATTATCATCCATAAAAAGATGGAAAAACTGAGAATGATTAACAAGATTCTTGGGGATATGTTGAGGATGTATGTCATGAATCAACAAAGGAAGTGGGATGAGTATATTCCACTGCTAGAGTTTTCATATAACAATTGGTATCAAGAATCTTCGAGCATGAGTCCATTTTAGGCTCTTTATGGGTAGAGTTGTAATACTTCTATCACCTAGAGTGATCCAATGAGTAGAGTGTTGATTCAACTAGAGATGTTGGTTGAGATGGAGTATGAGAGGTAGGTTGATAGAAGGAATTTGAAGGCATCATATGATAGGTATAATATTTATGTAGATCAATATAGAGCATTCAAGGAGTTTCAGGTTGGAGATCAGGTGTATTTTTACATCAATCCCAAGAGGAGCTCCTTGAGGATTGGGTCAGGTGCCAAGTTGCAACCTCGGTATTGTGGGCCTTTTGAGATCCTTGAGAGGATCAAAATAGTGGCCTATGTACTTGCACTACAATAAACAGTGAAAGTCCATGATGTTCTCCTTGTTTCATTAATTAAGAGATATGTATATATGGTTGATCATGTGATTGATTTGTTTGTATTGTAGGTGGAACCATAGGGAGAGTTCTACTCAGAGCCACAATGCATATTGTAGTGAAAATATCTCATGCTCTGGAGCCGAGAAATAGAGAAGGTTAAAGTGGAGTGGAAGAACTTTGGGCTTGATGAAACTACATTAGCGATGGCTGATCAGATGTAGGCTTTGTATCCTTCGTTATTTGCTGGTTGAGAAGATGTGTTTGGTATATCTGTTTTGGTTATGTGTGTGTGTGTGTGTGTGTGTGTGTGTGTGTGTGTGTGTGCGTGCGTGTATTGAAAATACTGCAATGTGTCGTGTTATAAAGCTCCAATAAGCCATATGTTGTAAATACTACATCGAGTTGTGTTATAAATCTCCAATAAGTAGTATTTTGATCATGTTTTTAGCAGTTTGGTATGTTGTAAATACTATATCGAGTTTTGATATAAAT
Source organism: Pinus albicaulis (assembly GCA_034641835.2). NCBI lineage: Eukaryota > Viridiplantae > Streptophyta > Pinopsida > Pinales > Pinaceae > Pinus > Pinus albicaulis. The sequence continues at coordinate 1,659,872,173 of CM076578.1, read as the reverse complement.
CTCCATAGGGAATATGTTCTTCAATTCATTAGCGTCAGACAACATCGAGGATAGCGTTCCCCCAAGGGGGATTGGTTTGTAACAACCCTTGGTTTATTTTCCATGTAACTAAAATAAGACCAAAGTCATGGTACATGTATTCCAAGATGAATGGTGGGAGAACATTATAGTGTGCATCAATTGTGGTATAATAATGGCTATGGAAGTTGGAAAAGGCATTGGTAAAGGAAAAGAGGCAATGATTTACATTTAATTAAGGAAATAAAGGATAATTGGAGAAAAGGAAGGTGAATAGACACAAATATTCATGCAAGGTATATTAGAGAGAAAAGGAAGGAAAAGGAAAGAAAAAGGAAAAGGGAAAGGAAGAGACTAGAAATCAATGAAAAAAAGGCATCAGAGAAACGATTCACAACTTTTGTCAGTTCTATCTTGGCTATCTCCTTCCACACTCTTACACTCTCATATAATCTTGCACACTTAGATAATTCTTAGACAAATCCTAGCATTCATTTGGAATTGGAGGAAGCAAGCAAAGGAAAAGAAAGGAATTTGTGGGTAGTGGAAAATAAAATTGGATCAAAAACTACAACAAGAATATATTGTAGAAAAAAGGTTGCAGCAACTGTGATTTCCTTGTTGAGATTTGGATGCATGATACATTTATATTTTTCTTTGGTTATTTGTTGTAATTGACATGGATAGTTTCTTGGATTGACTATATTTTTAGCCTTTTCTTTCCATTTCTTCAATAAACATGATGCAGTGGGTTCCCCTTTTGGATTTCTGACTGGTTCTTAGGTTCCCTATTTTTTTATTTTTGGATAGAATCTCTGGAGCCCTTGAATAAATTGGGTTCCCTAGAGTTCGTAGGTTGAGATGGGACACCTATGGAGTATTCTAATAGGTTGGGTTCCTGGGAGGATGTGTGTTGAGTTAGAATTCCTAGAGTCATGGAAAAATTGGGAAGAGACCAATATATATGTTATTAGTGATTTCTAGATCAGTTAGGTGAAATCATTATTGTTTAGGGTTAAGGTGGTTTGGCCTCTAGAACCCCTGGCTAGTTCTATTTTGGTTTAACCCATATGATTCCACATTCATGCTTGGAATATGGAATGAGGGTGATTGAATAAAAGAGAGGTTTGGTTCAGCCCAGTCTATGGTCGGGTGGTATGTGGAAGTCCCTCAATTGGTTGGAATTTTCATATGTTAATATGAGCTATTTTCTTATTGTGATTAATGAGAACACATAGTGGTTATTATCTTGATCTTATGGATGATTTTTCATTTTTTATATTCTATTTATATGTTGGTTATATGCTTGTTTGGATGATGTGCTCTTAATATGGACTCCATTCATGATTGATAAGTTATTGAATGATTGATGAATGCATGGGCTAACAAGTGTCACTACAACTAGTTGAGAGGGAATTGGACCTTCTTGATGATTATCAGATGAAGTTCAGAAGTTTATGACTAGATATGCATTCATGACCTGTAGCTTCTATGTTCACTACATGTTTGGTGAAATTTTTATCATGTGACTCACATGTTTTGAGTGAATTCTAGCCTTAGCACTCACTATTTAGACTTGTCAACATCTTAGACCTAATTATGGAGAGTTCTGGGTATTTATGGGTTGTGGCCTACTAGAAGGCTTATGGGTGTAGTTGGAGCTTCATAGCTGCATGAAAAATGTGTCATGGGTGTAATTGGGCTGCCAAACATGTGAAAATGAGTTCCACCTCAAGGATTGATCACCATGGGTAGTTATCAGGCTGCTAAGTGATCTAGTGTCCCTGAGGGGTGGTAGTATGTGTTCCAATTTGTAGGCCCCATTTCCATAATTAGAACTTGAAGGTCAGGTCATGTCGTAGTAGCAGTCAACTCATGTTTACCCTCGAGAGCTTGTAAAAGAAGGTAATGTGGGAGGAGGTTGTTACAGGGTGGTATTAGAGTGTGTTCCATTCTCTTTGGGTGATATTTGATACCATAAGATTGCATAAGTGCAGTTTCGTTCCATGCAACCTTTCCTATGATATCAGTGTTACAACGTGGTATTAGAGTGAAGTTGCAACATTATACCTTTGGGTAGATGTGGTTGTTATGCTTACATGTAGGTTATCTATGTGTTTTATATGAATGCATTGTTGTGGTTATGGTTATCATTAAGGTAGTTAGTATTACAGTTTTGTGTTAACATGCATGATGTTCATATATATATATATATATATATATATATATATATATATATATATATATATATATATATATATATATATATATATATATATTCATATATACATGTACATATACATATGTCATGCGAATCTGAATTTATTTGTGTAGATGTGATAGCCTCCCCTAAGATACACTGAGGAATGAATTTGATTATGTCTTTTATTTTATTTTATCTAACATGGTTTGATTTAAGGAAATATAATATCAAATATTAATAGAATAATAATGGACTATAGTTTACATGACTCCCCTTATAGGCCCAATGTGAATTCTATAGAATGGGAAAGGTCATTTTGGAGACAAGGAGGAGAGTATTCTCCTGATATACCATATACATTGAGGTTTCCGAGGGAAAAGATTCGAAGTTGCAAGGAATATAATAAAATTTTTATTGAGGCATAGGAAATACTTGCAAGGGCTCAAGAAAAGAAAGCAGAGGTCAATGCAGTGATTCTTCAAATCCATTTCACATTATCATAAGTAGGGGTAGATGGAGATCATTCATGGAGGTAGAAAAGAGGAGAAAACAAATAGGGCATATGGTAGTAGGTATCAAATAAGACAAATGATGGAAAAAGATGATATAGTCAGAAGTGGAAAATATTTGGATACACCTGATAGGAGGGTTAGTACTCATTGATTCCATTGTAGCTCTGGTTCCAGTAGACATCATCACCATTACCACCATAATTTGTATAGGAGGAGTGAGACGTTTCTAGAGGATTTAAGGAAATAAAATCATACTAAATTTGATGGATAAATGAAGAAATCAAAATATTTAAAAGCATAGCTACTTGGGTTGAATAATTTCTTTCGATTTCATGAGTTTTCATAGAACATGAAAGCCAAGATAACAACATTCAGCCTCAAATTAAAATGAGACACTTGGTGGGAATATGTGAAGCATGTCAAAGGCATTAGATAACAGGAGCTGATTTGGGATGAGTCTGAGAGAATATTCAAGAAGAAGTACCTATACGAAAGATACTATGATGACATGGCTAAGGAATTCTATGAGCTGAAGATGGCTTCTATGATAGATGATGAGTATACTGGCAGATTCCTGGAGTTGTTGAGGTATGTGTCTTATCTTAGGTATGAGAAAGTGAATATTAAAAGGTTCATTAGTGGGTGGTGAGTAGCATTCAAAGATAAGATTGAGTTTGATGAGCCTCGGTCACTAGAGGAATCCATCAGAAAGATGAAGCATTGTTATGAGAATTCAAAATGCAAGCCTAAGTTTAGGCGTTATTATAAAGGGAATAAAAATACTAAAGCAAAGTGGCCTTAGAAGTGAGGAATACCTCGCGATGTAAGTGACAAGGAAAATATAGTGCATTATAATAATGTCAACATAGTTGAGAGATGACATGGCTTTCAACCTGCGGAGAATATTAAGGGTGGTGGAATAAAGCCTTTGAGTTGTTGGAATTGTGGTGGAGATCATCGTAGGATTGAGTTCCCATCACACTAGGGTGGAAAGCATCAGATTTATAGTTATTAGGAGGCATAAATAGTTGGAGATGTTGGCCAAAGTATCCCTTAGATTTATGCAATAGTTGATAAAAGGAAAGTGTATCATCAGGCATCCATTATTGAGATAGATAGTAAGCTTTGTGATCAAGTTATTTCTAGTTTGATTGATCCTAGATCGAATTATGGTTATATCATTATTTTACTGGTGGATAATTGTTGATTGAATAAATAAGTGCATACAAAATCTTTGTTGGTGCAGTTGTCTATAAGAAACAAAATAAGAGTCCATCATTGGGTGAGATATTATGCATTTGAGCTAAATGGTATGCCTACCTCAACACATTTGAATGTTCTTCCTTTGGGTTTATATAGTATGCTTTTGTGCATGGAATGGTTGTTCATTCATAGGACTAAACTGGGTTGTTATGAAAATTTTATTGAGTTCTTGTGTGTTGATGGGGAAAAGAGAGTCTTGTAGGGAAATAAGCTGCCTACATCAGTGAGAATGGTTACAACTATGAAAGCAAAGTGCAACCATAGGACATGATGTTTATTGTTTTCAATGCATATTTCTAATGAAAATGGAAAATATGTTGAGGTTAAGGAAGTATTGAAGAGATATAATTTTTTGCAATAGTTTCAATATGTGTTTCCTGAAGTGATTCTAGAGTTTCCTCCTCATAGAGAGGTGGAATTTTCCATTGAGCTGATGCCAAGAGCAGCACCAACCTCTAAGTCACCTTAGAGGATGAGTGTTAGGTCCCTATAATACTAGGGTATCCCCTTTTTGTTATTGTTAGTGTAGCCCCTTATTGTTATTGTTGTGCCCTTACATTGTTATTGTTATGTCGACTAGGATTATATTGTGACCCCTTGGAATCCTATATATAGAAAGGAGGTTTTTTCATTTGTATCATCCAAGAATTGCTCGTTACTGTAATGTAAAGTAGGTTTCCCCCTTGAAGAGCCTGATTTCTAAGTGGTTGATCTATCTTTTATTTTATTTTGTGAGTTGGCTTCATAACATTTGGTATCAGAGCTTTGGATTATAGGGTTTCACTTCTCCAAACAAGTAATCGTGGAATTTTTACAATATATTTGTTTCTACAAAGGTCGAGAAGCTAAAAATAAAACCCATTTGAGTTGAAATCTTGAGGAACGTCATATAAAAATTTCAGATCTTGTTTCACAATATTTTCAGAGATATGATTTGTGGAAGTTAGGGTTTTTCCAGGCTTTGGAATTTCATCTCAAACAAGTGACCGAGGGAAGTGCATCATAACTTGTGTTTTAGGAATTATATTAGAATTATGTAAAAAGTGTCCAAAATTGGATGAAATTTAGTTTCTTGTGTATCGATTTCAAAGACGAAGGTTGAAACAATGACACGTGGCATGTCGTACAAGTTCTCTCTACTGAACCATCCCATAATTAGGTCATTGTGGGAGATCAGGAATAACATGGTATTGAAGAATCCAAATTAGGTCTAACCTATGTCATTCGAAAGAAGACTCAGAGTGATGCTACAGGACTGAATTTCATATATTGAAGATCCAAAATCATAGAATAATTCAGGGTCAATATAGACCTCCTAAAAATCAAGAAAAATGTGTGTATTTGTTTTTTCTAATTGCATAATTTTTGTTTAAAAAAGAAGTTTGAAGTGATTCCAGGGGCATATTGAAGAATAGATATAAGTATTGGATTCTAAAATTCCTCGAAAAAATAATTCTACACCCATCAAGTCCTCAGAAATATCTACTATGATGCATGCAGAGGAATAAGTGAAACATGATATATCAAAATTTGGAGACCAAGTGAAAAAAAATTGCTCTTGCAAAAATTAAACCAAAAATGAAATGGAAGCTAATATGGATGGTTTGAGGAAAGGCTTGGAAGCTAAGATGGATGGCTTGAAGAATCAAATGGAATCTAAGATTGATCGTATAGAAGAAAAATTGAAAGGAAACATGGAAGACATGAAGAATGATCTAAAAGCAGACATGGAAGGTTTGAAGGAAGGTTTGACAAAGTTGCTACAAGAAATGATTCCTAATGGAAAAAAGGTAGTAGATGAAACTTATGATGAGAAAAAAATAAATGTTAATCATGATTTCATCGACTCTAATGTTGGATAGAAGGCCCATCATATTCTAGAGATCGATATGATGCATTTTTATGGCAAGTATCCAATAACATGGATACTATAGATGGAGCAACCCCAAGTTCAAACAATATTTCTAGAAATTGAAGAGGAAGGAAAACAAATATTAGAACCTGAAGAAGTCACAGAAACAAGAACTTGATAGCTACGAAATAAATCAATTTCAGAGTATCTCATCAAGTGGAAAAACTTACCAGCTGAATATTCCACATGGGAGGATGATAATTTTATACAGAAGCATGCAAAAATAACCAAGCATTGAGGACAACAATTTTTTTAAGGAGAGGGGCATGTTAGGTCCCTATAATACTAGGGTATCCCCTTATTTTTATTGTTAGTGTAGCCCCTTATTTTTATTTTTGTGACCATTTAGTCCCCATATTCTTATTATTATGCCCCATAGAAGCCCACTATTGTTATTTTTGTACCGTTACATTGTTATTTTTATGTCGGCTAGGATTATATTGTGACCCCTTGGACTCCTATATATAGAGAGGAGGTTTTGTCATATGTATCATCCAATAATTTTTCATTTACGTAATGTAAAGGAGGTTTCCTCCTCGAAGAGGCTGATTTATAAGTCAATGATCTATCTTTTCTTCTATTTTGAGAGTTGGTTTCATAACAATGAGCACTCTTGAGTTAGTGGAACTAAAGTTGCTGCTTAAATAAATGCTTGATAAAGGATACATAAGGCCAATTGTGTCACCTTGGGGTGCACTAGTATTGTTTGTAAGGAATAAGGATGGTACTCTGAGATTGTGCATTCATTATAGGAAGTTGAAGAAATTGACCACGAAGAATAAGTATCCATTGTCATAGATTGATGACTTGTTTGATCACATAAATGGAGTAGCAGTACTTTCGAAGATTGATTTGAGATCAAGATATCATTAGGTGCAAATCAAATAATAAGACATGTACAAGACTTCATTCCATATACGGTATGGAAATTATTATTTTGTGGTGATTCCTTTTAGTGTTACCAATGCTCCAGCCACCTTCATGTGTTTGATGAATAATGTGTTGTGCCATTATCTGGACAAGTTTGTGATAGTTTTTTATTTATTATATATCAGTATATTCAAATAATGAGGAAGAGAATGCAGAGCATCTAGAAGTAGTAATCATATTTTTGAGAGATAATTAGTTGTATGTCAAGTTCAGCACGTGTTGTTCATTTCATTCTCAGATTCATTACTTGGGACATGTTGTCCCTAAGGAAAGGGTCATAGTGAACCCAAAAAATATTAAATCAATAATGGAGTGGCCAAAACCTAAGAATGTGGATGAGGTAAAATCATTCATGGGACTAGCATTTTATTGCAATAGGTTCATCAGGAACATTTCCAAGATTGTCTATCCTATTACATCTCTATAGAGGAAAGGAAAAAAGTTTGAATGGATTGAGGAGTGTGCAACAATTTTAAGCAATTGAATCATTTTCTTACAAATGATACAATTTTGAATATTTCAGATCCTGATAAGGAGTTTTTGGTTTTTACATATGCATGTAAAGAAGGACTTGGTGGAGTCCTAATGCATGAAGGATAACCAGTATGCTATGAGTCAAGGAAGATGGATGTGTTGGAATCACGATTTTTGTTAGACCAAAAACCGTAGGCATTAGTCTCTGATAAAATCGCCAAAGTTAGGATCCATGAGAGGTGGTTAGTCCATGTTACGAAACACATAGGGAGAGTTTAACCCAATGTCGAACAATCTCCCCCCCAACACGAGCCGGGTGAGTTTCAAACTCAAGACCTGTCGCTCTGATACCACTTGTTGGAACTATTAGCATTGATATTTGCATCCCACCCATCCTACCTTATTTTACTCTACTTTCACCTCATCTCCGTCATTTTCATTGACCTTGCTTTGTTTCTTAACTATTTTTCCCAAGGGTGCCCAAGTCATCATTTTTCACAAGAACCAAACCCTATTTTCCTATCCCACTAAGCTAGGGTTTGCTATGGAAATGCGAAATTTGAATAGAGGAGGTGTAAGTTAGGTCGTATAATTAAGTATGAGGTAATTTCAGCTCATAAACATCACGTCTCCATAATTTTTTGAGAATTCATTCCAAGAGTGAAGTCATTTGCCATTCATAGGGTCGGTTTTTCTTAAAACTATGTTTTTGACCAAACAAAGATGAATTTAACAAAAATGAGAGGGGTTTTTGTCCCTCATAGGTCAAATAAGGAAAACCTCATTCAGTTTTTACACAAGTGTAATGGTTTTATAGAAATTTCAAAAATACAGGTGCCACAGGAGAGTTGCTGCACTTTTGGAGTGACCTTGGGAAAATAATTTTTTCTCATGGATGGAGTGTACAAATGACTTTCTTGATGAGTCAAATGATAACTATACAAAGATATATTTCCAATGAGATATCATGAGCTCAATTTGGAGTTTAGAAAGGCCTCCAAAATTTTCTTGCAACAACACTCTGCATTTCTTCTCCCTCATTCAACACTTTTTGACCAGTTTTTGGAAAATTAATTTTTGACAAGGAAAATCAACTCCAAACAAAAAAAAAGGGTATATTTGGAAATTAGACAGGATAAAATTTCCAACGAGCTATCATAGGACCAATTTAGACACCAGGAAGGCATCCAAATGTGGTCTGCAAAAAGGTGTTGTAGGGACGTTGCGCGTTTGACTGAAATTGCAGTGTATTTATCAACGACGCTGCGTGTTTCCCAAGGACGCTACGCATTTGAATGAAATTGTAGTGTATTCATCAAAAACGCTACATGTTTTCCAGGGAAACTATGTGTTTGCCCAGTTTCTTCAAAATTTCTCTGCCAGACCTTAAAATCTCACAAATTCACTTCCAAACCTTCAACAACAACTCTTCATGCCTCCAGCAAGCCAGTAAGTAAAAAATTTGATTCACTAAATTTTATGAAATTTAATTTTGATGTGTGAAGTTCGCCTAAGGTAGTTTTGTGTCTTATTCTATTTCAAAACCCTATTTTTCATTAAATCCTAATTTACACTTTGATCTTAGTCCCTTAGGCTTCATATACCTTTCCTAATATCACACAACACTTTTTCAAATCCCTACACTAGTTACCTAGGCTTAAAATTCCCTAAAGTTGTGATAAATCCCTTATCCCAAAACCCTATATATCGCTACTCCCTGTCACATTCCCTAATTCATAAATTCCTACCCTCATCTCCCTTAAATTACCCTATCCCATTCCCTAGTCCTAAAAAATCACATTCCACCTCATCACACCTCCCTAAGGTTTTGACACTAGGGCACCTATGGAAGAAGAAATAAAGGAGAGGAATCAAAATAGAGGAGGAATATAAAAGGAAGATAAACAACAAAGAATGACATACAAAGGAGGATGGAAAACACTACTGCAAGAGACAAAATTGCAAAGGCCAAGCTTGAACGAGCCAATGCAAAAATTTAAACTTTGACTAAGAAAAAGAAGACAGAGAAGTTAGAAATATTTTTTGAGGTGTCACTTCATGCCTCAAACACTTAATGAGCAAGTACCCTCATTTTGATAAATTTTTTCACACTTTGCACTTGTCTTCATTTCTGTGTTTTTTAGTACTTTTGCACGCAGAAATTTTTCCGAAGGCACAGTGACCTAGTCTTTGTGATCTTTTTTGCGGCCTATAAATGAAAAAATACCACCACCAACAAGTTCATAATGATGAGGAAATCAACCCTAGCAAGTTTCAGAATATTTGGAGGAGAACTGGTCCCTCAAAAATGCAAAAAACCACCAAACTTTCATCATTTTTGCCTCCTTTTTGGCCTAGTCGCTGCGTGTTTGACAGTATTTGGAGATCACGTTTTTGACAGGGATAATGAGCACCATTTTGAAAAATGGAGGTATATTTGGAAACCAGACTCAAAGAAGTTTCCAATGAGCTATCATGGAGCTGATTTGGACACCGAGAAGGCACTCAAAACTAGCTTTGAATATAGGATATTTTTTCTGCTTGGACGCTACGCATTTGCCAAGAAATTTCCAATTTTCACAGTCCTCAACAAATTTTCTCCATTTTTACTTTTCACCTTGGGAAATGAGAAATTAATAATTTAAATGGTCAAGATGAATGTAAAATTCATGTTTTTACTTTTATCTAAGGTATATAGATTAGGTAAGTCAATTAGTTGAGGTGTAATGAATCAGTTCCTAGAGATAGGAATGAGTCACTTTTCTCATCCTACACTCTAGCTTTGAGTTCTGATTTTCATGTAATATCTCCCTCACCTCATGGATTCGACCCCTGAGGATGAGAGGAGGTGTTTTGAGGTCTATTTAACTCAGGTTTTTAGAGGATTCAAAAGTTGGCATCAGTTTTAAAGTTTTGTATTGATTAAGAATCATTTTGGCCTGGACATTAATGATAAATTGCAGCTATTCCTTTGGGATTCATGTGGTATGAATGTTTGACATATTTTTTTCCCTGTGATCATTTGTATGAATATATTTTAAGCTAATAAACAATTTCATGTCTATGATATGCTTAATTTCAAGTTGAAAGGTAGAATTCATATTATTTGTGCTCTGTTTTAGGGAATTTTGCATAATTTGTCCATTTTCTTCAGTTTAGGGAGAATTAATATCATATGCTATTCCTATCTCCTCACCAGTCTATTCATCTCACCAAAATCACCTTTAAGTGTTAAAATTTCTACCTACATTTGCCCATCGAATGGACTGCAATTTCATCTCATTGGCACTAATCTATTCCCCTTGACCTAATCCTCATTTCAGTGAGCCCAACCCCAAATCAAAACAACCCCTTCTACTCATTATCTAGCCTAAAACCCATAATGTATCTAGCCCTCATTGCAGTGACCCTTTTGGAGAGAGCCTTCTCTAGCTTGATAGGGCTAGTTATCAGTCAAAAGCTTGGTTTGTGGTTACCTCTGTTGGGATTCCTTCCTCTGCCTTGGGAATCTTGTGGAGTGATAATAGGAATCACGATTTTCGTTAGACCAAAACCCGCATGAATTTTTCTCTACTACAATTTCCATCATTAGGATACACGAGAGGCGGTTATTCCATGTTGCAAAACATACAGGGAGCGTTGAACCTAATGTCCAACAGGATAAGCATGAGAAGAACTATGTGACTCATGATATTGAGTTGGTATATATCATTCATGCATTTAAGATGTGGATAAATTATTTACTTAGAAGTAGTTTTATTTTGATGAGTGATAATACTGGACTGAGTTACTTGTTTGACCAATCCAATTTGAATGCTAGGAAAGTGATATCATTGGCTACACTCACTAAGTTTGATTTTGAGATCAGGTTCATCAAAGGTAAGGAAAAAATGGTTTCATATGCTCTCAATAGGAGAGTGAAGGTGAAGCATATTTAGTTGTGATCTCTTATGGAACAGACTTGTAGGAGCAAATATTGTAGATAGGACAACATGATGAGAGGTACCAACAATTTAAGTAGAGATTTCAGCCGTAGGTGAAGGTGATAGATATGAGGAGTATCACCTCACAAAAAATGGCTTGGTGAGCTTTAGGAACAATATTTTTGTGCCAGATAGTAGTGAGTTCAAGAAGATTATATTGAGGGAGTTTCATGTCAAGCCATATTCAGGCCACCCAGGATACCAGAGGAATTTGACATCTGTTAAGAAGTTCTATCATTGGCCAAACTTGAAGAAAGAGGTGAAAAAGTTTGTTGCGAGATTTTTGGGCTGTCAGTAAATTAAAGAAAAGTGTAAGCATCCAGTTGGTCTATTGCAGCCTATTATAATTCTCAAATGGAAATGGGAGGCCATTTCCATGGAATTTACTACAGGATTTCCAATGACATCGAAGTGGCTTGATTCCATCATGGTTTTGGTTGATAGGTTGAGTAAGGTAGCTCACTTCATTGCAATGAAGTCTACTAAATTAGCTAGTGAGGTAGCTTATATATTCATTAGGAATATAGTGAGGTTGCATGGTGGTCCCAATAATATTATATTAGATAGATATATCATGTTCACTTACAGATTTTGGAAGGAGTTGTTTGGAGGCTGGTAGATAGAGTTATATTTTATTGCAACTTATCATCTACGGATATATTGATAGACCAAGAGGTTTAACAAGATTATTGGGCATATGTTGAGGGTGTATGTCATGCATCAATAGAGGAAGTGGGAGGAGTATTTTCAATTGGTAGAGTTTGCATATAACAATGGGTATAAGGAATCCTTGAGGATGAGTCCATTTGAGGCTCTTTATGTGGGGAGTTGTAATAATCCAATCAGTTGGAATGATCCAGTGAGAAGGGTGTTGATTTAAATGGATATGTTGGATTAGATAAAGAAAGAGAATAAGGTTATTAGGAGGAATTTTAAGGAAACACAGGATAGGCAGAAGAGTTCTTTAGATCAACATAGAGAATTCAAGGACTTTTAGGTTGGATAACATGTGTATTTGCACATCAAGACAAAAGAGGTTCTCCTTGAGGATTAGGTCATGTGCCAAGATAGAAACTTGGTATTGTGGGCCTTTTAAGATCCTTTAGAGGATTGGATCAGTGACCTACATACTTACATTTCCACCAACAGTGAAAGTCTATGATATTTTCTATGTTTCATTGCTTAAGATACATGCTTAGGATATTAATCATGTGATTGATTGGTCTATATTACAGGGGGAACCATAGGAGAGTTATAGCCACATACATAATGCATATTTCAATGAAAAAAATCATGCTTCGAAGCTGAGAAAAATATCAAGTTAAAGTAGAGTGGAAGCACTTTGGGCCTGATGAAGCTACATGGGAGATGGACGATCAGATGTAGGCTTTGTATCCTTTATTATTTGTTGGTTGAGTAGATGTGTTTGGTATATGTGTTTTGGTTATATATATATGTATATATCTGTTTGTGTATTGTAAATATTGTAATGAGTTGTGTTATAAATCTCCAATAAGTAGTATGGTGGTCATTTTTTATCAGTTTATTATGTTGTAAATACTACATCGAGCTCTGATATGAAGCTCCATAGGAAATATGTGTTTCTTTTCATAACTATTGTAGAACACCGAGGACAATGTTCCCTAAAGGGGGAGGGGTTTGTAGCAGCCCTTGGTTGATTTTCCATGTAGATAAAATAAGACCAAGATCATGAGACACCTATTCCAAGTTGAATGGTGGGAAACAATTATAGTGGGCAACACTTGTGGTTGAATAATGGCTATGGAAATTGGAAAAGGCATTGGCAAAGGAAAAGAGGCAATAATTCATTTAATTAATGAAATAAATGAAAATAGGAGAAAAGGAAGGTGAAGAGACACAATTATGCATGAAAGGGAAATTAGAGAGAAAAAGAAGGAAAATGAAAGAAAAAGGAAAAAGGAAAGGAAGAGACTAGACATCAATGATAAAAAGTCATTAGAGAAAAAATTCACAACTTTTTTGAGTTCAATTTTGGTTCTATGCTTCCACATTCTTACACTCCCGTAGACTCTTTTACACTTGGAGCATCATAACATTCACGTGGACCTGGAAGAAGAAAGAAAACTACAAACAAGGAATTGGTGGGTGGCAGAAAAGAAGATTATATCAACAACTACAACATGGATACATTGCAAGTAACAAGTTGCATGTGTGATTTCCTTGCTAATATTTGGATGCATGATACATGCATATTGTTCTCTGGTTATTTATTGTCATTAGCATGGATATTTTCCTGGATTGAAAATGGTTTCAACCTTTCCTTTCCATTTCCTGGATAGCCATGATGCTGGGTTCCCCTTTTGAATTGTTGATTGGTTCTCAGGTTCCCTATGGATGTGGGTTGGGATAGAATATTTGGAGCCTTGGAATACCTTGGGTTACATAATTATTGTGCGTTGATATGGGAGATCTCTAGATACCTATAACAACTTGGATTCCCTGGAGCCTGTGGGCTGAGATAAAATCCTTAAGGCCCTGGACAACTTACGAAGAGACAAATTTGGTTGGTATTAGTGATTTCTAGACTAGTTAGGTGAAATCACAGTGGTTGAGGGTTGACATGGTTTGGTCTCTAGAAGTCCTAGTTGGTTCCATTTTTGGTTAACCAATATGATCCCACATTCATGCTTGGAATATGTAATGGGGGTGATTGATTGAAAGAGAGATTTGGTTTAGCACATTTTATGGTTGGGCGGTACGTCAAAGTCCATGACTTGGTTGGCATTTTCATATGTTAATATGAGATATTTTATTATTATGATTAATGAGCACATGTATTGGTTATTATGTTGATGTTATGGATGATTTTACATGGTTTCTATTATGTTTATATGTTGATTATATGCTTGGTTAGTTGTTGTGCTCTTACAATGGATTATGTTCATGATTTCATAAGTTATTGAATGATTGATGAATGCATGGGATAAAAAGTTTCATTGTAACTACTTGAGAGGGAATTAGACCTTCTTGATGATTCTCTGATGAATTTTATAAGTTTATGATAAAATATCCATTCATGGCGTGTAGCTTCTATGTTTACAACATGTTTGTAGAAATTTTTATCATGTGAATCACATGTTTTGAGTGAATTATAGCCTTAGAAGTCATTATTTATACCTTTTAGCCTCTTAGACCTGATTCTAGAGAGTTTTGGGAATTTCTAGGTAGTGGCCTGTAGGCCATCCCTAAGAAACTCGCATAGATATCATGATTTCATGCACAAAACAATGAAATCTTGGTCATAACTGCATGTAGGATGGCTTATGGGTGTGGTTGGAGCTTCATTATCACATGCAAACTGTTTTATGGCTGTGGTTGGGGTGTCAAGCATGTGAAAATGAGTTCCAACTCAGGGATTGATCATGAGGGGTAGTTTTCAAGCTACTTAGTGATCTAGTTTCCCTGAGGGGTGGTAGTATGTGTTCTAGTTTGTAGGTTCCAATTCCATAATTGGAACTTGGAGGTTGGGTCATGTCATAGTAGTAATAAACTCATGTTTTACCTGGAGCACTTGAAAAATAAGGTAAATGTGGGAGGAGGTGGTTACAATAATCGCTCTCTCAAATAAAAATCAAAGTACCTTCCCCCTTTTGAAATATGGCACCACAAGCTCCACATCAAGCACATCCGCAACCAATTCAAATACCTTCTAATCAACCTTCTAAAACTACACTTAGATCTCAATTACATTCCCGACCCATACCTCACCTAAATAATAAAGTAGTACAACCCACCTACAATGCTGGACTACCCCATTTTCCTACATATACTATTAATTTTGTTGATTGTCAAGAAATCCACTTACGATCAAGGAAATAAATAAATAACGCAACTACTTTTGTGATTTAGGTACAAGGGGATGTAGATTATATTGAAATATTAGACCATTATAGTGATAAATCCTTGCCTCTTGAACCTGCATTTGGGAAAGATTCAGTTTCCCCATACCTGAAGAGGCTATGTGTGGAAATCCTTTCGTATAATTTCCATTCTACCTTTTAGGGGAACATAAAATATTTGTGTTAAAATTCCATTGTTCCAAGCTATAAATCATATTCCAATTTATGCAAAGGCTATTAGGATAAACTCTATCTCAAGAAGCTAGGAAGGAAAATGAAGGACCACAAGGTTTTTTAGGTAATTGAAAAATTAGGATATTTGATGTTGGGGAAGTTTTTGAAGCCAAGTACATGGATCCTAGAAAGAAATTTGTGAGTGTTAGATTTAATAATAACCCCGTACCCAATACTTTGATTGATTTACGGGAATCTATTAATATGGTGACCAATTAAACAATGGAAAAACTCTAGATATTAACTCTAAGGTAGACTCCAATAACACTTCAATTGGTTGATTGATCCACTATCAAGAAAGAATGTGTCGTGGAAGATATATTTGTTTCTATAGATTCTTGGGAAAAACCTACTAACTTTATGTGTTACGAAACCAACTCCCGAAGTAGAAGAAAAGAGAGATCAACGCCTTAGAAATAATCTACTTCTAGGGGGAACCTCCTTTACATTACATAAATGAACAATTCTTGGATGATTCAAATGGAAAAACCTCCTTTATATATACAGAATTCCATGGGGTCACAGTATAATGTTAAGTCCCTATATTAATAGTGTAGTCCCTTATTATGTTAGTGTATCCCCCCTTATTGTTATTGTTGTACTCCTATAACCTCCATATTGTTATTATTGTGCCCTTACATTATTATTGTAAGGTCGGATAGGATTACATTATGGCCCCACTAATATTATATTGTGGCCCCATGGACTCCTATATAAAGAAGGAGGTTTTGGTCATTTGTATCATCGAAGAATTGTTCATTCATGTAATGTATTGGAGGTTTCCCCCTTGAAGTGGCTTATTTCTAAGGCATTGATATCTATTTTCTTCTATTTTTGGAGCTATTTTCCCAACATTTGGTATTAGAGCTTTTGATTCTAGGGTTTCGCTGCTCAAAATAGGTCATCATGGAATTTTCGCTATAAATTTTGTTCTATGAAGGTTTTGAAGCTGAAATTTTAAGGGTGCGAAGCCAAAATTTGAAGGAACATCATCGCAAAATGTCAGATCTTGGTTCGCAATATTTTCAGAGATATGATCTGTTGAAATTATGGATTTTTGCAAGCTCCTGAATTTCACTTAAAAAGGTCATCACAGAATTTTTGCTATAACTTTTTTTCTATGAAGGTTCAGAAGCTAAAATTTTTAGAGAGAGAAGCTGAAATCCTGAAGAACATCGTTGCAAAATTTTAGAGCTTGGTTCGAAATATTTGCAGAGGTATGATTTGTGAAAGTTAGGTCCTTTTTAGGCTTCCAAATTTCATCTCAAAGAGGTTAATGTAGGAAAATTTTCATAACTCTCTATCTGAGCATCGGATTGGAATTCTGTAAAAAGTGACTGGAAGTAAATGGAATTTATTTTTTTTCTATAAATTTCAGAGCCAAAGGAGCAAACAGTGACATGTGGCAAGTTGTACAAGTTCGGTCTATTGAACCAGTCCATAATTAGGTCATTGTGGGAGATTGGACATAACTTTTACTTAAAGAATCCAAATTAGGTCAGATCTGTGGCATTCTAAAGAGAATTCAGAGGGCTACAACAGTGCCAAATTTCAGATATTGAGGATATGCAAGTATATAGATAAGTCAATTTCAATATCGAGCTCCTCAAAAGCAAGTAAAATGTGTGTATTTTTTTTTAATTACATAAGTCTGATTTGAAAAAAAATAGTTTGAATTTATTCCAAGGGAATATTTTAGAATTTTTATCAGTATTGGGTTCTATAATGCCTCCAAAAAATAATTCCATACCGATTAAGCCCTCAAATATCTTAAGCCCTCAAAAATCTATACTATCACGCATGAAGAGGAAGAATTGCAGTATGAGATATAAAAATTACGGTACCAAGTGCAACAAATTTTGATCTTAAGAAGAGTAACCAAAGATGACCTAGATGGTTTAAAAGCATAAATGGAGGCTAATTTGGATGTTTTGAAGGATCAAATAATAGCTAATATGGATGATAAATTAGTGGAAGATCACATCGAGCATCAACAACAAGTTCTCCAACTCTCAAAGGATAGCTTAACTTTGGTGCAGAATCTAATGAAACAAAAGGAAGATCAACATCACATCAAAATAATTTCTGAAGAAGTCACAGAAACAAGAACTTGAAAAGTACGACAAATTTTAGAGTATCTCAACAAGTGGAAGAACTTTCCTGTAGAAGATTCCACATGGGAGGATGAGAATTTATACAGAAGCATCAAGAAATAATCAAGCGTTGAGGACAACACTTGTTTGAAGGAGAGGGGCATGTTAAGTCCCTATGTTAATAGTGTAGTACCTTATTATGTTAGTGTAGCCCCCCTTATTGTTATTGTTGTACCCCTGTAACCCCCATATTGTTATTATTGTGCCCTTAGATTATTATTGTTAGGTGGGCTAGGATTACGTTCTGGCCCCACTAAGATTATATTGTGGCCCCATGGACTCCTATATATAGAAGGAGGTTTTGGTCATTTGTATCATCGAATAATTGTTCATTCATGTAATGTATTGGAGGTTTTCCCCTTGAAGTGGTTTATTTCTAAGGCATTGATATCTATTTTCTTCTATTTTTGGAGCTAGTTTCCCAACATATAATCCTAACCGACCTAAAAATAATAATTTAAGGGCACACAAATAACAATAATGGGGTTTTATGGGGCATAATAATAACAATATGGGGACTATAGGGGTACAACAATAACAATAAAGGGGATACACTAACAACAATAAGGGACTACACTAGTAATATAGGGACCTAACATGCCCCTCTCCTTCAAAAAGTGTTTGTCCTCAATGCTTGAGTAGCCTTGGATGCTCCTATATAAAATTTTCATCCTCCCATGTAGAATCTTCAGTGGGTAAGTTCTTTCACTTAATTAAATACTCTGAAAATGATCAATTTCGTAGCTGTCAAGTTCTTGTTTCCATGAATGCTTCAGGTTCCAATATGATTTTTCCTTCCTCATCAAGTTTTGGCAATATTTTTTGAACTATAAGCTTGTCACCTATAATCTTATTTAAGCATGAAACAAGGAAAACCAGGTGCACTCGAGAAGAAACGAGAAGCTCCAATTTGTATGCCATAGTACCAATATTTTGCAACACCTTGTATGGACCATAGTACTTTGGCGATAAATTATTTTCCTTATTATTTTGATGAGGGAAATTAGTTTTTATGGCTATAGCCGTAAAAATACCCTGTCACCTAAATCAAAACTTCTCTTGCTGCAATGTTGATATGCTTGTTGTTTCATTCAATTTTGTGCCAAATTTAGGTTATCCTTTAAGAGTTGGAGAGCTTGTTGTTGATGTTCAATGTGATCTTCCACTTCTTGAACCTTAGAATTTTCCCTTACAGATGATGTGATGGATGGTGGATGATATCCATAAAGTGCCATAAATAGGGTCATTTTTGCTGCAGTATGGAAGGAAGTGTTATACCACCATTCAACCAGAGGTAACTACTTGACCCATTGTGTTTTTTTATCAAATACAAAACAATGAAGATATCATTCCAAACATTTGTTCACTATCTCAGTTTGCCCATCGGATTGAGGATGATAAGATGAGCTATGGGTTAGCTGAGTACCCAAACAAGAAAATAATTTAGTCCAAAAATTTCCAATGAAAATGGGATCTTTGTCGCTTACAATAATCTTTGGGTTTCCATGTAGCTTTTGAATTGTTTCCATAAATTAAGTACCAACTGTAGTTGCTTTAAATGGATGATATAATGCACAAAAGTTTGCATACTTGGTAAGTCTATCAACTACCACCATGATTGCACTCTTTCCTTCAGACTTAGGTAAACCTATGATAAAATCCATTGAAACCTCCTCCCAATGTTGACTTGGAATGGGTAAAGGTCGTAGTAGAACTAGGGTCCTAATTGTGTCAACTTCTTTTTGCTGTAAAACCAAACATTCTACCAAAAATTTTTGAATATCATATTTAAGGCCATCACAAAAAAATTCTTTCTTGACCCTGCGGTAAGTTTTTTAAAATCCCAAGTGACCTCCTACAAGAGAGGTGTACAATTCCAAAAGAATATTTGTTTGAGTTGGGAACACTTACAAAGATATAAGCGATCTTTGTACCATAAGGAATCATTTTTCCAACTAAATGCTTCAGATGTAATAGGATCTTGCTGCAACTTTTGAATGATTTTCCATAATTCTTCATCATTCTTCCATTCCTCCCTTGCTTCAGTTATCTAATCCGATTGGATAATAGAAATGGCACAAGGCAATGCTTCCACCTCCTCATCCTTTCTTGAGAGTGCATTTGGAACAACATTTAGCTTCCCTTTTTTGTAGTTGATTTCAAAGTCATAACCCAACATATTTGTGACCCATTTTTTTTTCTCTTTTGAATATAGTATTTTTTCCAAAAAGTGTTTAAGACTATCATGATCAGTTTTTACCTTGAATTTTATTCCCATTAGGTAAGGTCGCCATTTATTTAGTGCATGTAGTATTGCCAACATTTCCTACTCATAAATAGATTTCTGTAAATACTTTCCTTTGATTGGAAGACTTTCAAAAGCAATGGGTCTTCCTTATTGCATTAAAACAACACCAATTCCATTTCCTGAGGCATCACATTCCACAATAAAGGTTTTTGTGAAGTCTGGCATAATTAAGACTGGTGCTAGGCACATTGCCTCTTTAAGATGTTCAAAGGCCTTAGTTGCTTTAGGAGTCCATGAAAATGTATCTTTATTAAATAATTTTGTTAGGTGTGTTTCTATTCTCCTATATTTCTTAATAAAATTGCGATAATACCTTGTTAACTCGAGAAATCCTCGCAACTGCTTAATGGTTGTGGGGACTTTCCATTCCTTAATGGATTTAATTTTGTTAGGGTCTACCTTAACACCCTTCTGAGATACAATATGACCCAGATATTCCGCCTCTTGTACTCCAAAGAAACATTTGGAGGTTTTTTCATATAATTGTTTCTCCTCCAATAGTTTGAGCATCGTTTCAACTTGTTGAACATGATCCTTCCAAGACCTGTTGTAGATTAGTATATCATTAAAAAATACTAACATAAATTTTCTAAGGAAGGGTATAAAAATGGAATTCATCAACACTTGAAATGTAGAAGGTGCATTAGTAAGGCCAAAAGGCATGACCAAAAATTCATAATGACCCTCATGAGATCGAAATGCTATTTTCAGAATATCTTCAGTCTTCATTCTAATTTGATGATATCATGAATGAAGATCCAGCTTGGTAAAATAAATTTCCTCATGTAATTTATCCAATAATTCATCAATCACAGGAATGGGAATTTTATCTTTAATAGTGAGCTTATTGAGTTCCCTATAATCTGGACACATGTGCCATGATCCATCCTTCTTGTGGACCAATACTACCGGAGCAGAGAAAGAACTCTGACTAGGGTGAATTATACTAGTCTCTAACATTTTTGCAATCATACGTTCAATTTTTCTCTTTTGGACATAAGAATATATGTAAGGCCTGATGTTTGGAGGAACACTTCCTGGATTCAAATGAATATCATGATCATGATCACGAATAGGTGGGAGTCCATTCATAGTTTCAAACACCTTGGAATGCTTGTCCAAGAATTTTTGGAGATATGGAGAAATAGATGACTTTGATGTTGGAACTTCTGGTGAGCATAGTTGTGAAATTACACCTCATTGTTATTTATTTAGAAGATTTTTCATGACTTTATAGCTTATTATATTTCCTGACTTCCCTGCAATAACTCGTAATTCCAATTCCTTTCCTTCCAAAAAAAATTTCTAGAAAATTTCTTGAAAATTGAAAGCTATCGTCCCCAAATATTGTAACCATTGTACTCCTAGTACAACATCAGCACCTCCCATTGGACTGGAAAGCATTGGAATTCTCAATACATATTTCCCCATGGTTAGCTTGATATTATGGAATTTTCCATAGCAATTTATAGTCCCTCCATTTGGAACCGTCACTTGACATTCTGGTGTTGGGTATAGGAAGAAATCCAATTTCTTGTGTACCTTACAATGAATAAAAGTATGGGTACTACTTGAATCAATCAAGACTATTGCATTTTTCTTCTTGATATGTCCTTCTATATTGAGAGTTTGAGTTGTGGTAATTCCTGCCAATGCAATACAGGATATGGTCAGAACCATTTCTTATTTTTTTAGGTTTGGTTATTGCTGTATATCCTATTCTTTTGAAGTTTATTGTTCATTTTCGTCCTCCTCTTTACAATCTATGTAAAATAATTTCTTCTCAACACGCTTATGACCTTCAGTGTATTTTCTATCACAACTATAGAAAATCCCTTTTCCTCTTTTTTCTTCCAATTTTTTTGGTGTCAACCTTGTAGGTTGTGGAAGTATAGGAGTAGCAACACTTCCATCTTTATAGATGTGAGTGGTAGGATTCCTTGTCACCATAATTTTACTTTAATTTTTTCTTGCCAACTTGAATGCCTTCTCCAATGAATCAGGTTCCCAAAGGTGAGCCTCATGTTGGATGTTATCCTCTAAATTCCCTATGAAGACATCAATCATGTGTTCCTTCTAGAATATGAGTTACCCTTATATTCAATTTTTGGAAGTCCTTAATGTGCTCCACCATTGTACCCTTTTGTTTGGGATTTATAAATTGGCTAAAGAAGGTGTTACTCTTTGTATCCTCATAGTTTTATATAATTTCCTATGAAAAAAAAACCAAGCGACCTTTTTTTTACGAGAGAAACTTCATCAATACCATACAAATGTATGTTGTTCTAAATGTAAAGTTGCAATTCTTACCTTTTGTGTGTTTTGCACATTATGGAGATCAAAATATTTCTCCATTTGTATTATCCATGTTACAAGATCCTTTCCATCAAACTTCCTCATATCCATATTTGAAATATGGAGGGTATTAAATCCAAAATTAGAGTTTATGAAATCAATATTAACATTTACTTTGTTCTCATCATGAGTTAAATTCCTATACTACCTTTTCACTGTTAGAAATAATTTCTTGTATAAATTTTGTCAAAACTTCCTTCAAAACCTTCAATGTCTTCTTTTAGATCATTCTTCATTTCTTCCATGTTAGCTTCCATGTCATCCATCTTAGCTTCCATGCCATTCTTCAAACCATCCATCTTAGCTTCCACACCTTTCTTCAAACCATCCATATTAGCTTCTGTGCCTCTCATCAAACCATCCATATTATATTCCATGCCTTTCTTCAAACCAACCATCTTAGCTTCCACGCCTTTCTTTAAAACTTCCATTTCATTTTTTGTTGTTCTCTGCGAGAGAAAAATCTGATGCACTTGCTCTTGTAATTTTGATATATCATGTTGCACTTTTTCCTCTTCATGAGTCATAGTAGAGACTTATGAGGGCTTAATGGGTGTTGAATTATTTTTAGGGGGCATTTTAGAACCCAATACTGATATATCTTCTTGAATATGCATTGGGAAATACTTCAAACTAATTTTTCAAACAAGACTTATGCAATTTAAGAAAAAATATAGACCTTTTTCTTGATTTTGAGGATCTCGATATTGAAAGTGATGTATCTCTGTAATTTTGGATCCCCAAGAATTGATCTTTGGTCCTATAGTAGCCCTCTGAGTCTTATTTCCAATGCCATATGTCTGACCTAATTTGGATTATTCAAGGAAAAGTTATTCCCAATCTCCCACAATGACCTAATTATGGATTGGTTCAGTAGAGCGAACTTGTGAGGCATTCTATGTGTCACTGTTTCCTCCTTCGACTCTGAAATTTATACATAGAAAACTACAGTCTGTGTAGTTTCGACCACTTTTTATAGATTTCCAATCCTATGCTCAGAGAGAGAGTTACGATGATTTTCCCATGGTCACCTCTTTGAGATGAAATTCAGGATCCTGCAAAAACCCTAAATTCTACATATCATATATCCAAAAATATTGTGAACCAAGATCTGAAATTATAACACAAAATTCCTCAGAATTTCACGCAAATGGGTTTTTTTTTTCTTTCGAAACTTTGTAGAAAAAAAATTACAGATAAAATTCCATAATGAATTTTTTGAAGTAGCGAAACCCTAGAATCCAAATATCTGATACCAAATGTTATGAAACCAACTCCCAAAACAGAAGAAAAGAGAGATCAACGCCTTAGAAATCAGCCACTTCGAGGGGGAAACCTCTTTTACATTACATAAATGAACAATTACTGGATGATTCAAATGAAAAACCTCCTTTCTATATATAGGAGTCCATGGGTCACGATATAATCTTAGCCTACCTAGCAATAATAATTTAAGGTCACAACAATAACAATAGTGGGGATTTATGGGGCATAATAATAACAATATGGGGACAATAGGGGTAAAACAATAACAATAACGGGGATACACTAACAATAATAAGGGACTACACTAGTAACATAGGGACCTAACATTATGATTCTAAAGCCAAAGACTAATATTGCGAGATATCCTTTGAATTTATGAAGGCCATGGCTAGCTACAGTACATGCATACATTAGTTATAGATATGGTAATATGACTATCACACATGCTAATTCCACTAAGAGATTGACTCTTTATCTCCTAGCCAATACTAATAATGACTATGGAACTTCTCTCTAACCTGATAAATGGGAACTTCAACCCCTCCTTACTCTTGACCAACCTGCAATTCTTAAAGAGAAAACTGAGGATGATGTAATTTTCACCTTTATAACCCAACCTCACATACGTATTCCTCTACCTCTTGTACACCTTTCTGAAAAGCACTCTTAAGAAAATTATTCCCCTAATAAATTAATTTAACATAGGAACAATATGGAACAAATGGCTATAATTTCCTAATAACATTCTGATCATGTTGAAATTTACTTAGGAGAACCTTAAATATCAACAATGGATTAGAGCTTTATTAGAAAAATCTACTTATTGAAATGTTACATAGACATAGTGATGATTTTGCATGGGAATACAGTGATATGAAGGGACTCCATCTGAACTTGTGTACCTATCACATCTACATTAAGGAATATGCTCGACTAATACAACAAATCCAAAGAAGCATGAACCCCACCCTTAAGGATGTAGTCAAAGAAGAACTTCAAAATTTACTCAGTGCATGCTTCATCTACCCTATTTTTTATAGTCATTTGGTCTCACCTCAAATTATTCCTCACAAGAAAAATGGTAAATGGAGAGTAGGTGCAAGCTATTGAGAGTAGAATAAGGCTACGTCTAAGGAATATTTCCCCTTATCATTCATTGACTAGGTACTCAATGTTGAATTTTTGTAGTTATGGTTGGTCTTGATAATTTATATTTTAGACCTTGAAATGTATAATGTAGTTGTAAGACATGTTATTTACATTATTTTTATTGATTAACCCTTGAAATAATTATTACAAAATGTGTTCTTCATGTCTGATTTGAAAGAGAAAAATTCAAAATTTGAATTTTGATTTTTTGGCTCCAAACTATTCAGGTCGACCTCCCTCATGTCAAGTTGGCCTCAGTGTAGCGACACACCCATTTTCAAAGGCATAAAACTATATAAAAACATTCGTCCTCCTAGACAAGGAACCATTCGACCTCACATAAGACAAGATAGTTCATGGGAATACAAGCGAAGGAGAAAAATAAGGACAGAGAAGGAATAGAAGGAAAAAATAATATCTATCATCTCTCTCTCTCTCTCTCTCTCCCTTGTCTTCACACATATGAATTTATGGGAAAATTTTGGGCAACATATTCTAGGTAGGCAAAAATTATAAGCAGGCTAAGTTTTTGGGCATATTCTAGGAGGTTGAAATTTGGCCTAGGAAAATAAGAGAGGGTCAAAGATTCAAGGAGAAACGTTTTTCTTGACTTGACTTCACAAGAGGGTTTCTTGACCAAGTTTGACCATAGCTTGTTGGTTAGTTTTACCTCATAGTTCACTAGTTGCATTAGATGTATCTCTTGTTGAACCAAATAATTTCTCTAAGGAAAAGGTTGTAGGGTTTTTCCCCAAATTGGGTTTCCTAGGGTAAATTTTGTGTTTTCTTTATGCATTATTATCTACATTGTCCTTATGATTTTATGGTTGAATTTATGAAGTGTAATTTCTTAATAATAAACTATAATTGCTAAATAATATCTACATCATTACAAGTAGTTATCATTATTTTAGAAATGTGTGCTTGTATCTATTGCATTTGAAAAATCAACAGTGAAAACCTTAGTAGGGAATAATTGTTTCTCTTTTCTTTATGGATTCAATGGATATAATAAGATTCAAGTTGCCCCTGAATATTAAGAGAAGAAAATTATCACATTCCCTTGGGGAAAATATACCTATCAAGTTCTCCCATTCAACTTATGTAATGATACTTATACAATCCAAATGGAAGTCCTTGGTATATTTAATAATATTACCAATGAATGTGTTGAAATCTACATGGATTATTTCACTCTGTATGGAAATACATTCAAAGAGGATTTAAGTATTCCAGAGAAAATTTTTATTCCAGTGCAAGGAAACTAACCTTTCCCTTAGGAGTGAAAAGTGTCAAATGATTATCACTAGGGGCATAGTGTTAAGACTTCATATTTCATGAGAAGGGATAAAAGTAGACCATGGTAAAATAGAGGTTATTTGCAATGTTATAGATCTAACTTGTTAAAAGGATATCAAAACTTCTTAGGATAGGTAAGGTATTACTATCAATTTATAGAAAATTTTACTAAGGTAGAATCACCCTCATTTTTTTTATTAACTAAAGATGTATGGTTATCCTGAATTGATAAATATCAATTCAGGATAATTGATAAATATCAATTATCCTGAATTCTTATCTTCAACGGACCTAACTAGTCCCTTCCCTTTCATATCTCTATTGATGCTTCTGATACAACAATTGGAGCTCTATTAATATAGAAGGAGGACCATCAACCTTATGCCATTTATTATAGTAGTAGAAACCTTACCCCAACTGGACAAGATTATACTGTGATTGAAAAATAATTTCTCGATGTTGTGAATGCTATTAATAAATTATGTCATTATATCACCAAATACCTAATATTTGTACACATTGATGGTGCTGTAACCAAATCACAAAACATAAGAAAATATACATCAACAACTTGAAAATTAGCTCTTCAAGGGGGAGACCTTCCTTACATCACAAAAATTAAAAATTCTTTGATGATTCAAATCACAAGACCTACTTGGTATATATAGGAGTCTAAAGGATCACATTATAATCAGAACCTAAATAAAAATAATAGTGTAAGGGCACAAAAATAATAATATTGGGTTTCTATGGGGCACAAAAATAAAAATAAGGGGGCTACACTAGTATTATAGGGACCTAACATGCCCCTATCATTTAAAAAAAGTGTTTTCCTCAATGCTTCAGTATTTTTGGATGCTTCCGTATAAAATTCTCATCCTCCCATGTCTAATCATTATTGAGTATGTTCTTCCACTTGATTAGATACTCTAAAATTGATCGATTTTGTAGCTATCAATTTCTTCTTTTTGTTGCTACTTTTGGATCCAATATGATTTTTCATTCCTCATCAAGTTCTGGAAATATTGTTTGAACTAAGATATTTTCATTGATAGCCTTCTTAAAGCATGAAACATGGAAAATAGGGTGTACATGGGAAGATGTAGGAAGCTCCAATTTGTATGCCATAGTACCAATATTTTTGAACATCTTATAAGGACCATACTAATTGGGTGATAATTTGTTATCCTTCTTAGTTTGATCGAGAGAAATTTTTTTGTCTGGTTATAGTCGTAAAAATACATACTCACATACCTCAAAACTTATCTCACTGTGATCTTGATCTTCCTATTGTTTCATTCGTTTTTGTGCTAGAAAGGGGTTATCCACTAACACTTGGAGAACATATTTTTGATGCTCGATGTGATATTCCAATAATTGAACCATATAATTTTCTCATAAATATGATGGATGGATGATGGATGATATCCATAATGTGCCATAAATGGGGTCATTTTCGCTAGATTATAGAAGGAAGTTTTATACCACCATTCAATAAGAGGTAACCACTTGATCCATTATGTTTGTTTATCAAATAGAAATAAATGAAGATATCCTTCCAAAAATTTGTTCAATATCTCAATTTCCTCAGAATATTAAGGATGATAAGATGATCTATGACCTAATTGAGTACCCAAACAAGAAAATAATTTTGTCCAAAAATTTCTAGTGAAAATGGGATCCTTGTCACATACAACAATCTTTTGGTTTTCATTTATCTTTCAAATTGTTTCCATAAATGTAATACCAACTATACTGGCTTTAAAAGTATGAAATAATGTAAAAATTGTGCATACTTTGTAAGTCTACAACTACCACCATGATTACATTCTTTCTTTCAAACTTGGATAAACCTATGATAAAATCCATTGAGACCTCCTCCCAATGCTAACTTGGAATGGATAAAGGTTGTAACAAAGTTGGGGTCTTAATTGTCTTAACTATATTTTGTTAGAAAAACAAACAGTCTACCACAAACTTCTAAATATCATATTCAGGGCCATCCTAAAAATATTCCTTCTTGACCATATAGTAAGTTCCTAAAAATATTGAGTGCCCTCTTAAAGGAGAGGTGTACAATTTCAAAAGAATCTTTTATTTTAGTTGGGAATTATTATATAGATATAAGTGATATGTGTACCATAATGAGTCATTTTTCTAGATAAATGTATTATTTTTACTGGGATATTGATGTAACAATTGAAAGAGTGTCCACACCTCTTCATTGTTTTCCCATTCCTCACTTGCTTCAGTTACCCAATCAGGTTGGATAATAGAAATGGCATAGAGTAATGCATCCACATCCTCGTACCTTAGTGAGAGTGCATATGCAACAAATTTTTTCTTTCCTTTTCTGTAGATGGTTTCAAAGTCATAACCCAATGTCTTAGTGACCCATTTTTTCTTCTCTCCTGAAGATAATCTTTGTTCCAAAAGGTATTTAATATTATCATGATCTATTTTTACCTTGAAGTGTGTTCCCATTAAGTAAGGACACCATTTCTTCAGGGCATGTAGCATTCCATCATTTCCTTCTCATAAATATGTTTGTGTAAATAATTTCCCTTGATTGGACAACCTTCAAAAGCAATGGGTCTTCCTTCTTGCATTAAAATGACACCAAATCCATTCCCTAAGGCATCAAATTCCACCATAAATGTTTTTTTGAGGTATGTCATAGTTTAAATGAGAGGTTGGCACATTGCCTCTTTAATATGTTCAAAGGACTTAGTTGCTTCTATAGTCCAAAAAACTGCATATTTTTTCAGTAATTTTATTAGAAGTTTTGCTATTTTCCCATATTACTTAACAAACTTGCGATAATACCCTACCAACCCAAGAAATCCTCAAATATGATTTAGGGTTTTGGGGATGTTTTACTCCTTAATGGCTTTAATTTTTTTAGTATCTACCTTAAAACCCTCATGAGATACAATATGACCCAAATATTCCACCTCCTATACCCCAAAAAAACATTTGGAGGGTTTTATTTATAATCGTTTCTCCTCCAATAGTTTGAGCACACTATCAACATGTTGAAAATGATCCTTCCAAGAATTTTTTTAGATTAGTATATTATAAAAAAATGCTAACACAAATTTTCTAAGGAAGGGTTTTAGAATTCAATTCATCAAACCTTGAAATGTGGAAAGTGTATTAGTAAGGCCAAAAGGCATGACCAAAAATACATAATTAAATTCATGAGTTCTAAATGTTGTTTTTAGAATTCCTTCAGTATTCATTCTTATTTGATGATATCCTGAATGAATATCCAAATTGGTGAAGTAAATTGCTCCATGTAATTCATCAAGAAATTTAATATCAATTAGAGGAATGGAAATGTTAAGCCCCTATATTAATAGTGTAGTCCCTTATTATGTTAGTCTAACCCCCCTTATCATTATTGTTGTACCCCTGTAACCCCCATATTGTTGTTATTGTGCCCTTAAATTATTATTGTTAGGTTTTCCTAGGATTAATGGGCTTCCCAGACCTTACATAGAAATGAGGCTTGGTTTGTTTATTCATCCAAGAATTGTTCATTTATGTAATGTATTGACAGTTTCAAGGGTTTTGGGTCGATGTGGCTGTATTTTAACACCACCTTTCTTCTATTTTTGGAGCTGGTTACACAACATTTGGTTTCAGAGCTTTGGATTCTAGGGTTTCGCTGCTCCAAACAGGTCATCGTGGAATTTTCACTATAAATTTTTTTCTACGAAGTTTCAGAAGCTAAAATTGTTAGGGTACGAAGCTGAAATATTGATGAAGATTGTCTAACAATTTCATTCTTTGGTTCGCAAAATTTTTGTAGATATGGTCTGTGGAAGTTAGGTCTTTTTTCAAGCTCCTAAACAGGTCATCGTGGCATTTGCGCTATAAAGTTTTTTCTACGAAGGTTCAGAATATGAAATTTTTAGGGTGAAAATCTGAAATCCTGAGAAAAAACATCAAAACATTTCAGAGCTTGGTTCACAACATTTTTGGAGATATGATCTGTGGAAGGTAGTGCTTTTTCAGGCTCTTGAATTTCATCACAAAGAGGTGATTGTGGGAAAAGTTCAATAACTCTCTCTCTGAGCATTGGATTGGAGTGCCATAAAAAGTGGTCACAAGTACATGGACTGTAGTTTCTTTTCTATCAATTTTAGAGGTGAAGGATGAAACAATGACACATGGAAAGTCGTACAAGTTCGCTCTACTGAACCAGTCCATAATTAGGTCATTGTGGGAGATTGGACATAACTTTGTCTTGGAGAATCCAAATCAGGTCAGACCTGTGGAATTCAAAAAATAATTAAGAGGGCTACTTCAGTGTTGAATTTCAAATATTTAAGAGCTGCAATCATAGAGATAATCGAATTTCAATATCGAGCTCCTCAAAAGCAAGAAAAAGGTGTGTATTGTTTTTTCCGAATTGCATAAGTCTTTTTTGAAGAATCAAGTTGAATTGATTCCAAGGGCATATTAAAGAATTTTTGTCAGTAATGGGTTCTATTATGCCTCGAAAAAATAATTCCATACCCATTAAGCCCTCAGAAAGCTATACTATGACGCATGAGGAGGAAGAATTGCAATATGAGATATCAAAATTACGGTACCAAGTGCAACAAATTTCGATCTTACGAAGAGCAACCAAAGATGACATAGATGGTTTAGAAGAAAAAATGGAGGCTAATTTGGATGGTTTTAAGGATAAAATAAAATCTATTATGGATTATAAAGTAGTGGAATATCACAATGAGCACCAACAACAAGTTCTCCAACTCTCAAAGGATAACCTAACTTTGGTGCAAAATAAATGAAACAACCGAAAGATCAACATCACGTCGAAAGAAGTTCTAAAGCAGTCATAGAAACAAGAAATTGACAAGTACAATCAATTTAAAATTATCTCAGCAAGTGGAAATACTTTCCTGTAGAAGATTCCACATGGGAGGATGAGAATTTTATATAGAAGCATCAAGAAATAATCAAGCATTGAGGACAACACTTTTTTGAAGGAGAGGGGCATGTTAAGCCCCTATATTAATAGTGTAGTCCCTTATTATGTTAGTCTAACCCCCCTTATCATTATTGTTGTACCCCTGTAACCCCCATATTTTTATTATTGTGCCCTTACATTATTATTTTTAGGTCGGATGGGATTACATTGTGGCCCCATGGACTCCTATATATAGTAAGGAGGTTTTGTCATTTGTATCATCCAAAAAATTTTCATTTATGTAATGTATTGGAGGTTGCCCCCTCAAAGTGGCTCATTTCTAAGGCATTGATATCTCTTTTCTTCTATTTTTGGAGCTGGTTACACAACAGGGAAATTTACCTTTAATAATGATCTTGTTGATCTCCCGATAATCTAAACGCATACCCCATGATCCATCCTTCTTGTGTTCCAATAATACTATACTAGAGAAATAACTTTGTCTAGGTTGAATTATACCTGCCTCTAGCATTTCTACAACCATACATTGAATTTCACTTTTTTAGGCATATGTATATCTGTAATGTTTGATGTTTGGAGGAACACTTCCTAGAATCCAGTGAATAGTATGATCATTATCATGAATAGGTGGAAGGCCTTTGGGAATCTCAAATACCTTAGAATGATTGTCCAAGATTATTTAGAGATCCAGAGAAATAGATGATATCGATGTTTGAACATATAGTGATCATAATTGTATAATTATGCCTTACTGTTATTTCTTCAAAAAAAAATTCATGCCATTAGAGTTCATAATATTCCTTGGTTTCCCTATGGTGCCCCTTAATTCAATTTCCTATCCTTCCCAAAAAAAAATCAAGAAAATATTTTGAAAATTAAAATCTATCGTCCTCAAAGATTTTAACCATTGGAATCCTAATAAAACATCAACACCACTCATTGGAATATTCAATACATATTCACCCATGGTTGGATTTATATTATGGAACTTCCCTGAGAAATTTACAATTCATTGATTTGCAACCATAACTTGACACTCTGATGTTGGATAGATAAAGAAACTCAATTCCTTGGCTATCTTAGCATTAATAAAGCTATGGGTACTACTAGAAAAAGTCAACACTATTACCTTTTTTCTCTTGATATATCCTTCTATCTTGATAGTTTGAGGAGTCTATATTCTTCTATATCCCAAAGTTATAGTCTCTAAAATAATGATTCAAATTATGTTTTTTCTCTTCATGAGTTTCATGAAATTACTTATCACCACTAGGAAGCCTGTCTTCTAGCAACTTTTCCAAACCTTCCATGCATGCTTTTAAATCATCCATGTCTCCTTTTATTTATGATTTTAAACCATCCATGTACTCTTTTAGTTTATCGTTGTTTTCTCTTTTGAGAGAGAAATTTGTTGTATTTGGGCTCGTAATTTCGATATATCATGTTGCAATTCTTCCTCTTCATGCGCTGTGGTAGATCTTTCTAAAGGTTTAATGGGTGTATAGTTATTTTTTTTGGGAGGAATTTTAGAACCAAATATGATATATATGCTTCAATATTACCTTTAAATCTCTTCAAACTAATTTTTCAAAAAAAAATTATGCAAATAAAAAAAAACAAATACACCTTTTTATTGATTTTAGGAGCTCAATATTAAAAATATTTTATCTCTGTAATTTTGGCTCTCTAAGGTATACAATTTCATCCTGTGGTATCCCTATGAGTCTTCTTTCAAAATCCACAACTCATACCAATATTGGATTCCTCAAGATAAATTAATGCCCAATATCCCGCGATGACTTTGCTATGGATTGGTTTAGTAGAGTAAAAATTGTATAGAATTCCACATGTCATTGTTTCAACCTTCGTCTCTAAACATTATACACAAAAAACTAATTCCATTCAATTTAAAACACTTTTCCTAAATTCTAATTCGATACTTGTACATAAATTTATGACGATTTCCCAAAGGTCACATGTTTGAGAATAAATTCTAGAGCATGAAAAAACCATAACTTCTTGAGATGAAATCTCAGAAAAAATAGCGAACCAAGATCTGAAATTTTTACATGACGTTCTGAAATATATTGGATCCTTGTGGTCAAAATTTCAGCTTCTTAGGCCTTATAGAAAAAAATTTATAGTAAAACTTCTAAGGTTCCATGTTTGAAGTAGCAAAACCCTAGAGTTCAAAGCTCTAATACCAAATGTTATGCAACCATATCACAAAACAAAATAAAATATAGATTGATGACTTGAAAATTAGCCTATTCGAAGGGGAAACCTCCTTTACATCACATAAATGAACGATTCTTGGATGATTCAAATAAAAAGACCTCCTTGGTATATATAGGAGTAGAAAGTGTCACAATATAATAATAGCCTAACAAAAATAACAATAGTGGGCTTCTATGGGGCACAAAAAAAACAATAAAGGGGATACACTAACAAAAACAATAAGTTGGATACACTAGTATTTAAGGACATTTTAGGCCCTATATTACTGGTGTAGTATCTTATTGTTATTAGTGTACCCCCCTTATTGTTATTTTTGTACCCCTGTAGTCCCCATATTATAATTATCGTGCCCCATAAAACCCCACTGTTGTTATTATTGTGCCCCATAAAACCCCACTATTTCTAGTATTGCGCCCTTACATTATTATTGTTAGGTCAGCTAGGATTGTATTGTGATACCATGGACTCCTATATATAGAAAGGATGTTTTCACATTTGAATCATCCAAGAATTGTTCATTTATGTAATGTAAAGGAGGGTTCCCCCTCAAAGTGGCTAATTTATAAGGTGTTGATCTCTCTTTTCTTCTGTTTTTGGAGATGGTTTCATAACATTTGGTATCAGAGCTTTGGAGTTTAGGGTTTAGTTGCTTCAAACAGGCCATCGTGGCATTTAATCTATAAATTTTTTTATATGAAGGTTCAGAAGCTAAAAAAAATCCATTTGCGAATAAATCCTGAGAAACCTCCTATAAAAATTTCAGATCTTCTTTCACAATATTTTCGGAGATATGATTTGTGGAAG
The DNA here is from genome assembly GCA_034641835.2 of Pinus albicaulis. Classification (NCBI taxonomy): domain Eukaryota; kingdom Viridiplantae; phylum Streptophyta; class Pinopsida; order Pinales; family Pinaceae; genus Pinus; species Pinus albicaulis. The sequence goes on along the minus strand of CM076578.1, from coordinate 1,659,838,246 downwards.
TTAGGGTTTTTGTAGGCTTCCGAATTTCATCTTAAAAAGGTGACCTTAGGAAAATCTTCATAACTCCATCTCTAAGCATCAGATTGGAATTATGCAAAAAGTGGTCGAAATTAAATGGACTGTAGTTTCCTACATATCAATTTCAGAGCTGAAGGAGGAAACATGACATGTGGCACTCCATACAAGTTCAGTCTATTGAACCATTCCATAGCTAGGTCAGACCTGTGGCATTGGAAAGAAGCTTCATAGGGCCATTAAAGGACTGAAGATAAAATCTTAGGGATCTGAAATTACATAGATACATCAGTTTCAATATCAAGCTCCTCAAAAGCAAGAAAAAGGTGTGTATTTTTTTTCAAATTGCATAAGTCTTGTTTGAAAAATCAATGTGAAGTGATTCCGAGGGCATATTGAAAAATAGATATTAGTATTGGGTTCTAAAATTCACCCTAAAAATAATTCAACACCCATTAAGCCCCCAAAAGGCTCTACTATGACTCATGAAGAGGAAGAAGAGCAACATGATATGTCGAAATTACAAGAGCAAGTGCAACAACTTTCACTCTCACAAAAAGAAACACAAAATGAAATGCAAGTTTTGAAGAAAGGCATGGAAGCTAAGATGGATGGTTTGAAGAAAGGTGTGGAAGCTAATATGGATGGTTTGAAGAAAGGTGTAGAAGCTAATATGGATGGTTTGAAGATATATGTGGAAGCCAATATAGATGATTTAAAGAATGGCATGGAAGATAATATGGATGGCATGGAAACTAAGATGGATGAAATTGATCAGATTTAGATGAAGGACCTAAGTGATAGCTCAAATTTCAAAGTGTTGGAAAGTGTGTCAAACCTAAGTGACTGGATAGATCTCATCTTCCTAATTCCAGTGCCGTGAATTGTTCAAAAAACTGACGCTGTATGAAGAAGTTATCGCGATTTGAAAAGTCTAGTAAACTACAATTTTCAACCTTTGACCAAGTTTGACTAGGCATTTGAATATTCAGAAAAAATAATATTCTAGGGAATATTACTAGAATATTCCTTGAAATATTCCTGATAATATTCCTCTCAGGCAAATTAGAAGCTGACAAGTGGCACAGTTATATTGGCAGATTGAGTGTACCTTTTGGGTTTTGGCCAATTAGAGGTTGCCACGTCGCCCATGAATAGTGTTGCAAAAGTTTGTTTAGAGTCTATGTGATCGATCACGAGACCTCCTGCCCAGCACACGGATGCCTTAACCATCCACTCTACCAGATTTTATTAACTATATGGTTCTCGACATATATTTAACGTGTATTGAAATGATGTTTGGGGGAGCAGAGGGGCCAGCCCCTCCCCATATGATCTGGTCATTGCCCAAGGGCTTAACGCCGATGGAAATCCCAAAACCACAAACCACTTTCAACACATTGTCACATGCCAACGGTTTTAAAACCGAAAAATCTGTAGCTTGTTAACCCAAATAACCATCCGCGAACATTCCAGAGGTTGTTCACATGCAACCGCCCACATTTATTGCTAGAGGATAAACTAGTGGATAGTTGGCTAGCGCACCCAAAATTGGCAAAAACAACTATTTTATCTCCAGCTAACTGCAGTGCTCCAAAATTAGTGGAGTTGATTTAGGGGTAACTGGACAAAAATTGATTAGGCTCTATATAGAGCTAGATGTGACCATTCTGAGAGTGTGAATAGTCAATTTACACTATATCATTCATTCCAGACTCATTGGTGAGGGTTTCAGAGCCATAATAGGACCTATGAGACAGATTTTGAATTAGAGAAGTTCCAAGGGCCACTAGGGGCTAGCAACAGCTTGAGGCCTAGCCAATGCAACTAGAGGCCTTTCTCAGTAATCCAATAGTAAATTTTGGATGTTTCAAAAATTCTAGAGCTAATGGTGTGGTTTGAAGATCTTGTAGAGGACTTTTGAAGGTTGATATGCTTCAGTGAAGTTAAAAGGCTCATCAGGTGCCAACAGGAGAATGAGGCTTATCCAAAGTAGCCAGTATCCATTCTCAACAAACCCGTAGTCTATTTTGATTATTTTGAGCCTTATAAATCCAATGGATGGATTTTTAGAAGCTTTCTAGGACTTCTGAAAGTCGAAACGCTTCAGAGAAGTTTTCATTGAACCCAGAGCGAGGGGTGCCACCAGGTGTTGGAGGCATAACCGGAGTAGCCAAAGGCCAATTTCAATAAATGAATTGTCTATTCTAACTATTTTGGACTTTATAAATCCATTGAAGGGATTTAATAAAAAAATTGGAGACTTCTGAAGGTCGAGAATCCAAAGAGAAGTTTTGGGCAGCCGAGGGGCATCAATGGACGGAGGCCTAAATTGGGGACCCAAAGCTCATTTTGAGAAAATGATTAGTCTATTTTGGAGGTCTGATATGTGCTAGAGATAGTAGGTGAGGTTTTAGGGATAGAAAATGATTTCTTAAAGGGTAGTGCCAAAGAGAAGCTCAGGGAAGCTTAAGGCACCAACAACAGAGATCAAGTGTAAGGAAGCCTAGTTCTTTCTTCAGAGTGATGACAACCATTCCAGGGGAATAATGGTATTCTAATCCCAATTTTATAGCCCAAATAACCATTGGAGTTAAGTATTTACTTGTAAAATAATTTATACATCATAATCCAAAAGAGCTAAATCAAATTGACAAGATCTCAAGGAGACCAAGCCCACGATATTCAGGTGAAATCCTATATTAAATTTGTTTTTATGTGTTGATGCTTATTTTCTGCACTTTATGGTTGTTTCACATGCTTAATATCAGCAAAAAAAAATCTTCTTAAAGCACTTAAACAATTAAAAAATTTACACTTGTTTCAAGAATAAAATTCTACACAGTCATGTATTAAGCAAGATCTTTTATTTGCTTAACTGAGTGGGAGCTACTTGCGCATAATAATTCCAAGTTATCCACCCATTTATAGATCAGAAATGGAGGCTATCATGGAAGACATGAAGAATGATCTAAAATTAGACATGAAAGGTTTGAAGCAACGTTTGACAAAGTTGATACAAGAAATGATTCCTAATGTCGAAAAGGTAGTATAAGAAAATGATGATGAGAACAAAATAAATGTTAATCATGATTTTATAAACTATAATATTGGATGGAAGACCCACCATATTCCAAATATGTATATGAGGAAGTTTGATGGCAAGGATCCCTTAACATGGATACTACATATGGAGCAATATTTTGACCTCCATAATGTGAAAAACACACAAAATGTACGCATTGCAACTTTACATTTATAACAAGATAAATTTGTATGGTATCGATATATTTTCTCTCGTAAAAAAATTGTCACTTGGTCAATTTTTATGGAGGAAATGATAGCATATTATGAGGATACAAAGAGTAACACCTTCTTTAGCCAATTGATAAATCTCAAACAAAAGGGTACAATGGTGGAGCACATTGAGGACTTCCAAAAATTGAATATAAGGGTAATTGATATTCTAGAGGAACACATGATTTATGTCTTCCTAGGGAATTTAAAGGATAACATCCAACATGAGGTTCACCTTTGGGAACCTGATTCATTGGAGAAGGCATTTAGGTTGGCAAGAAAAATTGAAAGTAAAATTATGGCGACAAGGAAGCCTACCACTCACATCTATAAAGATGGAAGTGTTGATACTCCTAGAATTCCACAACCTACAAGGTTGACACCAAAAAATTGGAAGGAAAAAGAGAAAAAGGAGTTTTCTACAGTTGTGATAGAAAGTACACTAAAAGTCATAATTGTGCTGAGAAGAAATTATTTTAAATAGATTGTAAAGAGGAGAAAGAAGATGAAGAAGAAAATTCAAAATAATAGGATATACACTAGGAACCAACCCTAGAGGAAGAAGAAATAAGTCCAACCATATCCTGTAATGCATTGGCAGGAATTACCACTCCTCAAACTCCCAATATAGAAGGACATATCGAGAAGAAAAATATAATAGTGTTGATTGATTTAGGTAGTACCCTTAATTTTATTCATTGTAAGGTAGCCAAGGAATTGAACTGCTTCCTGTACCCAGCACCAAAGTTTCGGGTGATGGTTGCAAATGGAGGGACTATAAATTTCTTTGGAAAATGCCATAATATAAATCTAACCATGGGGGAATATGTATTGAATATTCCAATGTTTCCCATTCCAATGGGAGGTGTTGATGTTGTACTAGGAGTACAATGGTTACAATATTTGGGGACGATAACTTTTAATTTTCAAGAACTTTTCTTGAATTTTTTTTGGAGGAGAGGAGGTTGAATTACAGGGTATTGTAGGGAAGACAAGAAATATAATAAGATCTAATGTCATGAAAAAGCTTCAAAAAAAATAACAACAAGGTGTAACTGCATAATTATGCTCACTAGAAGTTCCAAAGTCAAAATCATCTATTACTCCAGATCTCCAAAAAGCCTTGGAAAAAAATTCCAAGGTGTTTGAAACTCCCAAAGGACTCCCACCTCTTCGTGATCATGATCATGATATTTGTTTGATTCCAGGAAGTGTTCCTCCAAACATCAGGCCTTATAAATATCATTATGTCCAAAAGAGAGAAATTGAACGTATGATTGCATAAATGTTAGAGGCTGGTATAATTAAACCTAGTCAAAGTCCTTTCTCTGCTCTAGTAGTATTGTTGCACAAGAAGGATGGATCATGATGCATGTATCCAGATTATATGAAGCTCAATAAGCTCACTATTAAAGAAAAATTTCCCATTCTTATGATTTATGAATTATTGGATGAATTACACAAAAAAATTTATTTTACCAAGTTGGATATTCGTTTAGGATATCATAAAATTATAATGAAGACTGAATATATTCAAAAAATGATATTTCGAACTCATGAGGGTTGTTATCACTCTCCCCAAATTCCTATGGATGATAGTAAAATTGGAGAAAGGTAACCACAAACCAACTTTAGGTCAGGTAGCTAGCCCTACCTGGACTAGAGAGTGCTCTCTCTTTGTCACTTTAAATAGTCAAATAAATCATTGAGTATCATAATATTGTAGGCTAGATATGTAAGCTTAAATGAGAAAAAAATGTTTGATATTTTGAATGCTAGATAGGAAAGTCAGTGAATGAACTGTAAATGAGAATTTTAGGTCTGAACTTCGAGGTTAACCTGCAGAGAGTGTGTAAAGAAAGGTAGGTAGTTTGGAAAAATATTAATCAATCATTGAGTATAGGATGAAGATGGAGTAGATATTGAATGAACACTGAGGTGAATTCATTCAGTTTAAGAAGCGAATAAACATAATATGGTGAATCTTTTATAAAACAGAGCATGCATAACATGAATTATACTCTCAGACTCACAAGAAAGACATATATCAATAAGTAGACATAGAATTAAGCATAAGATAATGAACAAACATGAGAAACATAGATGTTCCAAAGCATACCACAATTGTCTCACAATATTTCCTGCAAATCTGTCTCTAATTTCATTCCACAAACTAGTTACAAGAGCTCCACTGCAAAATATGAGACTATCCAACCTCAACAAAGAAAAAAAAAATTATAATTATATAAAATATAGATACATACACCTCACCAGGTCAAAATCCCATCCAAAATGGATCATAAATGAAAAAAATGAGTCATTTCCTAGTTTCTAGGGAGATTAGACACCATTCCCTGAATTTTAGCTACAAACGAGGAGTGTTTGTCCCCAATATTAATTAGAAATTCCCTCATAATAGGAAGAAAAAACAAACCTAATAACTATATTGATAGCTCATAGCCTCAAATTTGTGACCATTTCTGAGCTTGACAAGTGTAATGAGGGAATCCAATGTTGATCTATGACAATTCTGACTGAAGAATTTAAAAATTAATTACAAAAGCATAATAGAACTTTGGACACACTTTTGAGGCACTTTGAGAAGTCCAAATCCACTTCTGAAAGAATGGTCAACTAGATTTGTGTGTCTTTTTTCCATAACATCTTGAATTATTCCAAATGGACCATGGGAAGGCCTTGAAAATTCCATTCTCCCAGGGTCACTCAAAAGTGTAACAGAGGGTCCAAAAAGGAGGCAGAAACATGAAAATAGGTTGTTTTTTAGCTTTTTATCCCAAACTGAAGCTTTTCATGCTAGTAGCGTTACTTATATATGATGTACTAATCATAATACATCCATCCATGTAAATAAATCACCATTTCGCTGCCTTAAAAAAAAAAATCATAAGTGTGTGTTACCCTTCTACAATGAGAAATTTCCAGAATTTTGCCAAAAATCATGTAAAATACCAAATTGCTCCAAAGCCTTCAAAATTGGTTCTTTGACACCTGAAAGAGATAAGCTACACGGATAATGAAACTTTACCTAATGAATCCAATTTTTCCTTCTCCTTGAGCTTCATTTGCACCTCTTTAAGCCTCTTTTTGACTTGTTTCAGCCTTACTTGAGAAATGGTATCCCTGGTATGATAATGACTTGTCATGTGCCTTTGCAGATTGTTATCCCTTTTAGCCTTCGTCAATAACTTCTCTAGATGCTCATTAACTCTTGATAGCCAAAGCTCTATATCATCATTGATCTCGATGTAAATGAGCTCATCAAATGTCAATTTTTTAGATTGATGAATTTGTTGTCTCTCTTGCTCCAATGCCCTTTTTAGGCCTCTTATTCTTGGTATTTTTTCATGTGCTTCAACATCCATCGATTGCACTTGGTAAAAAAAAAAAAAATTCTTTCCTTTACCTTTTTTCCCCCATGTTTTTTTGTATTTACTTCAGAGGAGTTGATTCATCTGCAATTGAATATTTTCCCGCTCAAGGAAAGTAATTTGGGATTGGGAAATGGAAAAGGTCTCTTTCAACTCTAGAATATCTTTATCCTTCTCTTTTATTATGCATTCTACTGATTTGACCTCCTCATGTTCTGATACCTCAGGCTTACACAAAAGAGGTTTCTCATCTATCTGACATTTCCTATCATGGGTGCAAAGTGTAAGAAATCTCTTGGTAGACTTAGGCACAAAAAATTGTCTCCTCCATCTTTCATATGTGTGAGAAAATCCAACAACCCTAGGGACATATGAAATATGAATAGGGATGATATAAGAGCCAATATTCATTGGCTGGGGTGATGATGTAATAGGTAAGACAGAAAGCGTTGCCTACAACCTCTCCAAGAAGTCTTTCCATGTCATGTTTATGGAGGACAAGTGATGCAGCATAATGAGCTTGATAAGGCCATGATTAAAGAGACTAGTATGATTATATTATCTTCTTCTTTGAACCTTCTAAACCATCTTAATAAACCTCTTGTATAAATAATGAGGCAAATGAAGTGTTTTTACTCTGGTAAAATGCATTAAAATCCTGATGTGATACCTATATAGCCTGGAGAATCTTCCTTCGCATGTAAATTACTTAATTATAAAAATCATCAGAGGAGAATACTTGTTTCTAAGATTTATAAAAGGAAAAATAATTTCTTTATCATCTTTGGCATGCTGTTTTATATACTACCTGTAGTTTTCAATGTCAAGATTCATACCCTTGAACCGCTACTCTCCCTAACAAGGGATACCTGTAGCTGAAGCTATTTGGTCAGATGATAAGATGATATCCATACCTGCAAGAGTGACCTTTCCCATATTTTATTTGGTTGCAAAAAGGTTGGACAACTGAAGATGATACCCTCCTTCCATAAGCCTTTCACAAAATGTTAAGCACTGAGTTCTTTGAAAGCATATTTTGGCCAATGGCGAAGAATTAATCTCGTGCATGGTGAATGGATCAAGTATGATATGGTTCCATCCTTTGAATCTATTATTTTCACTTTCCACATAATTGTCTCCAACAAACACTATGTCCATGGCCCTATGAAAAGCTGCTCCTGCATTCATAAGGCCAAATGGCATCCTTTCATACATGAAGGTACCCCATGAGGTTGTGAAAGTTGTCATTTTCTGATCTTCTTGATCCATTGCCACTTGATTATATCCTGACACAGCCTAAGCTATGAAAACCCATACTATGCACATCAAATGCATAGTCTCATGCCTATGTCCCAAGATGAAATAATTAATTATAATTTCTCCTTTAAAATGGGACTAATTTCCTTTTATAAAATTATTGTTACCAACCTTAGGTATAACCCAAATAATATATATCCATTCTACTAAACATACTCCAGCCTTTTCAAACCATAAATATAACTAAGGTATATCATAGCCAATTAAATAAATATTTAACAGGCTGGAGACTTTGGTTAAACCAATTACACTATCCATATTATATTCGGGCACACATTTATCACCCATGCATGTTTTCACCATCGATTATATGCACCCATTAATCCTATGGTAATCACACACCATCAAGTATGAAATTCTACCACTCGTTAACCTGTGATATGGGTGGTTTTTAATTGTCCATCCTGTGCTATGTGGCTCCTCTTGAAGTTTATCGCACACATTATAAAAAATACCATTTACTACCTTGTGACCATGTGATATACCATTACAGTTTTGTAAGACCACTTTCCCATTCTGCAGGCATGTTCTTTCGCATCGCGAGTCTCAGGATTAAGACCCACTTCTATATCGCACATTCGCCACTTCGCAGATTTTAATACTTTGCACATTTCTATTTGTTAACCTTTGTGACATGCGAATTGTGATTTCACAATTTTGCATCACAAACCAATCCCATTGCTTACAATGTACATCAAATAAATTTTAATTAACATGAATCAAAGCTATATTCTCAAATCTGTGATCTGCAATCACTGATCACTGCCAAATTACAATCTCTTTCTCCGCTCTTGCCTTCATTTTTCTTCGTGTTTTCACTATGGAAAGGTTCCTCTCATGATTCTCTATTTGTGTATTTATTATCCTCAACTCTGATTTTGGAATACTTAATCGGATTCAAACAAATCCATCCTCTTCAATCTCCTCTACATTCTATTCCTTATCAAATTCTCCTGCCTATATACATTATGCAAAATCTGATTCAACACACAAATTATAAATTAAATTTCTCAATACACACTTACACACCATATGAATTTGGAATCTACTCTCTATATTGACAATCAAATAATTACATAAGAATCCCACCTCTGAACTGATCTTCTGTACCAATGGTATTTTCTCTAATCTTCACGTAGGCTTACAAAAATAAACCCCTATCCGTCTGCTTACATTCTCTGCCTATCTATCTCTCCTTTCATGCCTTTGAGGCTTACAATTTATACAAATGGATTCTACAACCAATTCTAGTTTAGATCCAAAACTTGGTCAACAAAATCCTGAATATCCTCTAAGTCCTTTTTTGACCCAACTAATCCCTAAGGATCCTCTCTAATCAACAAAATCATGAAACCAATTCCTAATATAAGATTTACAATTAATTCCCAAATCTCTCAATCCCTATGAGCTCTTAATTGTCCTAATTCTCTCATTTCTCCAACATTCGAGAACATTTACAAAATTCCTCTCAATATTTAATTAATCCCTATTCTAAATATCTCTTATTAAAATCAGTCAAAAACATAAATAATTACACTAATTTAATACTTAGGAAACCAAATTTATTAAAACACAAGACCTGTTATGTCTACTAAAATACAATGAAATTTCTGAGTCAGATGCTCTTGCATCAGACTCCCAAAGTAGAAAATAATCATGATCTCCTGATCATGTGCTTCCAACCTTTGTCCTCCTCGATCCCATAATTTTTTCTGTAATCTATCTTTAGTTTTTGCTATACTTTTTTGTTGTTATCTGGGTCTCCACACTTTATGCCACATTGCCCCACTAGTTATGAACTCAAAATCTTTTGTTGTTTTCTATTTCATCTTACTCTCTTTGTCAATAGAATTAAATTTACGATTGATTTCTCTTCCTGTTGTTATCCATCTCCTCCATCTGGACTGCTTCATCATTAATTTCCATAATTCTTCAATCTCCATCTCCAGCATATACTTGGACTGATACTCATTCTTCCATTCACTGCTATCTCCTTCTCTTTGCTTCAGTTTGTTGTTGTTGTTTATTAAGTCTTGCATCTTTAATTTCTACAATTATTCAAGCTCTTTCTCTTTCATGATTAACTCGTCCTTCATTGAATTCTAATTTTCCAACATTCTCTCCAGCACTCTACTATCTCTATTCCACTCATCTTCAAACTATTGTTTGTTATCTTCTTCTTGAAGTTGTTGGAGTCTTACTGCCACCCTTTCATCCTTACCCTCTTCTTTCTTTCCAAACAACTTTTTTTCAATATTTGCAAATTTATTTTCAAAAAATAAAATGTCTTCCAATTTCCTTTGTACTTGATTCCTTTCAAATACATCACTATGTTGTTCATCAGTTTAATCATATTTTCCATCCTCTTCTTTGACAAAATTCAGTGATTTTTCTTCACTTCCTTGACTAATTTTGACAGTCAATTTAGCTTCTTCATGCATGGTATCTTCATATTTTACATTTTCCTCATCATCATGTCTGACCTGGCAACTTCCAGCTTTCTTCAGTTCTAAAACTGACTCTTTAATTTGAATCATGTCTGGCTCATCTTCATCAAAACCTGTAATCAATAAACAATCATTAAAATCAAAAGCATAAAAGCTTTTCATCACTTTTTCTTCTAGAAACATTTTGGCTTGTTGCTCTGATTGTTTCTCTTCCATTAATACTTCAATATGCTGATTCTCAAAAGAATTCTCTAAAGGACTCTCAAAATTGTTAATAAGTCTTTTCTTCACATCATCTGCTTTAATGATGTCTCTCTTCTCTTGTTTACTGCAATGATATTATTTCTCTGTAATATCAATTTGCTGAACTTCCATTATCATTATCTTATGATTGTCATTCATGACAGTTTATTTGTCCTTTTTCAACAATTTATCCTGAGTATATATCCTCTACTTTTCCAATTTTCTTCTTTGAAGATCTAACTTTCTATATAACTCAACAATCTCAATTGGTGTAGAATTTGGAAAATTTACATAGTTTTCAGTACCTTCACTTGTTGTTACACCATCATCAAATGATTCTTCTTCTTCTGCTAAATTCAAAGTATCCTTCTTAAGAATTCCCAACTCATTAGGTACAGTAAATACCTTTTCTTCATGTCTTAACTCATATATGTTACTCAAATATTTACTATTACCGGTTCCAATGTTTTGTTGCATATTTCCATTAGAAATTTCTATCTCCTTTTGTTTCTGAAATCTTGTTATCTCAGTCTTAATTTGAACAGATTTTCGATGATGCTCCTTCTTCTTAACAAACTATAAAGTTTGTTCATCATCCTGTTATGTACCTGTAATCATAAATAATTAATTAATATTAAAACCAAGAAGCTTTTCAACCTTATTTGATATTCTAGTCATACACTCTTCATCAGAATTATCATCATAGTTCATAGATTCTTTGCTATATTTTCCTTCAATTTCTTTATCACTTTCTTCAGCAACTGTATTTTGCTGTAGTTCAACTTCTTCGAATTGATCTAAAATATTCCAATAGTCTATGAGATCATTCTCATTGTACTCTTCACCCAGAATTTTACCCTGTTCTAGCCTACAAATGAAAACTTTCATTTCTGATTCTTCTTCTCTGATTTTTCTACCAACTGCTTCACTTGTCTATGTCATAGCCTTCTCTATAGCTTAGACTATTTCACTATCCTTTTCTTCAAGACCCAACCTTGTCTTTCGTTTTCCTCTATCAACATCATTAAAACATCAAATTATTTTCTTATCTCAGTCAACTCCTTTCAAGCTCCTCTTGACTCATCTGGTTCTTGTGGATTGTTTTAGCACTCTTTTCCTTCATCTTGTAGCCTTCTTCTGAACCTTCTCTATTACTTCCCATGGCCATATTTACTTCTATTGTGAGCTTCTACACCTGCAACTAATCAAAATTCTTCAGAGTTGATCTTTTCACCAAACTTCTCCTCTGTCTGGTTTCCAAGTCCTCTTTTCCTTAAAAATTGAATTGAGAAATCTTGCTCTCTTTCTGGTTACTACACTCACTTTTCTTAAAGAATTATTTTTCCCTGTCTATTCCAAGCCTCAACTGGAATAAGGTTCTGCTACAATTTCTAAGAACTTCCAAAAGTTATTCCTAAAATTTTACTACTATAGTCCTGTGCCAAACTTTGCCATTCATTCAACTGCTAAAAAAAATTATACCCTTGTAATCAGTTTATGTCTCAGCTGGTTGTCTCTTGCAAACATGCAACTTATTTGATCTATTTCAATATGAAAAATATCATTAGTTAATCAAATCCTATGCATACCATCTTCCCAACGTCACCTATCTTTAGTATCTCCTTATCTGCTGATCTTTCTCAGAACCTCTGTTATCTTTGCTATGACTATCAGTAGTCATCTTTGTTCTCTATCTTCATGAGTTCTTCACTAAAATACTGTGAGCTGAACTAAGCCTCTGTAATAGCAAGTCCTCCTTGTTACAACTTATCTCACCAATCTTCTCTCTGGATTTGGTATTTTCAGAAACACTAGTCCCTTCAATGGAACCTTAATTTGAGCTTTTCTCTCTGCTCCTTCTAGGCTTTAACTCTTCTGCACTTTTGAGAAGAAAATTATCCCTTTTATCCAAACTCTATTGGAATTCTTCAAGGTTCTACTCCACACTTTGCTTTCACTCGAAAACTCTTACCAGCTTCCTTCATCACTGCTCTTAAGGCTGTGATATTCTTTTCCTGAGATTCTCTTCAACTGTCCACGACCTGAATTCTACATACATAATATTCAAACCAGATTAAAATAATACATAATACCTCACCTTCAAGATCTCTGTGTGATCTTGTTTCACCACTCATTTTCACTTTGGATGGATTTCTCTTTATTTCCTTGCTTCTGCAAATTATTCCAATATTCTGCTACACTTTATCTCTCAATGCATGATGTCTATTAGATGAAAATCTGATATCATTTTAATTTCTTTCATCATCATTATACCTATAGTCACACCTTTCAAAACATAACTGTATTAATATTCAAAGAATATTTTATTTATTAATCACCTCTTTCCATCACACATAGAATCTCTTTGTTCTACTTCATTATCAAATGTTTTATGCATAGTCAACTCTGCAATCTTCATTTATAATAGTTACCATTAATATGTTGTAATACCAAGTAACACAGCCTAAGCTGTGAAAACCCATAGTATGCACATCAAATGCATAGTCTCATGCCTATGTCCCAAGATAAAATAGTTAATTATAATTTATCCTTTAAAACGAGACTAATTTCCATTTATACAATTATTATTACCAACCTTAGGCATAAATCAAATAATATATCTTTGTTCTACTAAACATACTATAGCCTTTTCAAAACATAAATAGAACTAAGGTATATCATAGCCACTTAAATAAATATTTAACTGGTTGGAGACTTTGGTTAAACCAATTATACCATCCATATTATATTCGGGCACACATTTATCACCCAGGCATCTTTTCACCATTGATTATATGCACCCATTAATTCAACGGTAATCGCACACCACCGAGTATGAAATTCTACCACTCGTTAACCTGCGATATGGGTGGTTTTTAATTGTCCGTCGTGTGCCACGTGGCTCCTCCTGGAGTTTATCGCACACATTATAAAAATACCATTTACTACCTTGTGACCATGCGATATACCATTACAGTTTTCTAGGACCACTTTCCCATTCTGCAGGCATGTGCTTTCGCATCGCAACTCTCAGGATTAAGATCCATTTCTATATCACACATTCACCACTTTGCGGATTTTAATACTTTGCACATTACTATTTATTAACCTTTGTGACATGTGAATTGCAATTTCACAATTTGACATCGCAAACCAATCCCATTGCTCACAATGTACATCAAATAAATTTTAATTAACATGAATCAAAGCTATGTTCTTAAATCTGCGATCTGCAATCACTGATCACTACCGAATTACGATCTCTTTCTCCACTTTTGCCTTCATTTTTCTTCGTGTTTTCATTGTGCAATGGTTCCACTCACGATTCTCTATCTATGTATTTATTATCCTCATCTTTGATTTTGGAGTACTTAATCGGATTCAAACAAATATGTCTTCTGCAATCTCCTCTACATGTTATTCCTTATCGAATTCTCCTGCCTATATACACTATGCAAACTCTGATTCAACACACAAATTATAAATTTAATTTCTCAATACACACTTACGCACCATATTAATTTGGAATCTTCTCTCTGTATTAAAAATCAAATAATTACAGAAAAATACCTCCTCTTACCTGATCTTCTATACCAATGGTCTTTTCTCTAATCCGTCCGTAGGCTTACAAAAATAAAGCCTTATCTGTCAAATTACTTTATATGCCTATCTATCTCTCCTTTCATGCCTCTCAGGTTTACAATTTATACAAATGGATTCTACAACCAATTTTGGTTTAGATGCAAAACTTGCTCAACAAAATCCCGCATATCCTCTAAGTCCTCTTTTGACTCAACTAATCCCTAAGGATCCTCTCTAATCTACAAAATCATGAAACCAATTCCTAATCTAAGATTTAAAATTAATTCCCAAATATCTCAATCCCTTTGATCTCTTAATTGTCCTAATTCTCTCAAGTTCTCCAACAGTCGAGAGCATTTACAAAATTCCTCTGAATATTTAATTAATCCCTATTATAAATATCTCTATTAAAATCACTGAAAAGCATAAATAATTACACTAAGTTAATACATAGGAAACCAAATTTCTTAAAACACAAGACCCCTCATGTGTACTAAAATACAATGAAATTTCTGAGTCGGATGCTCCTACATCATATCCAAAGAATCCATCAACCATAGACATCCTGTAAGCTCTAGTCATTTTCTGTAAGACTTAATCAATTTTAGGTAAAGGATGATTATCCTTTAGAGATGCTCTGTTCAAATTCCTGAAGTCCAAACACAATATTATCTCTCCATTTTTCTTCTTCACATGAACCAGATCAGAAACCGAATCTGACTATCTAAGAGGGACTATGATTTTTGCTCGCAACAATTTCTTCACTCCTCTTTCAATTGGATCAAATAGTAATGGATTAATCTATCTGAGCTTTCTTCTATGTGGTTTGATTCCTTATTTCAATGGGATATTATGTTGTATTATGTTTTTATAATACGTTTTCAAGTCCTCATATGACCAAGCAAACACATCCATATACTTTTTAAAGAGATCAATATATATTTCTTTATAATTTTTGGGAACACCTCTGAATTATTTCACCATTTTTGGCTCCTACTAAGTTCCCAAATTACAGTCTTCCATCTCTTCCCCTTGATGTATTTTCTCTGAATCAACAACAACAAAATTTGAATCAAACAGTCTCTCAAGAGGAACCAAAACTTTAGGGAGTACATTATCTTTTAACTGAATAATCTTCTGATCACCTATTGAATTTTTGAAATGTCTTACCTCTATTTTTTTCTCTGTTTGTTCTTCTTCTTGATATATCTCCGTGTCTTCAAAGTTTCCAATCATTCTCAAGAAATTATTTATCTGCTCATCGTCTTCAAACACTTGCCAATGTTTCACATTATCGAGAATAGAGGGTCTATGTCTAATTTCAATCTCATACCTTAACCTTGGATTCATAGGTGGCTTGAAGTCGCTAGCTACAACTGCTAAATAATCTTTCGATTTATTCTCCTCCCTTGGAATAAACTGAAGATTGAAGGCTTCAAAATAGTTCTATATTAGATCCCAAACTTCATTCGTATATGATCTTAATCTCGGATGCTTGGTTTGAAAATGATTTTTAATCTATCTTATTACCAATTCAGAGTCACAAAAAATTGAAATACATTGAACTCCCATCTATTTAGCAACTTGAAGGCTAATGATCAAGGCCTCGTAATAAACTACATTGTTTGTTGACTCTAACTATAACTTGAAGGAAAAAGGCATGAGGTTACCTTTTGGCGATATCAGCAAGAATCCAGCTCTTGCGCCTTCCTTGGAGTAGGCACCATGAAAGTAGAATTTCCAAATATTTTTTGAGTGTAGATCATTATTTATAACTGATCAAGAGAGCTGCTTCCCTTTGTCTTCAGTAAATTCTACATCTTCATACAGCATGAAACATGACAGATCTTCTGTTTCTCGACTATAAATGGGGGAATTTCCTCCATATTTATTCATAGTGGTCTTCAATAACCTTGTTTCCATGTAAAATCTCTTGTCTTCCCCATTAAAAATAAGAATGATAGCATAAGTGAAATCTAATTTTAGAACACCTCCTAACTTTTCTCCCCGAGATCTTGACAGGAGCATTCCAAACCTGGATAGAATGTCAACAACAACTACATCCATGACTATACTCTTTGTTGGAATTTGTGCCAAAGAAACTACTACATATTTAATTAACCCAACACATTTCACCCTTTTGGAATCAAATGAATACAGATCCTTGTAAGTTTTGGTAATCTACAAGTTTAGTTCCTTCATAACAGATAATGGCATGAGATGATGGGATGCACCTGAGTCCAGCATACAATTATGGAGAGTAAAATCATGAAGCAACAAAGAAATATAGAATGGTGGAACATAAGGTTATACTTCTTCTACATGAGGACCAAAGGTTACCACTAGCTTTTCTTCTTGTCACTTATATCTTCAATCTGTGTGAGATTAATAAATTATGAAATTCCTTTCTTATAGATTGGTATTTTAGCTAATTCTAGAAGAGGTACTTGAATTTTAACCTTCTCCAACTCTTTTGTCACACTGAAATCATGAGTTTGTTTCACATTCTTTTCAGGTTCTTCTTCACTCTTTCTAGAATTTGTCACTTTTTTGGGTACAAGAACAACTCTCCCCAAAATATTAGTATCAACTGATATTCTCTCGGAAGGTTCACAAGGTCCTTTTGTTGTGGAGACGCCATTGGAGGAGGAATAAAATCGTGTTGTTCACCTTCATTATCCGGCACTCTAGATCTATTTCCAGACCTTAAATCACACTTTTTATGTGACTCAGCTTGCATGAAATCTATGAATTTTCTATAGTATTCATCCATTTCATCTTCATCAGAAGATACTTCAGCTTCAGCATATTCTCCCTCAAAAACTTCCCCTTCATCCTCTTCTATTGTGTACATAGCAGATATCTGATCTTGAAATTCTTTTTGGTCATCTTCTGCCGACTCTCCGGGTGCTACTTCTATATACAATGGTGCTTGAACCTGGTTTTGATATTTTCTTTCCCTCTGCAAAATTTTTAGGGGTTGTCTTCTGAAATGAGGGTTAAATCCTCCTCGATTTTTTTGTACTTGTCTTTGGGAGTTTTTTCTTTCCAATTCCATATTAACTAGCTTATTTAACAAATTTTTTATCACCTTTGTCATATCTTCAATTGTTTGAACTTGTGATGATTCATCATTTTCTTTCCCCTTCTCTTAGACAGGTTGTTTCCCTTTCAGCTTCTCCACTGCCATCATATTAGCTTCAATTTCTAAAGAATTTGTATGTATCTGTTCTAATGTAGGGGATCTCCTTTTTCTAAGTGTGAAACTAAAATCGGCTTCAAAAGCCCCAACAAAAACTACCTTCACTCCAACAAGAGGGGGCTTCATTTCTACAAGAAAAATATTATATAATTAATTGAACCTTTTGATAAAATTTGATCTATTCTCATTTGGTTTTCTTTTGATTGCATTGAATTCTGTTAGTGAATTTCCATGATCCCTTTTTTCACCCCATCTCTGAGTGAATTTATTTTCCAGTTCTTCCCATGTATTAATAGAATCATTTGGCAATCCCTTAAACCACTTTCTAGAATCTCCATCTATAGACTGGACAAAAAGCCTCATTATAGCATCAATATGTTCTACATTCATATTTTCAGCAAAATTACAAAACAAAGACAAGTGTTTTTCTGCAGTTATTTCATCTTCTCCAGTAAAACGTGGGAGGATTTTAAGATACTCTTGAGGCATCGCATTCATTGGTTGTGGAAGATTAAGTGGAGCATATCTGTTCAACAAAAATTGTAGTGCTACCATGTTTGCACCTTGATTGATTGTTCCTTGGCTAGATGCACTCGATGAATTTGTTGTGAAAATGAATAGAGTTGGAGTAAAAATCATATGGGAGTGGGTTGATGGATAATGGAAGAGGGACCAACAACTGGATTTTTTTGATCTTAATTAAAAGTAAGAGAAACAGACTGAAAGGAGTGTTCTTCCAACTTAGGTTCTTGAAAATAAATTGGTGTGAAGGGTGAATCTTGTCCCAAGAAAGGAAGTAATTTAGAGATATCTTCAAACAAAGGATTACTTAAACTACTGTTCATGAGTGGACAATGTAGGAATAGGTGTTGAGGGAGTTTTGGGTTTCCAAACCCTTTTAGAAACCAATATTTCAGTGTCAAACAAAGCAGGGACCTTCTGCTGTGAGGTATCCAACCTCGTGTGAGGCCTTTTGTGAGCCAGAATTCTGAGAATAAAAAACACAGCCAAATATTTCCTCCTCACTGACAACTAGAGGAAATAATGTGAAAAACCCAGGGAAAATAAACTTCGTCTCTTCGTCCCCCGCAATGGCACCAGAAAATGGTGTATCTTAATAGACAATTCCTTGGCTGTGAAAAGGAATCAGTTATTAAGACATTTTTTAACAATCTATCACATAAGTAAATATATCAGGTGATCTTCTTTAAATCATTTGGAAACTAATTCTTTAAAACTCCTAATAATTTGGTATAATGAAAGACTCTACAATGGCATTAACTGCGGATATCTAAATGGAAAAGAAGAACTGTAGAAGAAACTCAAAATGATATGTTGTAACACAAAATCTACCACTTTAAATTTCAGAATGAATTTATGGAGAGAGAGGAAACTCAAAATAATATGACGTAAAAACAAAATCTATTACTTTTAAGTTCCAGAGAGAACTTGTGAAGGGAGAGGAGTTGGATTGAAGGAGCGCAAATTAAGGTTATTTAACTCTTACTCACAGATGTAATTAAGAGACCAACAACTACTTTACTTCACTTCATTCTAGGAATAAAGGACACAAAATGGCACAGGAAAAATGAATCACCATAAACAGTTGTAGGAAACTTGATGCTTCTTTCATTAATTCCTTAGAAAATTAAGTACCAAATTTTTAGTCTTCCAGAGGTCCAAAACTCAGAACCCTTGTTCTTTCTTTCTGTCTTGCTTAAATACATCAAAAACAGTTCGTAACTACTAGAATTTCTTGAATTACTTTGAATACCTAAAATTTTAAAACTACTTTACATTGCAATTGAGGACATCACTATAGCTTCAATCTTAACAAACAAATAAACAAAATAATACTTGAAATATTATTCTTTTTGCTGAATCTGATTTGTTGTTGATGCCTCCCCTGAAGTGTTGATGTGTCTCCCTGAAAATTTGAATATCCTTGTCATACATGTCTTCTGGAGCTCAATATTTTTATTTTCTTCTTGTTGTCATGTCTTTTCTATTTCTGATGTGGTGTTTGAATAGTTCGACAATGACACCTCTTTTCCGACTTGACCAAGCTGTTGTGTTTCCAACAATGCCACTATATGCTCCTTTTGGTTGACTCTGCTTATGCCTCTATGTTTCAAAAAATGTTATGACATCCCCTTCTACCCAACTTTGCCTCTTCCACTCGTGCCCGTAGCATCTAGCTTTCCATTTATTTACAAGACACCACCGCATACAATGGTGTTTTGCACAGGTTCTGGCGTTACCTGAGTCTACTACCCATTTTCACGTTTCTTCTTAAAACAATGCAACTACATATAATTTTGGACTTTAAATATTTTTAAACTAACCTTTTAATGGCATCGTGTCGGCCTTTCCATCGCATTTTGGCTTCCCAGGTTGCTTCCTTATAAGCCTCCACTTACCTCCGATGCAATTTTTTAGAGGAAAGGTCCTTACTTCCGGATTTGAAATCCTTTGCAATTTAAACCGAAAACTACATCACATCTACCCCTTATCACATTTCATCCTTTATAACATATTCCTTAGCACCATTCTTCCTGAGCTTTACAATTGCGATGTGCGATAGGGGTGGGGATGACATGGCAAGTGGAGGTGGAGCCGATCGCAAATCGCAATAAACGATTTGAAACCTTGTCATATTTCATATTTTGACATTTATAACTCATTCTTAGTGCCATTATTTGTGAGCTTTGCAATTTTCTCAAGACTTTAAATACTTTATATCGAGCTCTGAACTACTTCGCATCCACCCCTTATCACATTTCGACCTTCAATGTTTATAATATATTCCTTAGTGCAATTCCTCCTGAGCTTTGCGATTTGTGATGTGCGAGAGGGTAACATGGCCGGACTTTAAATACTTTAGGTTAAGCTCCGAACTATATCGCATATGGCCCTCTAGCGCATTTCTCATTTTGGTGATTCAACCTTGTTCTATTCCTCCTGAGCTTTGTGATTGTGATTTTCGATATGCGAGCAGGCTTTCGACATGAGATTGCACTTAAGCCTCTGAACGATGTTCTGCATGTATATATTCAGGACTCAACCCTGACTTGTGTGAAATGTTCTGAATGCATCAATCGGCCCAATTCTTAAACTGCTCTGCACGTGAATAACCCAGACTGACCCGGCTTCACATCTCTACATATAATGTTAATACGTCAATATATAAATCAAAAATTATTTTTTCGGTATAAAAAAAATTTACATTTTCTAACATATATTCATTTTTGGTGTTTTGAGAAATATTTCGAAAGTAAATGAAAATGAGCCACAACATGCACTAAACACTTTAATATAAATTAGTTTTGAAAGTGAAATTATAATTCACTTAACTTTATGGTACAATTATAATATAAGGTTAAGATGAGCTCGAATCCTTGTGTGGCTATACCATAATAGTGCCCTTGATATGAGTGAAGAAAGAAACTAGAATTCATATTTCCATAAACAATTTTAATGGGTTTATTTGGTTAGAAAAGTGGGGTGGTAAAATATTGAGCCTCACTAAGAGAGATTATTCCCTAAGTATATATGTTAGTCTTTATAATCTGTGATCACTATCCAAATTAGTGAGATGTTGCGTACAATTTTTTTTACATGTTTATAACTTTTTGTTTTTTTTTCTTAATCAAATAACATTTATAATTAAAGGGGGCACCTCCATCTCAAAAAAACTAACCACTTTCAGTTATTGATATTTGTCTTAGGTAAATTTTCACATGTAGAAAATATTAAAAATGTTTATTTGAATTATGATAAAAGATAAATATCATTTAACACATAGCATTATTTGCACATGATTAATCTCAAATATATGTTTCATAATGTAAGGGATAATATGTAAGGTAAGGGATAATATGTAAGGGATAATTTTTTTATCATTTTTTAATTCTTTTACCAAGGGAGGATTTTAGTAATCTATTTTTTTATTGACCACTATTAATTTAGAATATATTTATTTTAACTTTGGATCTATCAAGTCCTCAGAAGGATCAAATCTCTCAATGTGCAAACCAGCCCTGAGAAAGATCAAATCTACAAACCTGTTTTCTGAGTGCCAAACTTGAATAAAGGTTTTCAATTCTAGATATTTGATCCCTATCAAAGATTGATAGATACGACACCTCTAGAAACTTGATCCCTCTCAGAGCTTGATAGATTCAGAGTTATGATGGATCTAGGATGGTTTGATTAATTATTTTATTTTTTAGTTTAATTTTTATTTTTATATAATTTTACTCAGTCAAAATGTTTTAATTAATATTTTTAGTTTTTATTTTTATGTAATTTAACCAAGTGAAAATGTGTAGATAACATAATACAACTAGATATTACACCAACTCTTCCATATTAGGATGGAAAGAGTCTGTTGGCCCAAACATGTAATAAACATAAAAATAAAATATTTATAAAATATTTTGATTGTGAAATGGGAGACGAATTTTTGGCATGTGGTATTGATGAGCCATGTTATGGTATGCTTAATAATATCCATCCTAAAGTGGGGTGAGTATCCATGGTTAAAATTCTTGTTAATTGTAAATATTATTTTGATTGTGAAATGAGTGATGGTTTTTGGGCATGTAATATTGATGACCCAACATATTGGATTGTGGTATGGTATGGTTAATAATATCCATGGTAAATTGATGGTGAATATCCATGGTTAAAAATATTGTTATATTTTAATTATTAAGTTTTTTTTGTGTTTATTAATAAGATTTGAATATGGTTAAAACATTATTATTTTAATTTATATGGTGAAATATATCTTAATTTATAGTTTCTATTTATATTTTATATATTTTCATGTGATAGACGTGTAGATATATCTCAAAAGTAATTGTAACATATTTTCTTTTAAATTTAATAAAAAAATGTTATAAAATTAAATTCAAATAAAATGTTTTGAGTATGAAATGAGAGATGGTTTTTGGGCATGTTGTATTGATGAGCCATGTTATTGGTCCATATATTGTAACAAATGATATTTATATGTTAACAATATCTATGAAAAAGTGGACTTGAATATCCATGGTTAAACATATTGCTATATTGTAATTTTATGTGCTTATTAATTGAATTTAAATATGGTTAAATAATCATTATTCTATTTTATAAGGTAAAATGGATCTTGACCTATTGTTGCTACTTATATATTTTATTGTAATATCTATATTATGGTTTTTTTAATCTCAAGAGTTATTACTAATTTTATTAATAAAAACAAAATTACAATATAGAAAATTTGAATTTATTATTTTTATTACTTTTAACTTCTTAGGGACACTACAACATCTCCCTTGGACGCTATTTTAATTTTAATGGGCATGTAAATGTTGACCAACTTAGGTATTATAAATTGGACATAATAATATAAATTCAACATATTAAGCTGACATGTAAAAATGTTTGCAAACTTTCTATAGAACACACCTTGGCCCAACAATGTAAGGCATAATATAATTTGTTTTCTTTTGTGAAAATAATATTAAATATTTATATGTGTGATCTTATTATTTTCTATACAATAATAACTTTTGTATCATCTTTTAAGTCTCTTACTAACGCAGGATTTTAGTAATTTATTTTCCTATTAATCACTATTAGTTTAGCATTGACCAATACATCTTATAAAGTTTAATTTTGAAAAATAAATACTTTAGATCTAAGAATTTTGTGATCCGTAAAGTAGATAAATGTCTTTTTGGATTAATCACATCATTAGGATTTGGTTGAAGTTTCAAACCGGCTAATGTGGTTCATCCTCATGACAAGGTGAAAAATCCGATGGATCTTCCTGAATAAATAGTGTGGATGCATCATTGCCCAGAATTAGTCTCTGAAAAGTAGTCATTTAAAAATTTAAAACTAGTCATTAATCAATTAGTTAATTAGTTATATATACAAATTTTATTTTATGCCTTTTAATTAAATATTATAATAAAAGTTTAAAATTTTTATTATTAAATGGGTTATAAAATTTTAATAAATATTTCTAATACAATTGAATAAAATTTTTAATTATTTATTAATAAATATTATTTTAATTAATATAATACATAAGAAACTATATAATATAATTATAAGATAATACAAAGGAAATTATATAATATAACTATAAGATACTACAAAGGAGAATTCATAAGATAGGGGAGGAATAAAGAAAATATCAAGACATAAAAGGGGGTTTAAAGGAAAAAAACTCACAGAAAAGGGAAAGAATAAAGAAGGGAAATAAAACCCTTAAAATAACAAGAAAATACCAAACAGAAAAATAGACATAGCGCAAAGGAGAAAAATCATCTATATAGAGTTGGAGTCCAACTCATACTCAATTTCCACCCATCATCCCTATTGAGATTCTTAGCATGCCTTTCAATCTCAATACCCACCCTAGGCTTCCTATGATGTAAGTGATCCACCCTAGAAATGACTTTGTAGTCCTCAATGCAAACATCATGACATGAATTTTCAATATTATGAAAGAAACTATTTTTCAAACATTTGATTGGACCATAACTTGAAGGCCTTATTGAATCCTTTACAAAACATAATACCATGTGGATAATTTCCTTCGGTATTTTATGCCACAATTTATGAATATGGTTGCAATATTCATGCATGATTTTAGTTATCTGGATAGTGATCTTTTATTATTAACCAAGAGAACCATAAAAAAATCCCTGAAAATAGTTCATGTTGTATATAACATATTTACCCGCAGTTACCTCCCACCATAAATTCTTAATCAAGATAACCATAAACAAAATATTTGAAAATAGTTCATACTCACGTAAATAACATATGTATCGTCAGTTACCTCCCACCATAATTTAAGCAAGTCTTTGTATAAAGAATGGATAGGAATAATATGTAAATAAATATAATTTCCAAAATTTATTTCCACCATTATTTATGTATGAGTAACATTGTAAATGCATAGAATTATTAGTCGTTAATACCCACCAAAATGTATGCAAGTCCTTGTGCCTAATAAAGAAATTAATTTATCTACTTCACATATAATTAATTTATCCACTTCGCTCTTAATTTATTAGTTCTTTTCAAAGAAAATCTATAAGATTTATTTTTCTATTTCACTATTAATTGAGTATCGACCAATGTAACTAACACATTTTATGCATTTGTTCCAAAGCATAATTTATAACTTGAGTGACAGGGACTAAGTTTCCCTACAATACGTGTTTCTTTATGATACATTTGTGAAAATAAATCTATCTTATAAGGTGGGTACATCCACACACTATATATTTTCATCATCCATATGAAGATAGGTGAACAGTTTAAATTTTGTCTACCATCTTCTTGTGTTTCAATACATATGGATAAGCCATGGTATTGACCCATATATTTGCATCATCATTCATTAGAGAAATTATGAGGTCTAAAATAGGTCCCCTAAGTAAAATGTACAACCAAAATAAAATTTATAAAAATTAATAGGATTCAAGATGATGATGTCAACCATGGGGGACGATTCAACATTTTTGGGGTAAAAAAGTAAAAAGGCTAAAAAATAATAAAATAATAAAACTATTTTTTAAACTTATCTTCCTAAGGTTTTTCTCAAATTTTAAATGGGAGCACTCATTGAATGCAAAATTTTATTCCTCATCCAAGGAGTACCCATGTTGCATACTTTCGATAGACCCAGCTACACGAAAAATGAGATATACTTGAAAAACATGATTGCAATCACATTTTTCATTATATATTTTTTCATGTAGCAGGGTCGATTGAAAGTTTGTAACACGGGTACTCCTTGGATGATGAATCAAATTTTGCATTCAACAAGTGTTCCTACTCGAAATTTGAGTAAACACATAGGGAGATAAGTTGAAAATACGAGTTGAAAAAGTAATTTTTTCCTTTTTTTGCCTCTAAAATTTGATGATGAAATCTAATCTAATATTATCTTATTATTCCTACTATTATTTTATAATTTCCTTAGGAGACCAATTTTAGACCTCAAAATTCCCCTAATGTGGGTTCAATTAAATATATTTTCATAATCCATATGTGCTTCTCTTGCAAGTCTTCAGGTATTTTGTAAATACAAATGATTTATTTCATAGCTTGAGTTGCTGCAACGTATTCAGCTTTGGTGATTTCATCAATAGGAACAGATTGCTTGCGTAATCTCCAAGTGATGATTTGTGATCCAAGATTCATCAAATAACCAGAAGTAGAGATCCTATTCTCCTTATCTCCATCAAAATCAGAATATGAATGGCCAGTGAGATGGAAATATACAACATTGGAATATTTGATGACATATGTTTGAGTGCCTTTCAAATAATTAAGTACTCGATTCACTACACTTTAATGACCTTCACATGGTTGATGCATGAACCTCGAAACTATCCCTACAATAAAAGCTATGTCAAGTCGAGTATTAGTTAGAAAATTTAAACTTCCAACAAGTTTCCTATACTTTGCTGGATCTTCAAACGTACTTCTTTCACTAGAAGTACGTTTCAAATTTCGCTCCATAGTAGTAGCAATATGGTTACAATGCTACATCCCAAATATGTTCAATAGTTGTCCAATATCCTTCTTCTAAGAAATACAAATATAATTAGGTTTCTGATAAACTTAAATCCCTAAATAATAATGAAATAAACCCAAAGCTGACATTTTGAAAACTTTCAATAATTTTTTTTGTCAGACGTTATATAGTCATGATTATTTCCTGTGATCATCAAATCATATACATAGACAAAAAAATATACAACTGACATTTCAACTTTATTAACAAAAAGAGTTGCATCATACAGATCAAATAACATATAATTCAACTTGAAAAGGTGTTTAGTTATTTTTTCATAACATGTGCGAGATGTCTGCTTCCGTCCACGTGTATTTGTTAAAACATAAGTCACAAGTTTTTGAAAAATTTAAACTTTTCATTAGATGATAAAATAATGAAACTCAACTAAACATTGGAATTCTGATAATTGATAATGGTGGTGAATATAGTTCTAATTCATTTGAACAATATTTGAAGGAAAATGCAATCAAACATCATACTACAATACCTTAAAATCCGCAACAGAATGGTGTTGTAGAGCGTATCAATAAGACATTGCGTAATATGGTTAGATCCATGATGTTTTTTAAGAATGTTAAGTTGATTTTTTTAGGGAAGCAGTTTTTTATGCAGCTTATATTCACAATCGGTGTCCTTCTTTTGTCATTAATAATAAATATCCTTATGAAATGTGGTATAATCGTCAACCTATTGTTCAACATTTTAGAGTCTTTGGTTCTGTCTTCTACACAGTAGTTCCTAAACATTAGCACAACAAGTTGGGTGTTAGGAGTTGCGAATGTATTCTCTTGGGATATTCTACTACTTCCAAAGCGTATAGGTTGTGTGTTTAGGAGAACAAGAAATTTATTCTTTCCAAATATGTTATTTTTCTTGAATGTGATAAAGCACTGCTGATAAAGAACCGACTCATTTGGATAAATTTTCATCCAAAAATTTCTCTTTGAGTCTGATAATGAAGTTCCACATATTGAAGGGGGGGTTTCCATTCTGGATCAGTATTTGGTTCTTCCATATTTGAATCTTGAGAATATTACTGCTGAAGAAACTTTGGATGATAGTAATGTTTATGGAGGATCATAAATTTCTCTTGAAGAGCATGTGCTTGAGCCCGTTTTTCCCGTTTTTAAAGATGAGCAACCATCACAAACACATCAACAACCTTTACGAATATCCACACATGTTCAGATATTTCCAAGCAGGTATGATGACTTTGAAACAAGAAGTTCTTCTAAAGGTGATGTTACTTCAAGTTCAAGCAATGTTTCTCATGATTGTGGATTCAATCATTCTACAATTAGCGAACCCATTTGTTTTAAAGAAATTTCTAATTGTGATGAATGGAAGGATCTATAAATACTTCATCAACTTACATACCTTTTTCTCTTTACCTTTAACAGCAAAACCTTTAGGTTGAAACATATAAACATCCTTCTTCAAATCACCATTCAAAAACGTTGTTTTTACATCCATATGGTGTATCTTTTTGTATTTCTTCTTCTCTCTCAGAATCGTGGGAGTGTGATTGGTGGTTGTCGTTGTCAGCTATTGGTCCTTCAAATCACCATTCAAAAATGTTGTTTTTACATCCATATGGTGTATCTTTTTGTATTTTTTCTTCTCTCTCAGAATCATGGGAGTTGTGATTGGTGGTTGTCGTTGTCAGCTGTTGGTCAGAGCTTCCATGTATCTCATGAAAATTATTTTGGTTGTTGATTGGATGCCTATCTATTTTGGACCTTAGGTCTAACAAAAATTGATTCAGTATTTTCTTTTTGTTGGTTGAACATTTATGAAAAGTTAAGCTCTTCATTTTTTTAACGTGGGGTTTATGTATATGAATGTACACCTTTTTAACCTAGTGAAAAGTCTATTTTCTACTTTATGGAAAACAACTCTTTATATTAATGTGCGGTCAATGGTTCAACATTAGACCACATCAATGAATCTTCAATAACTTTGGCATATACTTGAGAAGATAAGTAATTAATGTTGGGACTATTTTAATAATTCATTACATTAAGAAATGTGATTTAAAGGGATATTATTTTATTATATAATATTATATAAAAAATTATTTAAATAATTAATTAAGCTATTTATAATTAATATAATATTTAGATCTTGTATATGGAATTAAGGTTAAATGTTACTAAGAATCTCATAACCTCACTTTAGATAGCTTCCATTATGATTATAAGAGACTTTAGTTTTCTTATGGATACTATATTGGTTGAAGTTATCTTCTAGTTTTGGATTAGGACCTAAAATTGCATCTAATTATCTAGGATAACGTCTTCCTCAAATGTAAGGAAATAGCTTAATAACCCAATATTGAGAAGAAATGTTTATCAAGAGCGAAATTCTCCCCCCTTATAGATCAAAGATGAGTCATTTTAGGTGACATGATTTTCCTTCAATAATGGCGATGAATCAACCTACATTAATAGATAGCAACCAATCATGGTTGTCCTCACAATTGTTTGATAATTTTTTTATGATAAATTTCACCATTTTTGAAGAAAAAACGTTAAAAATTTATTAGAGAGATATGAATTCAAATTTTTATTACCCTAACAATGTTTTGAGAATCAATTTAAGGTGCACAATAAAAAAAAAAATCTTCCAAATCCACAGATTCCAAAAAAATGAAGATAATGATTGAAAAATGGGTCTCAATGACCTCCTTTGGTGAGGTTTCTTGAGCTCATATAGCAAGTCTTTCTACCCTAGTTTCTCTTTAGCCTCCATTTTCATTATTTCATCAATTTTAGTCTCTTTTTTGGTTGCCCATCTACCCCTTTTATCTCCACCCACACCATTTGAGATGATTTTCCCTAGAAGTTGTTGATCACCCTAATATATTTGAATCAAGTTGTCCTTTTCAAGTTAGGCCCTAGTCTCTTCCTAGGTTGTTAAGAATAATTTGTATCACTCTATACATTGGAAACCTCTTCCTACCCAAGTATAGTAGAATTAATATCCTTCATCTCTAAGATAGTCCTTGTTTCTATTTTCACAAAAAAATGATACAATTTCTAAACATAAAAGCACGTCCTTCAAAGAGGCTTTACATGTAAGTTTGATATCCAAACATTCATCCCTCCAGTGGCCCTGTTGTTAGCTAGTTTGCATGATCTAGGAGGCTCCTACATTGTTCCTAACAATTTATAAGGATGTCAATATTCAGGTTATACATTTTCTTCATCATAGTTTAATTTGAATTTTGAATTAAATATGGGAAAATTTGGTTATCTTGCATAAATGGATCTCTGCAACAAAGAATTAGAAATCCAAGAAGAGACATTTATATATGCCATGGACCAAAGGGTTATTTAGTGCAGAATTTGACCACTTGGTAGATCAAGATATAATACTCAATAGAGCCATGTGATAGTGGGGTAGTGCAAGGTTTTCCATGAAGTCATGGTTCAAAAATTCTTGTTACGAGATTTAGAAACCATAGATAGGTTACATCATAAATCACATGAGAGGTATTTATGCAATAGCATTCATTGATATTGATAATATTCTTTGCAATTATGACTATGAAATTAAACTCTCTTATAAAGAGTTTCAAAGGTCTTATCTATATAAACCTTAATAATTAATAATAATAAAAAAACCCTATATTTTGTAATCTAATCATATTAATGATTATATTACACATGTAAGCCTTATATTATCACCACACTTCATAAGGATTACAATAACGAAAGAAAATTTTATTGAAATCAAAGACATAATAATTGAAAATAAAATAGCATGAGTAACTAGAACCAAATATTATTTAAAATATTGTTCCTTGGAAAATAGTTATTGGACTAGGGAGAGCTCCATCAAGTTACCTTGTAACCCTTGTACGGGTGCAACTCTATAGCTCTTGGATTCCACCTCCCAAAAATCCCAAATTATGGATCTCCAAAATTATTAGATAATAGTTCATACTAAGTGACATCCATGGTCCTTGATTTGGCTATCTCATGACCCTTGCTAGAGTATAATTCCCTCGACAAAATCTTGAACTATCTAGGAAATCGTTCATGCTAAGTAGTATTTACGTATACACCTTTATGTCTTCAAAGTATGGGCTTGTTAAAATGGGTAAAATACCCTTTCTTCAATGAGGTAATCACTACTATTAGCATATGATGGATCTCTGAAAATGGTTACATTTTCTAGATGTGATTTGTCTTTGATCTTTCCATTGATAACATCATTAGATCAAAATATTTAGTTTTTGGAAGTGTGACCTATTTCTTTGGAATAATGAAATTCTATCTCCAATTTTTCTTTGGATGATATGTTATGATTTTATATTGAGTATAATGAAATATTCAGTTGATGAGCACTTTTATATCAGCTACGATAGTTCACTTTTCTTTAGTAAAGAAAGCAACAATAATATCTTATAAATTTTCAAAAGGTATCTTATTGAATTTAAACTTAAGAACAATGGTGTATTTAGTAGGTAGAATATTTAATATAATGGTTTTGGTATACTCATTATCTACCATAACCTTGAATTCTACTAGATGTCTATTGATAGATACATATTATATATGTCCAATAGACATAGTGACTTTTTTAACAAACTTTAATTTGAATACGTTTTCTTTTCATTTACTACTTTTTCTCCAAAGAATGAATTCGAACTATCCCATATTTCCTTCGATTATTTTCTTAGTTACACATGATGTAGCTTTCAAACTAAGATGATAAGTTAAATAATGGCATTATACTTATCATATCTAGTTTTCAATTCTAGTACTGTAGTAGGATTTGACAATGATTGCTATCTTTTTTACTATTCCCTTGAGGCTTTTGTTCACTAGATGCATCTAAATTTTTCTTTCTAGTGTGAAAATTAAAACTCGAGTATTTCTCTAATGACATTTTCATGGTTAATATCCTAATAAAAAAATAAAAAATATATACTACTCTTTTTCTTACCATGAAAACTCAATTTTGTAACATAATTTATATTGAATTGTAAAATTTTTGAACACAAATTAATTATTATAAACTCAATATATAAATTCTCCCCTTTGAAATTAGAAATATATGATTTTTTTTTTTTTTAAATATCAGTCGTGTAAGAAGGAATTCTAAAACACTTAATAGTGATGCTAAATCAAGGATTTATACCTCCTTTGGCATTCAATTTGATTTTGAAACTTCTTTCCATTGATACCAGGATGCCCTTGGCATCAAAAATTGTTGTCTTGGAAATGTGGATTTATAAACATGAAAGGTGACTCAATTATTTAGCTCCTTCAATGTTGCATGGTGACTCCATTCACTAGGGGTTTGGATCCTTCAATTCATAGTTTTTGTATTTGATGTAACAACTATAAATGATTGTGGTGACTTAACAATTCATGAAAATGGCTCAAACCATGTAGTGGCTCCTTTGGAAATTGTTAGGAATGGGGTATTCAATAGGAATGATTATGGTGGTTTGTAGATAATGGATCAAATAGATTGGCATCCTAACAACTTCATATTACTGAAAATTTTGGCCCTCATGTTGTAAATAAAAGAATATGATTAATTTTGCATGAAGGCATCAAAGATAATTGACCTTAATCTCCTTTGATTCATGAACATCTACATAAGTTAGTCATGGTTTAGCCCCTTAAAGGTCTCTTGTGAGAATCTAGCCTTTCTATCAAGGATTTTAATTTTTGTTTAATCTTCATTTATTCTAGGAAAAGAGCATGGTTAACTGTGCAAGAAAGAAAATAGATCTCTAATATGCATGAATAGTCCTAAACTTTATCCCACTCTGGTACAATGATACACAATATATAAACTCTAGATATACTACGTTACAAAGAATATGAGAGGTATTTATGCAATAACAATAAATTTTACGAATAATTGGTTAGATTGTCACATTAACATTTCAATATTTTAAAGCATAGTTCAAGAGGTCTTATTTGTGTAAAACCCTAAAATCTAATAAGAACAAAGTTGCTAATTTGTATAGTCTAATTCACTAAGGAAAATTTAAGTTTTATATTATAGCATTTTTTTACCTTCTTTAAAGTTACTTTCTAGAATTTTAGCATGGGTAAGGATCCCTAATATTCCCTTAAATTTTTCGGGTTTTGAATTACTAAAATAATTTTATAGAAATGCCAATAGAAAGTTCCATGTTAGGAATTAAGAAAAAGTAAAGATACATATTACCACTTTTTCCAACATTATATGGAAATGGACTTCTCCAAATTGATTTCCCAATAAAGATAAATGTGCTTTCCAAGGATTACGCATGGAAGTTACCTATACATTATTAACATGTAGCATTCCAATGTAGATCCTTATTTGTGACCCACTTCCCTAAGGTTGGTTCAAGTAACTAGAAATAAAGGATTCAACCCACTTCATGAGTTCAGGAATTCAACCAATGTCTTTCGATTATAAAATAAGACCCGATCAAGCCTCAATTGTAATTCTCCCTTCATCTTATTTTTAATTTAATTCTCCTTTGTGTAAAGTGAGGCTATTTCTTCCTCCATATTCTCTTTACGTTCATTCTCCTTTGTGTGGGGTTAAGCTCTTTCTTCCGTCATATTTTATTTAACTTCATTCTCCTTTGTACTATGTGAGGTTAATTATTCCTTCAATAATGATGCACACAAACACCTAGGTGATATGGATCTATATCTTTCTTTCCTCAATTCCTATTTCTTTCTTCAATGGTAGAGAACACAAACACATGCATTCTCGAGCTCTTCGTGAAAATTTTCATTTAAATGGATGAAAAATTAATTCATTTGTTGGTTAATATTCTCCTTTTCCTTAAAGGGGTAAATAAAAATTCAACATAATAAATATATAAGGTATTTCAGTATAGATTCATCTTATCTTTGATTTTATCAAGTGCAAAGAGGGATTATTGACATGAAAATATTACTATTATTGCTAATAAAAATTATAAAAGTATATATATATATATATATATATATATATATATATATATATATATATATATATATATATATATATGATTTTTGAAGGTTAAAAATTCTATTTTAAATAATGTGGGTATGTATACCGCCATAAATTAAGTATTGAAATTGATACACTAAATAATTTTATTGTTACACAATTAAAATATCGCATACATCAGTGAAACAATTTGACATTTGATTTCTTTTTAACCTTAAACCAATGTAGATCCTTCTTAATTGTGGATCTATATTGCATCAAGGGGGATAAAATCGCTTGACGTGCAAATATTTCTTCAAGTTTTTGCAATCTAAAATGGGTTTGAACCTTGAGGTATTTGATCCTACTTTATGCATATAGATCATGCTTCAAAGAGAAACGTGTTGGTGGTTTTTATTATTTCAGCTTCCACCAATGTTCCCTACTCTTAAATCATTCTCCAACTCTACATTGTGTTGTGGATCTAGTCTTAATTGTGGTACTTGTAATCATTGGCTCAAACCAACTAGTTTGTGTTACAAGCAAACCACAAGGGTAACACATTGCATGTTTGGATGTGGTTAATTGTAATGTAGTATTTTTTATTATTAACAATAGAGAATTAGATGTCCTCTATATTTTTTGTGTTGAAAGACACTTTATATAGTGAAATATGAAGGACATATCTAAGTCCTTAATTCCTAAACATGAAGTTAACATGTAACATTAAAATAATATTAGTAGCAAAAAACAATATTTCAATCTAGCCCATAAATAACATATTTAAATCTCTATTTTAAATCACATATATATTTTTATCAAGTTTATATACATGTGTGCTATGTGTGTGGGGGGGGAAGTGCGAGATAATTAAATAATAATAAAAAGGAAAATTTCAATATCCACATTATTTATTTATCTATCTAGCTATATATAAAGGTTTGAAAGTGAAAATTTCCTTGCTAAATCAAAAGATAAACAACCTACTATGAGAGGTGTATAAATCCTTTTGTATTCAACATGGAATTGACACATGGTATTTACAAAAATAGTAATAGCAAAAAAAATTTGGATCTGTCCATAAATAAATATTATTTCAATGTCCAACTTAAGCTAATTGTGTGTGTGTGTGTGTGTGTGTGTATATAATAATAATTGTAAGTAAAAAAAAAAATTATTTCCTATATATAGATGGGATGAGTAACTCCCTTAAAGCTTCGAAGTGGACCCTCAACATCAAGTGGACCCTCATGGAGGCCTATAAATATAAGAGACCTAAAGCTCATTTAGACACATTCATTAAGCTCTTTTCTTCTTGTGTATTTTTTCTTCACTCGCACAAGTTTGACAAAAAGAGTTCGCATATGGTCCGAAATCATATGCGAGAAGCTTGCTCCGATCTAGAATTTTTCTGGATCTTAGTCGCGGGTTGCTAAATAGCCTTTTCTGTTGGAATCACGATTACCATTAAACCAAAACCTGCACGAATTAGTCTCTGCTACAGTCACCATAGTTAGGATCCACAAGAGGCAGTTAGTCCATGTTGTGAAACAAACGGGGAGTGTTGAACCCAATTTCCAACAATATCCCCCCCCCAACGTGAGCCAGGTGAGTTTCGAGCTCGGCATTAGCCTCCGTTACAATTTCCAGAGTTAGGATCCATGAGAGGCGGTTAGTCCATGTTGTGAAACACATGGGGAGCATTGAACCCAATGTCCAACATTTTCAGCCATAGCCTCAGACACAAATTTTTATTGTAGCATCTAGGGAACCATAGCCACATACATAGAGTGTTATAGTAGGAGCTAGGTCCTCAGAAGGAAGATCAGGTTGCATGCACCCATAGCCGCAGGCATAAAGTGCTATGGTAGAAGTTAGGGACCCATATATTTAGGCACAAAGTGCTATGATAGCGACTAGGGACCCATAACTACAAGCATAAAGTATTATGGTAGTGTCTAGGGCCTCAGAGATGAATCTATAGTACCCCAAAGTTTCTGATCAGTGATAAAAATGTTCAAAAGTATGTTATAGGTAGTGACAGTATATTACAGTCATCAGAATCCGAGTTTTTGATGTTTAGATGTGTTTCATGGATATTCTAGTTTTTGTGAAGATATGGATCATCGTACTCTCTTTTGCTGAATAATTTGATGAAAATATACTAAAATAATAATTTTAAAAGGTTTTCCCCGTAGTTGGTTTTTCCCTGGTCTTTGACCAATCCTGGTGTCTCTATGTGTGCATGTTTTTCTTCCTTATATGTTCCTTTATGTTCTGCTGCATTGATGATGATGTTATTTTTATTTCTACATTGTTTCATATGGTGATGAATAATTATGTAAATATTAATAATTTTATAATGTTATGGGGTGAACTATATGTGTTAATGATTAAATGCAACTATCAAAGTGAAGATCAATATAGCTCTATGAAAAATTAACAGGAGATGGATCAAATCCCTCATAGAAAAAAAATAAAAAATAAAAAAATATTTGCACCTGTATAGATTTCATCCCTCTAAATAAATGATGAATATTAAGATAAAATTTCAAATAAAATTCCAATAGACACATCTAAATTAAAGTTATGATTTTAATATTTTCCTGATTATATATATATATATATATATAATATGTCATTTATCTCAAAAATAATATTCTATATGTTGAATTTCTAAAATACTTTAAAACATAACATTTAATAATCAATCAACATTAAATCTAATGTATATAACATCCTTATTAACAAATATAATAAGAAAATTTACATTTTAAAAGTTTTAGTTTACAAAAATGAACAAAAATCTTAACGGAAAAGATTGAGAATTTTTAATAGTTTCAAATCAATAATATTGTATTTGAAAATTAATTTTGTAAATTTAAAGGGAAATTTTTGAAAATTTCAAA
The DNA here is from genome assembly GCA_034641835.2 of Pinus albicaulis. NCBI lineage: Eukaryota > Viridiplantae > Streptophyta > Pinopsida > Pinales > Pinaceae > Pinus > Pinus albicaulis. The sequence continues at coordinate 1,659,802,313 of CM076578.1, read as the reverse complement.
AAAACAATGTTACATTATAGGCGACGTGTTGCCTGCTCAAGCTACTAAATCAATAGAGAAAGTAATTTCTCTTATTATTTGAAATTTAATGGAAAGATCCTATTCCCGCCCCTTAATAAGATTGATTAATGGATAGTAATGACCCTTGTTTTCCTAACATCAAGAAACCGATAAATTCCTTGCCCCACTTTAGATAGGTTGAGTAAGCTTCCTGAAAATCATTCATGTTGATGGTTTCTAAAGGTGTAAGCTAACCATTCAATGTTTTACCCTTTCATTTCTGTGCCCTCCTCTCACTGGTGAATGTCCTCTGGAAACTTCAACTTTCTCCGTAACACAACCTCTTGTTTTGTTGAGGTATCCAGTCCCACCGTCATCCAGATTTGTGGTTTAACACCCATCCACCACCATCCATGCCATGGATCAATTGCATTCAACGCCATTGAATTCAATTTAAAATTTCAAATAGTGGCAGGATTTAAAATTTGAATATTTTCATTCTCTCTATACCATTTGGTATGTTCCATGTCAAGTTTATTGTTGTGAGTGTTCTGTTGCACACAGGTGAGGATACATCATTATAGTATCCAATGCATATTTCTCAATGGGATCAGTTGTTATTGTTGTGAGTGTTCTGTTGCAGACAAGTGAGCATACATCATTGTAGTAGCCAACGCATATTTCTCAGCGGTGGAATTCAAACTAAGATCGTCGTGTTGCACGTAACTCGCTACCCTGAAAAATCCTTTAACACATTAATATTCAATCCACCATTTTTTTCTAATGATAAAATATTTGAATCACTCGATCTATTTTTAATACTCTTTAGGGTAAGGAAAGACCGAAGGAGACTCAAATCCTAACGGACTGTAAAGTTGTTGTAGTTTATACAAAAATGTTTGGATGTGCAATCTTGTAACCGGTTACTATATTCCTAGAAATAAATTTGGTGAACTCACTGAAGTTGGGGAATATAGATTAAATGCTAAAGGCCCATTCAGCTACTCAATAGGATGCATATTAATGCTAGTAAAATCATATGAATTAAATAGAATTTCTTCATTTCAATTAAATATGAATTTCTTCAAGATATTTATAATGTTATATGTGCTTAGATTTTTATTCACAGGCGAAGGGATTTTTTTATGATGTGCATTTCATTTCATATGTTTTTGGATTTCTATTAGTATTAGATTTTTTCTTTCTTTCTTTCTTTCTTTCTTCTGATGAAAATTTTGTATATGAGGTATTAGAAATTTATGTTTAATTTATCACGGTAAATGTAGGACATAATGAGGATTCTCACTGATCAATAACTTTTCAGGAAACCTTGATTGCATTGTTAATGTTGTTGTTTAGAGAGTTTGATCAGTGATTTAGTGTAACAAATTTGCTCGAGGACCCACGATGTTGTTGTTCAGAGAGTTGTCGAAACACACAACTTTAGGCGTTAGTTGTTGAAACTAGATTGTGACTACATGTTGTAGTGGTGGCAACTCTCTTCTACTTTGCGGCAACACCGGTGTTCATTGTTGAAACTTCTTTGTTGCTACTTAGTAGTGGAAAACCACTTATACTTTTTGGAAAACCCTCTGTAGTTTGTTTTAAATTTGTTTCTAAAGTAGATTATTGTATATTAAAATTAAAATTTATAGAACCTCTTTATAATACATGTATAAGCTAATTTTAATTCTCTTATTATCAAATATGTGAAAACTTTTATGAATACTTTCGAAAATGTTATTGTATTTTATAATTCAACATTTTTATGATGTTTATCATTATTATTATTTTTAATTATTGAAAAGAAAAATAACATGAAAGTTTCATTAATTTTTTTTAACTCATTTTTTAAAATTGAATGATAATAAAGAATTTATTCATTAAAAAAATTGTGTTCAAAATATTAAATTTTTTAAACTATTACATTGTATTTGAGAGATATAGTTTTTTAAATTGATCATGAATATATAATTAAATGAAAATTGAAACTTTGAAAGGAAAAAATGAGATATATCTTTTGTAATAATGTTATAATAAAAAATTTGAGGTAGAATTACAAACTATGTATTGAAGTAAAGTAAAAAACTATTAAAAACAAAATATTTTAAATTTTATTATATATATGTGTGTGTGTGTAGTTTTTTCAAATAATTAAGAATATATAAACAGATGAAAATTCAAATTTTGAAAAAATGGCAGTTATTATTTTCAATGTTTCATTAATAAACTATTGAAATTGTTAATTGGTTTCTTCATACTATTGTTATATTTTTGTTATATTATTTTTACAATTAGCTCTATGCATAATTGGTGTGTGTTAGGTGCAATGATGGACCCGTAACACACACTAATTATGCATAAAAGGGTACAAATATTTCACATTGAATTCACCACTTTCACATTGAATTCATTTGACTCCAACACCCACCCAACACCCACCCTTCCAGGAAAATATTTCCAAATAGTTGGAAGAATCTGCATTAGGCAATGACACAAGTATGCATGACTTTTACAACCAATTAAGATACCTGAAGTCTTTCTTGAAATAATGGAATAAGCAAGAATTTGAGAATAATTTTATTGAAGAAAGTTTTCACAACACAAATGGAACACTATTAAACCAAGAATCATTCCCAAAAGGAAAAAGTATGGAAAACCCTTAAACATTTTTCTCATATTAATAAAAAAATGGATGTTTTTTTAAGTAATCTAATTCTGAAAAATTCTAATTTGGATATATCATTCCACTTGACTATTCAATCTCTTCGAAAAGTAATGATCCAGGAAGGACCTCATGCTCTACTTGACTTTTATGCTCCTAAGAAAGAATCAAGATAAACTAAGAGTGGTTCATTATGACTTAAGTTTACATGGTGTCTATGTGATATTAATATAAAATTTTAAAGTATTCATAAACTTTTATTGCTAGTGAAATAAAAATAACAAATGAAAATCTTAATGTTAGCTTTATGCATTATCGGTGTGTGTTATGTGTAATGATGGGCCCATTACACACACTAATTATGCATAGAAGGGTAAAAATATTTCACAATGAATTCACCTTTGGCTCCAGCACCCATCCTTCCAAGAAAATATTTACAAATGGTTGCAAGAAACCCCATTAGGCAATGACATAATTATGCATCACTTTTATAACCAATTAAGATACCTCAAAGCTTTCTGAAATAGTGGAATAAGGAAGAATTTGGGGATATTTTTATCAAAAAAAAGATTTGAAAATAAAAAATGGAACATGTTAAACAAAGAATAATTCTCAAAAGGAAAAAGTAGTGAAAACCCTTAAATATTTTTCTCATATTAATGAAAAATAATGGATTTTTTTCTAAGTAATCTAATTCCATAAAATTCTAGTTTCGATATATCATTGCACTTGAATATTAAATATATTTGATAAATAATGATCCAGAAAGTACCTCATGCCAATCTATTTTACTTTTATGCACCTAAGAAATAATCCAGATAAGCTAAGAGTGGCTCAATATTAATTAATTTTACATGTTGTCTATGTGGCATGTACCTTTTTTTGTCTCATGTTTCTTCACTAAAATTTCAATATATTTTTTTCTAGATGAAAGGAACCACTATCCTCTTTTGTCTTGAACTAAGTACATGCAATATCTAAAGAGATTTTTACAACAAATTACTTTTTATCTTCAAGAATTACATGAATGGTCACATTGATGATAAAATTCCAAATTATAATAGATTCCCTACCTAAGGACAATTCTGTTATAATTTAGTATTTACCTTATAAAAATTGCATCAATAAACTCTTTTAATTAAAAATTCAACCATGCATTTCAACTTGCAATGGATCCTATTAAAAATTCAATTTAATAACACTTGTAATTAAAAATCCTTCCTAATATTATTTCACTTTCATTCTATAATTATAAAAGAAATATCCAAAATATCATTCCTACCCTAAAATTATTTAACAAAAGAAATTCTAGTGGGTTGACATCACTATATTATTATTCATTTAATTTTAGAAATAAATTATTTCTACTTTAAAGGACCCATTAAACATATACTATGCAGAGGCGTGGAATATTAATGTATTCACAGTATGTAAATGGAGATTTTTTAATGAGCAAATACATTTTTGTAAAATCCACACGAGAGTCAAAGAATATTGTGCTACTTATGGTCTAGGGAAACATTATTATTTAGCTTATATAAGGTTAAAGGGTATATGTGGATCCTATCCACATAATAAACACATTTAAGTGTCACATTACACTTATTTTAATGCAGAATGTGTTTTATATTTGGATATATACCTTTTGACTTTGGGTGTGCCAATTGATGTGTTGATAAGATGTTTGATATATATATTTTTATATTAAAAAAAATATAACATTTTAAATATGATTATGTTTGGTGGTTATGTAAAATTGATTATTATAAATTAAAGAAAAAAAAATTCTCAATTCCTTGACATATATCTAAGGAATAATGTACTTTCTAAACTATTCTAGTTAATATTTGAGTAGTTAAATTAGAAAAATAAAAGAAAAATGTAAATAAATATTATTAAATAGTGAGATTTGTTGGGGGAGTTGGTTGGGTCTTTATGTTAATGATAGATTCAAGGTCATATACTTCATGAGTAAGAGATTAAAGTGTAATTGGGGTAGTATCTAGTTTTATATGTGACATTGAGCTAGATGATACTTGTAAATGCATGACCTCAATCATGACATTATGGGACATTGAAATTATTAAAAGTGCTATCTAGCATAGAATTGTTGTTTGTTCCGGGAGTACTTACTTCGCCATCTACCTTAAATTAAATGAAGGTATATATCACATGGACACCATGTAAACTTAAGTCATATTAAGCCACACTTAGTTTATCTTGATTCTTTCTTAGGTGCATAAAAGTGAAATAGATTGACACGAGGTCTTTCTTGGATCATTATTTATAAAATATATATAATAGTCAAGAGAAAATACATATCCAAACTAGCATCTTTTGGAATGAAATAACTTAGAAAAATATCCAAATTTTTTTATTAATTTGAGCAAAACTTTTAAGGGTTTTCACTACTTTTTCCTTTTGAGAATTATTCTTTGTTAAACATGTTCCATTTTTTGTTTTGAATTTTTTCAATAAAAGTATCCCCAAATTATTTCTTATTCCACCATTTCATAAAGCTTTGAGGTATCTTAATTGGTTGTAAAATTGATGCATAATTATGCCATTGCCTAGTTGGGTTTCTTGCAACCATTTGGAAATATTGTCTTGGAAGGATGGGTGTTGGAGCCAAAATAATTCAATATGAAATATTTTTACCCTTCTACGCATAATTAGTGTGTGTTATGCGCCCCTCATTGCACCTAACACACACCAATTATGCATAGAAATAATTGTACAAACATGAAATTTTCATTAAGATTTTCTTTTTTTATTTTAATTTTGCCAACAATACACGTTTATCATAACTATAAACTTTTATATTGATATCACATAGACACCATGTAAACTTAATTCATATTGAGCCACTCTTAATTTATCTTGATTCTTTCTTACTGCATCAAATTCAAATAGATTGACATGAGGTCATTCCTGGATCATTATTATCAAAGAAATTGAATAGTCAAGTGCAATGATATATCCAAACCACAATTTATTAAAATTATATTACTTAGAAAAACATCCCTTTTTTTATTATTAATATGAGAAATATCTTTAAGGGTTTTCACTACTTTTTCCTTTTGGGAGTTATTCTTTGTTTAATGTTGTTCCATTTGTGTTGTGAAATATTTCTTGAATAAAAATATTCTCAAATTCTTTCTTATTCCACTATTTCAAGAAAGCCTTGAGGTATCTTAATTGGTTGTAAAATTGATGCATAATTCTGTCATTGTGTAATGGGGATTCTTTTATGCATAATTAGCGTGTATAATGGGTCCCTCATTGCACCTAACACACACCAATTATGCATATAACTAATTTTACAAATAATATAACATAAATATAACAATAGTATGAAGAAACCAATTAACAATTTCAATAGTTTATTAATGAGAAATTAAAAATAATGTCATTTTTTTAAAATTGAATTTTCATCCGATTATATATTCTTAATATATATATATATATATATATATATATATATATATATATATATATATATATATATATATATATAATACAATGTAATAGTTTAATTTTTTTTTTAACAATAATTTTTTAATGAATAACTTCGCTATGAATAATTTCAGAAAATGAGTAAAAAACGGAATGAATCTTTTCATGGTGTTATTTTATATTTCAATATTGAAAATAATGATAATGATTAATATCATAAAAATGTTGAATTATAAAATATAATAACATTTTTGAAAGTATTCATAAAATTTTAGACATATTTTATATTAAAAGAATCAAAAGGAGCTTATGCATTTATTATAAATAGTTTCTATAAATGTTTATTTTAATATACATAACTATGGTCTAGCAACAAAGCTAAAACAAACTAAATAAGGGTTTCCACAAAGTACAAGTGATTTACCACTACTGAGTAGCAACAAACTAGTTTCTACAATGAACTCTAGAGTTTCCATAAAGTAGAAGACAGTTTCCACCACTAAAATAGGGAGTGGTCACAACTTCGTTTCAAAAACTAACACCTAAAGTTGTGTGTTGCAGAAACTCTTTGAACAAAAACATAGTGGGTCCTACAGCAAAATTAGTTACACTACATATCTTATCAAACTCTCTAAACATCAACATTCACACTGCAATCAAGGTTTCCTGAAAATTTCTTGCTCAGTGGGAATCATGGATCATGTCCTACATTTACAGTGATAAATTAAACATAACATTCACAATGCATTCAAGCTTTCCTAAAAATTTCTTTATTAGTGAGAATCATAGATTGTGTCCTGCATTTATAGTGATAAATTAAACACAAGTCTCTAATTCTTAATATACGTATTGGAAAAATCTGTATGAAATGTCCATTAGAAAGAAAAAAACAAAAAAACGAATACAGATAGACAACCAAACACATATGAAATGAAATGCACGTCATGAAAAAAAAAAAAAACCTTTTTGACAACAACAAAACTGAAAGTCGGCCCTTAAGGAGAGCTGGTCTCTTCTTGTGGCTCTGTCAGCATTTTCCTCTATTAACTTAGTTTTCCTCCACATGGTCTTCTTTCTTTTCTTGGAATTTTATTTACCAACTTCGAAGAAATTGAAAAATAAACAAATAATCTTCAAACCTTGAAATTAAATTATATCTACGAAATTTATATTAATAGCCCAATACTTTTTGAATAAATGACTTTGTAATAGAACTTCGGCTGTGGGGTCGCATTTATGATTGATGGCCAATCAAATGCTCGCACCATACCTTGGTTATCCTTCGTTCATTTTCTGAATACGACTACCATCCGATGGCTTCCCTCCAGATCGACGGCGTTCAACGATATCGTGCAGCCTCCCTGGTCGAACGTTAGCATGCAATGGCACCCAGGAAAGTAGTTTTCATGGTCCCACCATGTGCTACGTGTCGACCATTCAATAGAATCGCTCCCAATTTGGAAATACCGCTCACTCCATAAAAGCGGTGCGATATGGGCAGTCCGGTTCGTAAATCCACTCGCGGTTTTGGAACAGTGGTTGACCCTAGTTTAAGTCGAGTTACGTTATCCTTCGTATTCACTAACTCTGGTCTAGCCTTGGGTCAGGATTCCGATAGCAAGACAAATTTATCTCTTTATTAAGCAAGAATTATACTATCATTAAACAGAGTTCAACGACCACGGTTTTACACACACACTTCGTCTGCGGTTGGGATTTAGTTCACAGGGCTCGTTCAAACAAACTGAGAGAACCAGTAGGTAGAGGGATGCAGAGACTGTACAATCGTTCCATTCAGAAATTATATACACATAGAGTTCAATCGCCTCACAGTTAAACAAATTTCCTCACAAACATCAATTCAAGACAGTTGATAATCAACAGGAACTGAAATTCAATCAACTGGAAGCAATTGCTTAACACAAAAATTTTATTACAGAAATCTCTCTCTCTTCCCCCCAATGCATCCGAGGGATACAATTTATATACATTACAATGTGTCTCTTCGGTTCCTCTATGAGGACCGTTTAGTAAATCAAAAGCCTAATTACAATAATTCAACTAACTGAAACATAAAATATGGATCGAATCTAACTATTCGACTTCTACAAATCTGACTAATCTAAATGAAATAGTCAGATGAGGTATTGACACCTAGCTGTTACAATTCAATTGTTTTCGAACCCTCCTAGCCACAACATGTGGACAAAAGACCCTACATTGCTGGCTAGTGTCTAATGCCCCTGCATTAGACTCCCGAGGGCAATTTTCTTCATGGGCTCCTATCCATGAGCTCTTCCACTGATCTGCCTATCTTCTGCAACATTCCTTCAATCATCCAAGTGGCATCTTCCTCTGTCTTATCCTTCCATTTGATTAAGTAATGAAATTACTCTTGTCCTCTGGTCTTCCTGAACACTCTTTTGTCCAATATCTTCTCTGGCTGCAATGGTGGCACTGGAGGTAGCTGCTCTTTCCACTCAATCTGTCCCTTGTCTGCTGACCTTTCTTCTGCACCATCATCTTCATACTTGTACAAATCTGCAACATTAAAAATGGGAGATATTCCAACATCAGGTGGCAATTCAATCTCATAAGCATTTGCAGAAAACTTTCTAAGTATCTTGCATCGCCCAATATTTTTGAACTTCAATTTGTTATAGTACTTCTTTGGGAATTTCTCCTTTCTCAAGTGTGCAAAAACCAGATCTCCTACTTCAAAATGGACTTATTTTCTACTCAAGTCTTCTCTACCTTTGTATTTTATGCTGCTACCTTGTAGTTGCTGTTTCACTTTTTCATGTATGGCCTGGATCTCTGAAGCAAATTCCTCACCATCTGCGCTCCTTAGCTCTGCCCTTCCCAGATTTCTTAACTCTGATATTCCTCTGGGGTGCATTCCATATATAATATGGAATGTGCTCTGCCATGTGCTCCTGTTTGGTGAGTCATTATATGCATATTCTGCCTAGGGAAAAATATGGTCCCACTGCTTGGGATGCTCTCCTGCAAGACTTCTCAACAAATTTCCCAGACTCCTATTCACTACCTCAGTTTGCCCATCAGTCTGAGGATGATAAGATAAGCTGAAGCTCATTTTGGTACCAAGTTTCTTCTATAGTGTCCTCCAAAAATGACCCACAAATCTGGTGTCCCTGTCTGAAACAATATTCTTGGGTAACCCATGCAATCTAACAGCTTCTTTGAAAAACAAGTTAGCAACATGGGTGGCATCACTAGTTTTATAACATGGAGTAAAATGTTCCATTTTGGAGAATCTTTCCACTAAAACAAAGACTGCATCATTCCCTCTTTAAGTCTAGAAAAATATTAGAAAAAAATCCATACTCACCATGTCACAAGGCCTATCTAGAATAGGCAAGGGAGTGTACAATCCTGTATTCTGGCTCCTTCCTTTAGCATATTGATAGATTTTGCAATTTTTCACAAACTTGTACACTTCTACTCTCATCTTGGGCCAGTAATAGAAGTGACTGAGCTGTTCATAATTTTTATCAGTACCAAAATGTCCAACAAGTCCTCCACTATGCTTCTCCTTAATCAAGTTTTCTCTCATGGAAAATTTTGGTACACACAATTGGTTCCTCTTGAATATCAAGTCTTCCTGCAAGAAATAATCCAGCCACTGACTTCTATCTATTAGAACAGGGTTACAACATGCCTCAAATGCTTCCTTAAAATCTGAATCTGTTTTATACAATTCTTTGAGAAAATCAAATCCTACAACTTCAAAATTGGTTTCTTGAACAAGCATGTGCCTCCTACTCAAAGGATCAGCTACTTTATTTTTTTGGCCACTTATATGTTTCAAAAAAAATTTAAAACCTTGGAGATACTCAACCCATTTGGCATGCTTCTAATTCAACTTGGGTTGTTGTACGATATACTGCAAAGCATGATTGTCAGAATATAATACAAATTCCTTGGACATCAAATAATGCCTCCACTTTTTCAATGCTTGAACAATTGCATAGAATTCCTTCTCATAAGAGGAATACTTTATTCTGGTGTCATTTAGCTTCTCACTAAAATAGGCTATAGGCCTATCATCCTGAATCAACACAGCTCTAATGGCCTCTCCACTGGCATCACACTTTACTTGAAATGGTTTAGCAAAATCAGGCAGGATCAAAACAGGCTTCTCAGTTATCTTTTGCTTCAAAAGTTTAAAGTTTCTTTCTGCTTCAACAGTCCGTTTAAATGGATGTTTTCTCTTCTTTATTGTCTCAATTATGGGTGCATTAATCTTACTGAAGTTTTTTATGAATTTCCTGTAAAAAATGGCAAGTCCATGGAAACTTCTTACCTCAAAAACAGTCCTAGGTGAAGGCCACTCCACAATTGCATTAACCTTTTTTGGGTCCATCTTCAATCCTTTTGAAAAACCAACAAAACCTAGAAACACCAACTCTTCCTTTATGAATGAAAATTTCTCTAAGTTTATCAGCAGTTTCTCTTAGTGCAGCTTCTTCAAGACATAATTAAGATGCCTTAAATGTTCTTCTTTAGTTTTACTGACGACTAATATATCATCCAAATATACTATCACAAATTTACCATTGAATTCTCTCAACACTTCATTCATAAGTCTCATAAAAGTGATAGGTGCATTTAACAACCCAAAAGGCATTACCATCCATTCATACACTCCTTCATTTGTTTTAAAGGAATTTTTCCACTCATCACCCTTTCTTATTCTAATCTGATGATATCCACTTTTAAAATATATCTTTGAAAAATATTTAGCATTACTCAAACAATCCATCAAATCCTCAACTCTGGGCAAAGGGAATCTGTACCTGATTGTGATCTTATTGATTTCTCTGGAATCAATACACATTCTCTAGCCTCCATCTTTCTTTGGGCTCAATACTGCTGGTACTGCAAATGGACTTAAACTATCTCTGATCAGTCCCTTGTCCACCAATTCCTGTACTTGTCTCATGATTTCCTCATTTTCCATGGGAGTCGGTCTGTAGGCTACCTTATTTGGCAGATTTGAACCAGGGATAAAATCTATCTGATGGCTGATCTTTCTCACAGGTGGCAACTCATAAGGTAAATCATCCACAATAATGTCACAATAATTGTCTAACATCTCTTGGATTTCTACTGGCAAATCAGAAATATTTGTAGAAGTAAGAACTACCATAGGTTTGCAAACTAAATCAAAACTTACCACTTCTTCTTCTATCTGCTGTAGATATTCCTTCCCGCTCAGCAACAAGGTCTTTGGATCAATCACTCTGCTGAATGGCTCTCCTTCTTCCATGGGTATCAATGTATGGTGTACCCCATCTTTGAAGAACTTGTAAGTGTTCTTCTTGCCATCATGCACTGCTTCTCTGTCAAACTTCCAAGGTCTACCCAGTAGTATATGACACACATCCATGGGCATTACATCACACAGGACGTTATATTTGTATTTTTCCATTTGTAGCTCTATCTCACACTGTTCTTTTACAATCAGCTGGTGTCCTTTATGTAGCCAGGACACCCTGTAGGGAGTTGGATGCTCCCTTGTCTTCAGCTTCAACTTCTCTATCACCTTATTGGAAACTAGATTGTTTTTGCTGCCACTATCAATGACTAGTTGGCAGCATTTCCCTTGGACTTTGCATATGCTCCTAAACAAAGTCTTCCTTTGTGCAGGCTCAGTGACCTCTTTGGTTTTCTTCAACATGACCTTATTAACCACCAAGGACTCTCCCCTCTCCGGTAGAATTTCTTCTTCAATTTCTGCCTCTTCTCCAGCCTGGGCAACAACAGCATTTCTTGGACCAGCACCCACATTCTCTGGACACTCATAGTGCTTATGTCCCACCTGCTAACATCTATAGCACCTGAACTCTCTACCTCTGCCCCTGTCTCTGCCTCCTCTTCCTTTCCCTCTGTAAGAACCCCTTCTTCCCCTTGCATCATTCTCTGTAGATGCATTCTGAGGTGAGCTACTATTAGCTCCATCCCTGGGTGTAGTAGGCTTTCCTCTACCACCCTGAATTCCCTTTCCACGGAAAGTACCTATCTTGTTGGCAAATTGTTTCCTCAGGAGTTTCTCCTTTGCTTTCAAGGCCATCTGGTAGGCCTCTTCAACTATATTATGAGACAGAAGACCAATCTCATCTTGGATCTCCAGCTTGAGACCATTCACATATCTGGTAGTCTTCTCTGGTGTGTCTTGAAATTGCCTAGCTCTTATGCTTACTCTATAGAATTCCTCTTTGTATTCCTTTACTGTCATCAACCTTTGTCTCAGGTTCTGCATTTGCCTAAACAATGTTAGATAATAATCACTAGGCAAGAATTTACCTTTCAATTTAGCCATCATTCTGGTCTAGCTTTTGATAGGCTACTTGCCAACTCTCCTCCTTTTTCCTGCACTACATCCCACCAGAGTGCAGTATGTCCTTTTAGCTTTGTCACTGCAAACTTGACCCTTTTATCTTCACTTATTTCTTCATAGTCGAAGCACTTGTTCATTTCATTAATCTAATCCACCAGTTCCTATGGATTCAGTCCTCCTGCAAAACTCGACACTTCAATCCTGGGATTAACTGCAGACCCCAGAACAGTTCTTAGGAGCCTCATGTCAGGAGGAATTTCAACATTTTCTTTTGCTTCTTATAATTCAGGTTCACTGATGTCTTCATGATCTCTGGGTTGTCTTCACTCCATGGCATCCATTCTGGCCTCGAACCTATGCAAAATTCCCAACACTTCTGCATTGGAAACGGGTCTACCTCTCCTTCTGCCAGCACCTCTACCAACTCAGATTGCCATGTCAGCTCTCTACAAAAATAACTCAAAAATTCTCTGATACCATAATTGACAGCAACAAAACTGAAAGTCAGCCCCTAAGGCGAGTTGGTCTCTTCTCGTGGCTTTGTCAACATTTTCCCCTATTAACTTAGTTTTCCTCCATGTGGTCTTCTTTCTTTTCTTGGAATTTTATTTACCAACTTCGAAGAAATTGACAAATAAAAAAATAATCTGCAAACCTTGAAATTAAATTATATCTCTGAAATTTATATTAATAGCCGAATACTTTTTGAATAAATGACTTTGTAATAGACCTTCAACTCCGTGGCTGCATATATGATCGATGGCCAATCAAATGCTCGCACTATACCTTGGTTATCCTTCGTTCATTTTCCGAATACGACCACCGTCCGATGGCTTCCCTCCATATCAATGACATTCAACGATATCGCGCGGCCTCCCTGGTCGAACGTTAGCGTGCGATGGTGCTCAGGAAAGCGGTTTTCGTGGTCCCACTGTGTGCTACGTGTCGACCATTCAATGGAATCGCTCCCAATTTGGAAATACCGCTCACTCCACAAAATCGGTGCGATATGGGTAGTTCGGTTCGTAAATCCACTCGCGGTTTCGGAATAGTGGTTGACCCCAGTTTAAGTCGGGTTACACTATCCTCCATATTCACTAACTCTGGTCTAGCCTCGGGTCAAGATTTTGATAGCAAGACAAATTTATCGCTTTATTAAGTGGGAATTCTACTATCATTAAACAGAGTTCAACGACCACGGTTTTACACACACACTTCGTCTGCGGTTGGGATTTAATTCACGGAGCTCATTCAAACAAACTGAGAGAACCAGTAGGTAGAGGGATGTAGAGACTGTACAACCATTCCATTCAGAAATTATATACTCACAGAGTTCAATCACCTCGTAGTTAAACAAATTTCCTCACAAACATCAATTCAAGACAGTTGATAATCAACAGGAACTGAAATTCATTCAACTGGAAGCAATTTCTTAACACACAAATTTTATTGTAGAAATGTCTCTCTCTTCCCCCCAATGCATCCGAGAGATAAAATTTATATACATTACAATGTCTCTCTTCAGTTCCTCTGTGAGGACCGTTTAGAAAATCAAAAGCCTAATTACAATAATTCATCTAACTGAAACATGACAGATGGATCGAATCTAACTATTCAACTTCTATAAATATAAATAATCTAAATGAAACAGTCAGCTGAGGTATTGACACCTAGCTGTTACAATTCAATTGTTTTCGAACCCTCCTAGCCACGACATGTGGACAAAACCTCCTACATTGCTAGCTAGTGTCTAATGCCCCTGCATCACTTTTCATGTGAATAAAATGATAAACACATATAACATGGTAAATATCTTGTGTCATTTATTTAATTTGTTCAATTTATACACACCCAAACAAATCCAATTGAATTAAAAAGAAAATCCAAAAACAATTACCTTACCATATACCAATTAGAACTCAATTCTATTTAATTTATATAAATGAAGGAGGAAATTCATATTTAATTAAAATGAAGAAATTCTAGTTAATTCATATGATTTTAACATTGTTAATATGCTTCCCATTGAGTATTTGAATCGGAATTTAACATAAAATTTATATTCCCAAACTTCAGTGAGTTCACCAAAATTATTTTTAGGAATATAGTAACTGGTTACAAGATCTGACATCCAAAAATTTGTGTATAACCTGCATCAACTTTACTGCACTTTAGATTTTGGGTCCCCTTCAGTCTTTCCTGACCCAAAAGAGTATTAATTGTTCACTGGGTGATTGGAATATTTTATCGTTAGAAAAAAATAGTGGATTGAATATTCATGTGTTAAAGGGTCTTTCAAGGTAGTGAGTTACCTGTAACACGACGATCCCAGTTTTAATGGATTGAATATTCATGTGTTAAAGTGTCTTTCATGGTAGTGAGGTACTTGTAACACAACGATCCGAGCTTGAATTCCATTGTTGAGAAAACTGCATTGGCTGCTACAATGATGTATCATGAGTTGTCTGCAACAGAACATTCGCAACAATAGCAACTGATCCCATTGAGAAATATGTGTTCGCTGCTACAATGATGTATCCTCATCTTTATGCAACAGAATTCTTGCAACAATAGCCTTGACATGGAACATACCAAATGGTGTAGCGGGAATGATGAGATTCAAATTTCAAATCCTGCCACTTCAATGGCACTGAATGCATTGGATCTATGGCATGGACGATGGTGGATGGGTGTGAAACAACAAACCTGGAAAATGTGTGCTTAGATACCTCAACTAAACAGGAGGAACCCTTACAGAGAATGTTGAAGTTAACATAGGACATTTACCAGTAAGAGAAAGGCACATAATCCAAAGGGTAAAAAGTCGAATGGTTAACTTACTTTGTTTCTAAATAGAAATAAAGTTGAGCATGTAAGAAATGTTACATTAAAGAAATAATTTTCTAAATTTTTTTGTTCTCATAGTCACGAAGTATTTCTTTCAAAATGTTTGTGATATCAAAAAAGTGATACAGTATTTAAATGCTACATTAAAAACATGTCAAATAATATTTGTGTTTTTTATATATAAAAATAAATAAATAAATGAAACCAGACAAGTAATACTCTCTTTCCATATTTTATGAAAATATAGAATGAATGAGAAAACAATGATAAACATATTTCACTTTTAATTATTAATAATAGATAATATTTTAATCTTTAATTATTAAAATAAATTATAACGAAAAAAAATTTAAATATTATATTTTAATTACTTAAAATCTTATTATTTGTTAATATAAATTGTTATTTATCAATACAAAATTTTGTAATAATTTAAATATTATTTATTTATTTTTTATTAGGGAATATTTTAAAGAAATATTTGCATAACATTTATGAAATATCATAAATTTACATAATCTTAATTTTAGATGTATCAAGTTATGAAGATTATGTTTCTTTTCACTATATAAAACAAATTGACATCTTAAAAAAAAATTGGTCTCAATATATTTAATAGATTTAAAATTTAAAATAAAATCAAATAAATTTAATTATTAATTATACTTATAAATATAAATATTAAATTTATTTATTTTATTTTTTACATAAATAAAATAAATTAAAATATTTAATTAACAAAATATAAAATTATATCATCTCTTATATACTAAACCAAAAACACGTAAAATAACAAGAAAATTACATGTTTCTTATAACATCTATTATATACTAAACCAAAAACACGTAACATAACATGAAAATTACAACATCTCCAAAAAAATTTTTGCAATGTGAGTGTGTGTACACTATTCCACCCTATAAAGGGCAAGAAACTAGAGTTGATACGTATGTGAAATCAAAGGTGAAGGGGCCCATTTAGATGTCATTGTCTGCCTTAGCTAGTGGGCAAAGGGATGGGGTGACGAGGAAGTTGATGATGATTCTAACATGTGAAGTAAGAGGGCCAGGGGATACATACGCGAAATCAAAGGGAAAGGGGCCCATTTAGATGTCACTGCTACTAGGCATAGGGATGCAGGGATGGAATTTGATATGAATTTTGCTCGTCATTAAGAATTTTTCTTGTATTTGTAGGTTGGAATATGTTGCTACTTGTTTTCTTAGATGTGCTAGGAAGGGCAGAAAAAATTATTTTAACATTTGAAAAAAAATTGAAAATGTTCTTATATGTCTATTTTCCATTTATTAAAATTTTCATTTACCAGTTGTTTCTTAATGTTTATTTTCTTTTGTAAATTTGGAGGAACTATTCACATTAAGAAGAGAAAAATATCATACAAAAAAAGCCTCTTAGTTGCAGATCAGATTTCAACTCAAACATAGGGTTGATCCCACACTCAGGGAAAGGGAAACAGGGGAGATTGCACTGAGTGGGGAGACAAGATGACATTTTGAGACCAGAGTAAGAAAAACAGAGAATCCTGAAACTGGAAAAAAGAACTATAGTTCTTGCATGCTGAGTAACTGTCATAAAAACAAAGCCAGGAAACTACTAGGAGAAGACCAGAGAAATAAGGACCCGAGGGGGGCTACAAATCTTCCTCCTCATTGAGGTAGTCATCCACACTAATCAGGCGATCCGAGGTCCCCTCCTCAAGGTCGAAACGATGGCACTGAGATGGGCTCACTTCCTGTGAATTCCTCATGGCAGGGACCTCCTCTTTGACGCTGGGGTTCCGATGCTAATGCTTAGCAGAACTGTGCTTCAATAGATCATAATGCGGGGATGAGCTATCAACAAGCCAAAGGTGGTGAACTGCTTTAACGTAAGCCTTGAACTTATCAGACAGCGCATCCATTTTATTTTCGAGATGTTTGGTGATGTTGTTCTGGTCCTGGAGCGCCATTGCTAACAAGGTGTTGGTGTGCCAATGAAAATAAATGGCCTGGGTGTAGAGATTTTCGCGGCTTCTTGTTACAGGGGGGTTAGGAATCCAATTGAGAGCTCTGTCGACTGTTTCCATGGGGGTGACCATACGGTGAGCTGAAGCTTCCACATCCAACCTAGCCAGCATATCCTGCATCGGATCTGGGGTGTTTTCTGTAAAAGAGCAAGCCGCATTGCGGGCCAAAGTTTCTGCCCTGGTTACCGGGGGCTGGGAGGGATTATCCCAGCAGTAGTTGCAAGAGCGGCCAGTGAGGGGAGGAGGGTGACGATGACAGGAATCCATGGTCGGTAGCTTGTACAGAGAGAGGGATGGAATCAACCAAAGCCAAGAGTAGCAGTTCAGGGTGAAAGGTGGGATGAACTGATGGAGATAATGAGGATAAATGGTGAGGTGAGGGAATATAAGGTTGCGTTCCAAGTGAGGCGAGGAGAGAGTGAACAGTTTTTGTGCATGCAATCAAATTTGATGGAGGCAGGCTCGGAGTAATGGAGAAACATGGGAGCATACCGGGGTGAGCTGCCCAAGGACCAGCCACCAACAAGATCAATTGTGAGAGGGGATGTTGTGTACTCTATCATTATGAGTGATAGGGTCCGACGGTTTTGACAATACCCCCACCTTATGTAGGTCATTTTCATTAATGCATGTACAATCAGTTTGAATCTTAGGAGAGTCGTT
Source organism: Pinus albicaulis (assembly GCA_034641835.2). Taxonomy (NCBI): domain Eukaryota; kingdom Viridiplantae; phylum Streptophyta; class Pinopsida; order Pinales; family Pinaceae; genus Pinus; species Pinus albicaulis. Next base: position 1,659,784,291 of record CM076578.1, on the reverse strand, counting down.
AGTAATCCAGTCCTTTGAGACTAGTCTTGCTGAGGTCTTTATTCCTTTGTTAGCAAGGTAGTCCACTAGCTTGTTAGCTTCCCTTCTGACAGCATTGAAAGAGACACCTCTCACTTCCCCTATGCTTTCTTTGATCCTGTGAAATATTCTTTTAATGCACCAGTATTCTGAGAGCTTAGCGATGCTACGTCCCTGTTGCAACTTTCTGCAAACTTGGGTAGCCACATTGGAGTCGCCCTCAACAAGTAGGGGCCAATATTTGTTTTGTTTGGAAATGTCTATGCCATTTTCCAGCACGTGGAGCTCAACTGCATTATTTGTGGTGTTCCCCAAATTGCCATAGTAAATCCAAAGAATGGAACCCTGAGAGTTATGGAAGACCCTGCCGAATCCTGCCATTCCTGGGTTGTTCTTTGATGCCCCATCATAATTAATTTTGGTGAAGGAAAGATCAGGAGGTTTCCAAACGGACAAAGGCAAGGGATAAATGGAAATGGCAGGGGTGCTGGTGCCAAGAAGGGGAGGGGAAATGTTAAGAAGAGAGAGGATTCAACAATCATTTACATAGGGGAGTTAGGTGGGTTCTAGATATTGGCTATGGAGGCTGACTCTCGGAGAGTGATTTTAATTTTGTGGAGCGTCTGTTCTTCCTTGGATGTAGAATTAATAAAAATTTGGAAGTTACACTCCTTCCAAAGGGCCTAGCAGATGATGCCTAGTAGGAGATTCTAGGATCAATTGACGAGGGGCTGATTGGAGAAGACAGGGCACCAATTCTCCAGAGAGGAATGGATGGAATCAAGAGAGAAATCATAGGCTTTGAAGACATGAAGGAACCAAGCCCAGATGTTGGAGGCATAAGGGCAAGTGTTGAGGATATGATTGGTCGTTTCTGCTTTAGAGTGGTATAACGTGCATACTGAAGGTCCTATGAAGCCTTTCTTTTGAATATTATCCCAAGTAAGTATTTTCCTATGCATAACCAAACAGATAAAGAGAGTAATCTTCGATCAGTGTTTCCTGCTTCATAGAATATGCCATTTCAAATCTGGTTGGACCGGGGTGGGATTTCGCAAGATATTCTAGGCTTCTTTGATGTTGAATTTCCCTGCCGCATTAGTACCCCAGCACAGGATGTCCAGTCCTTCCTCCTTTTGAATTTGAATGTTATTAAGATCCTATGCTAGGATGTCGATATGTGAATGGAGATGGTTGGGAAGAAAATCTTGGATGTTCACCCATTCTCTCCAGTCAGAATCCCTCGTGAGTTTCCAGTAATATTTGACTCAGCTTTTATTTTGCGTTTCACGCTGCTATTTGACTGGTTTGTAGATCTCCAAATCAAATTTGGGCTATTGCTCCCAAGCATCCCCCTAGAATAAAGCATTCTGACCATTTCCAATCTCCCAAAAGCTATGGTCTTGAATGAGTGTTCTGTTGGTCCATGTTTGGTTCTAGATGGGAGAACCTTTGAGGTTGCCCAAAATCCTGATAAGAGATTCCCAAGGGAGAGTGGGGGCATATTTTTCCTTCCAAAGCGAGGCCCAGTGAGAGGAGGGATTATTAAGCCAATGCCACCAGGTCTTGGCTCCCATATCCCTTCCCAAGAGATCTGGGTCAAGAAGGCCAAGACCGCCCACATCCTTGGGAGAGCAGACCTTATCCCAAGCCACCAATGCCCACTTCCCTTTATTTTCCTTGCATTTCCAAATTAAATCCCTCTGGATGGATCTGATCTGGTTTGAGATGGATTTCGGAGTAGCGATGGCATAAATATTGTAGAGGGGCATGGCCTGAAGAACAGAGGGAACCAGGATTAATCTTCTAGCAAGGTTAAGGGACCAGAAGGTCCAGTTGGATCATTTTTTCTTGAGATTTGAGATGAGAGATTCCCAATTTGAGTAGGCCAAAGGTTTTTCCGTGAGGGGAACCCTCAGGTACTTGGAAGGGAAGCAGATCTTCTAGAAACCAAGGATAAAGGTGATATGATTTTGGATGGTGGTGGGGTTATTGAGAAAAAATATTTTGGACTTGGCATTATTAACAGAAGAGCCAGAGGCTAGGGAGAAGTTGTCCAGAATTTTCTTGAAAGCCAAGGCTTCCCTGGCCGTAGGGAAACCCATAAGGAGAGTATCGTCCACAAATTGCATGTGGGTTGAGGGAGGGAGGGGGGAGTAGAGATTAAGGCCTATGAGGCTACTGTAAGAGGAAGTAGTAGAGATGGACCTGCCCAGACCCTCTGCTATGATGACAAAGAGAAATGGGGAGAGAGGATCCCCTTGTCTAATTCCCCTCAAAGGGTTGATGATTGAGGTAGGGGAACAATTGAGAAGGATAGAGAAGAAAACCACTGACACCATAGTCATGATCCACATGATGCAATCTTTTTTGAAGTCGAAGGCTACCAACATGTGTCTAATGTAATTCCAGTTTATCTTGTCAAAAGCCCTGGACATATCTAACTGAATTAGCATACCCTGTTTGCCTTGATCTTCGAGTGAGTGGATGATTTCCTGTGAGAGGATGATGTTGTCCATGATTTGTTTGCCCTCAACATACCCCGTTTTATTTTCAGAGATCAAGATAGGAAAGAGTGGTTTGATGCAATTGGCAATTACCTTGGAGATAATCTTGTAGATTACATTGCAGAGAGCAATGGGTCTAAATTGATTCTGAGTGTCTGCCCTGTCAGATTTAGGAATGAGCACCAGGAAACTTGCAGTAAGGGAGGGGAAGATGGATTTCTTCACCCTAGATTCCTCCACTAAATCATACACCTCATCCTTGATCATGCTCCAGCAAGCCTTATAGAAATCAATGGTAAAGCCATCCGGCCCGAGGGCCTTGCCATTTGTCATTGACTGAATAGCCTCTTCCACTTCCTTGATGGTAATCCTTTTTAGCAGCATTTGGTTATGTTCTTTAGTCAAAATAGACAGGATGTTGTTGGTGATCTTCCTGATATGCTCCCTCTTGTGCTGATCCCCATCGTTGAGAATGCTCAAGAAGTGCTGATGGAGTTCAACCTCAATTTCTTGATGGGTGTTAAGCACATGACCCTGCTTATTTTTGAGATTTAGAATCATGTTGTGATTTATGTGTTGGATCATGGATTTATGGAAGAAATCAGTATTTTTCTCCCCATCCTTTAGCCATCTGATCCTTGATTTCTATCTCCAAAGGGTTTCTTCTTGGGAGACCCACTCCTCCCACTGTTTCTGTAATTCTATTTATTCTTGTTTGGTTTCCTCTGTCAAGCCATTTTGGATGATTTTTTTTGAGTTTCTCTCATTTTTTGTTCTAAGAATTTTTTCTCCGCATTAATGTCTCCAAAGATTTCATGGTTCCATTTTTTTAATTCCTGCTTGATGAATTTTAGTCTCTGATGGAAGACTTGCATCTTGCTGCCCTGCTGAGGGGTTGGAGTGGCCCACCATTCCTTAATTCTATCTTGGAAATCAGGGTGGGAGATCCAGAATGATTCAAACCTAAAGGGATCATTCTTTGGCCTCTCAGACATCTTAATGCTTAGAACGATGGGCCAATGGGCTAAGCCAACTTGCGGAGAAATACTGGCCTATGTTTCGAAAGAGGAGAGGAATAACTCTTATGAGAGAAGAAAGCAATCAAGTCTAGAAGTGATTTGGCACTCTCCCCCTCTCCTGTTGTTCCAGGTATGGATGCCATTCTTAGTGAGAATATCGATGAAGCCCAAGTCATCTATCAAGTTTTGGAAGGTTTGAGAGTCCGAATCTAATCTTCAAAGGCCACCCCTTTTTTCACCCAAGTTTAGGATCATATTAAAATCACCAACCAGGAGTTGGTACTTGTGATTGAGAGGTTGGAGGAATGAAGTGAGATGACTGAGCCAGGCCAGGCGATCATGAAATATATCGGGACCGTAAACATTGGTTATACAAAGTTTTTCTTTATTTCTTGTGATTTGGAGAATTGTGGTGAGTGCATGTCTGGAAGCAAAGGAGTCGATCAGATGAAACCAAGAGTCATTCCAGAACGTGGCTATGCCTTTAGTAGTTCTCGAGGCGAAAATGGCTACATGATTGTACTACTTCTTGAAACAGGCTTGTTGGATGGACATCATTTTCGTCAGTCCACTTTTTGTTTCTTGTAACATTAGTATATCCATTTTTTCTGAGGTAACCTTGGATTTTAGGATCCCTTTTTTTGTAGGGCTATTGAGTCCCCTTATATTCCAAGATGTGTAGATCATGATAGAATATTAGGAGTTAGAGATAGAACCTTTACCTTGCCTGCATTGATGAGTTCGATGCTGAGCTCTTGGAGGTGTTGGCTATTTTGTTTCCTTCCTCTTCTTTTTGGTTGCCCTTTTTTGATCTGGTGGTTGGCTTTAAGGTTCGCCTTGATTCCTCTAGCTTTATTTTTTCCTTTTCTTTGATGTTCTCTTTTCTTTTGGAAGTTTTGTTGCAGAGTATATGATGCTTCAATTATTTGGAAGTAGACTTCTCGTATGCCCTCAAACAATTTTGGTGTCCATTCCTTTGAGATCTTCTACAGGTCCATTCCAATTAGGATGTCCTATATTTCTTTTTCCGTTGAGGTCGGTAGGTCTTGTGTAAATTCCATCTCATTTTCCTCCTGAGTTGGTTGTTCTGCTTGAGAGAGATTAAGTGTGTTTTCCATGTATGTATCCATTTCCTTGTTCTATTCATTTTTTTTTCCCTTGTTGTTGTTATACTGACTGGTTTCCTCTATGGAAGGAATATGATCTCATATCTGCTTTTTTGTGCTTTCTTTGGTGTTTCTCTTCCGGTGTTGTTCCTTTTTCTTTGCCTGCTTTTGTGACTGACCTTGATGAATCCTTGTTTGTCCTTCATGCTCGATGAACTTTCTTTTGGAGAAGGTTGGTTCCGTGGGAAGTCTCTGAATAGATGGCCATGTTCATGGCATTTCCTACAGTGAAATAGTATATGTTCATAGTCCACTTCTTGAGTCTAGGTTTCGTCTCGGAAGTTCAAGTTGATGGCTGCTGGAAGGGCGCCAGAGACATCAATATATGCACATATTCTAGCATATGAAATGTAATGACCATTATTAGTACCCTTTGACATCGTGATGTATTCTCCCAGACCGTTGCCAATGGCTTGTAGAACCGAGGGTGCCCAATAGTCCGTGGGGAGACAATAAAGTCTTACCCAGACTGGGACTCGAGTGAAGTCTTATTTTTCAGGACTAAAGTTCTCCTTCCAGAATCTCATGTACAGACCTACTGAGTTGACAAAACATGGACCCCCTTCGAAGATTCTTCCCTTGTCTTCTAGGAGATCAAAGACTATAGTGAAGAAACCCTTCTATCTAAGTTGAAGTTCTGTTGCCCCTTTAGGGTTCCATCTAGCTTGGATCCAACCTTTGAGGGCTCTTTCTGAGGGCCAGATTCCCATAAATTTACATATGATGGGATGTTCTTTCATGTACTCTCTATAGACCTCTATATATGAATCCTGAACGACTATTTCTAGAATTTTCAAGGCTTTTGGGTGACATACCTGTGTATTTTGCTTCTTGTCCTGATCTGTTTCTTTAGAGAGTTTTTTCCATCCTGGTTCTGTGACAGGTGTATTTTTCGTTTAGATTCCCCTATCTTATCTTAATGACCGTTTGCAAAGGGGACCTGCTTGGGGCCATGATTCTCTTTTTCTTTTCTTGACAAGGGGAGCTCAGACGTAGCTCCAGATCTAACTGGGGGGAGGCTGAAGATTTTATTAGGCGCGTGAAGAATGAGAGGTTAGTAGTGTGGGAGGAGCCCATAACCTGTTCTTTAAAGGAGGACCCTCCATGGTGAGCATTCTACTCCATTGCAGATGCCACAGAGGCCTGGAACAATGCAGCATAAGGCCACATGTGCAGAGCCTGCAACAAACCTAGGCTGGCTGCAAAGGAACCCAAGGGATAGGGCAAGAGCTAGGGTTTCGATGCAGAGCAACCACAGTTACTTATTAAATGTTACTATGTTCTTATATGTCTATTTTCCATTACCGATTTCTTAAATTCTAGTGCAACTGCAACTGCAACTGCATTCAAATATTAATAGAAAATATGAAAATCTTCACTTTATTTGTTCTTCAAAGTTCCAATTACAGAGAAACCGCCTTCATTCCCAATAAAGAATAAATCCCTTCGCCAGACTTCGGTGAAAGGATTCAGTTTCAAATTTCAATGCTGAGTTGCTGCACGTCATCATATCAATGCATCAGCCAACTCTGAGCAGAGGCAAGATGTAAGGGTGAATCAGTGTCACCATTGCTATGAGCCTGGAGATTGGGAGCAAATTCTAGCTCTCTTACAGTTAGTCAAAGGGGGGCTATCGCCTGGTAAGTTCAACACACTTGAGCCCTCAATGAGCCGTAATTTAATTTTCATAGAACTTATAAGGACTAAACATCAGACATTAGAATGTAAAACCTTCATGAAGGATTTCTCTGATCAATGTTACTTTTTTTGGCCAGACATTCTTCACCAAATCCATTGCAATTTTCCACTCAACCTGGAATTGTGTTTTGAATTTTAGGTAAAATATTCACATTATGTCTCTCAACTATGCGAGTGGCTGTTAAAAATAATTTCTGATAATTTATTCAACTAGATTTACAGATAGTTTAAATTTATTTAATGTCATTAATTTATTTAACTAGAATTAGTCAAATTTAAAGCTTATTCAACTGGATTTACAAATAGTTTAAATTTATTTAATGCAGCTAAGTTGGAGATAAAAAATTATTTAATTCTACTAATTTATTTAATTGGAATGACAGATAGAACCATTTAAAGCAAACTACAACAGTTAGAGATAATTTATATTATTGGTTTTGTGTGGAGACAGTTGGAATCTCATACTATTAGCGAGTTGTCAAGGAGGTAGGGTGATATTTCCATATCAGTCCTCTTTTTGAAAGTAGCAAAGTCCTCTTTTTTAAAACAACACATTAAAAATAGTTAGATGTTCTGACATAAGATATGATATGAGCACCCCCTAAACCATGAAAGTTTTGCACTTATTTTTTTCCAAAACTAAGTGGGGTATACCGTAGAATAAATATTTTTTATGATGAACCAAATAAATAGGGGTATGATGAAATGATAGAAAATTTTGAAGGGAATTGTTGTTGTTATTTTAGTTTGGCTATACAGATACACATTCTTCTCGATTGGGCATATATGGACATGATGCTTTTTTTTCTCTTAACAATATAATCGATTGAATATATATGGAATTTTTTCTCTATAGCTTATGAATGGAAAAAAAAAATATGCACATCACATTATTTTCCCTTTCTTCACTAGTTCTATTTTTATTTTCAATTAATATATCAATTTTATATAAATTTCAAGGTGAAATCAAAACAATGTAAAGGATATTTAAAAACTCAATAACTTTTGAACGAAAAAAAAAAAAAAAAAAACTATGCACATCACATTACTTTCTTGACTAGTTCTATTTCTATTTTCAATTAATATATCAAGTTTATATAAAGTTGTAGGTGAAATCAATAATTACATGCTAAGCAATAACATTAAATTTAATACCAGTTGTTGGTTTTTTTTAAAGTGATCTACATATATTTTCTTTTCATTTCATTTCATTTTATGTTAAAGGAAGAGATTAGAGAAGACTAGATTTATAAGGTTATAAATAGTTGTAGTTTTTTTCTTACATAGTTTTCCTTCTTCCAATGAATGAAGGTGTTTGAAGAGTTAATTTTACTTTTGGATTGTGGTTGGTATTCGCAAACTGAGAACCCATGTTTTTTTAAACCTGGTAGATGCTCAATTTTGGTTTTTGTTTGTGTGATTTTCTCGAGACGAAACTAGATTCTAACCATACGACTATGGGTGACGCAGAAGTTCAAACTCCCTGCAAATTGGATTTGGGGTTTTCTAGCCACATAAAAGAGGAGGAAAATTTAAAACTAAGGTTGAACGACCAAGATTTCCTTCTCACAACAACTACCAGTAGGTGGTCTCTATTTTTTACGTCCAGTTTTAATTATCTAGATAAAATATGGTGCATTTAATCGTTTCTTTTTTAACTTGGTGGATGAATTTTTTCCTTATTTTAAAAACCAAACACATACTCGTAATTTATTCTAGTAAATTATGTTGTCTATCATTTAGAATTTTTCTTGTTGTGTTTTTTTGTTATTATAATTGCAGTTTCTTTTTCAATATTATTTGAATTCTAGTTTCATTTCAATTATTTTTCGATGTGTGCATTGCCATTAACTTGTCATGAGAGACAATTATTAACTTGCACTAACTTGTCATGAGAGGTAGTTTTTAACTTGTACTCACTGTTTCCAGTACTTGATTTATACGAATGTAGCAATGCCCATGAAAAATTATAATACAATATGTGTTATTTTCTCAAATTTGTACTAAATTATTTTCTAATTTTTTTTTCCCAATAAATCGTCTTGTAATTCATTAATTTTTAAAAATTTTAAAACCATTGCATTTATATCAATTTTAAAATTTCCATAAAATATTATAATATTATGTGTGTTATTTTCTCATTTTGTACTTAATTATTATTTGAATTACAATTTTTTTCAATAATTTTCTTGTAATTCATTAATTTAAAAATAAAATAAAAACAACTTTAGAAATTCTAAGTTTAATTTCAAAATTTAATAATATAATAAACATAAATTATAAATCATTTTATAATTCTTTAAAACTATTTGTGAAAGTTAAAAAAAAACAAAATAAAAAACTTGAACATTAAATCAATATTTGTTTGTGAAACATCATATAAAGAAGAATCTATTCTGCAATCTATAATTTGTAATATTTTTAATATCACCAAATTATAAAATATGGAAACTCAATACATTTAGAATTATTATTTATAAAAATCTCATTTTCAATTTATATATAGTGTGTAATATTCTTAATATCACCAAAACTATATAATCCGATTTAAAATTATTATCTATAAAATTATTTTTGGAAAGAATAATACACGTCTATTTTTATTTTATGATATCACACTAATTTTTTTTTGAGATATTACAAACTTATTTTATAACTATAAAAAGGATTTTAAATGGATAAAATCTTTTTCATATATGTATAATTTAAATTAAAAAAATATATAGTATTTAAAATATGAAATATATATATATATATATATATATATATATATATATATATATATAATTTAGGCTCATTCTATTAGATCATAAGAAACAAGAAGTTACAAGTCGCATCCTGTGGAAAGAACGGATTCAATCCATAGGGAAAGCGCCAAAGAGTTATTTCAAGTACTTGACTGCCCATAAAGGGGAAACCAGTCCTTAGAAGTACAAAAAATATTGCTACCCATGGCAGGAAACCAACAAAAATAGATAGTAGAGATGTACAAAAATACCTACAATAAACATGATTGCACAGGCTAATGCCGCAAAGAGTTAAATAGATAAAACTAAGGGAGACCGTCATGCTTGTCACTGGAGGCTTGAGGCTCTTCGAGGATCCTGCACAGGTAGCCCAAGTCCATCATGCCTATGTCCAGCACGTGTTCATCTTGCAGAGGGCGTGGTGAGCCAAGGTCACTCAGGGTCATGGCATCATTAGTAGTCAAAGGAGCTACATGGTGCTGAGGGCAGTCACCAACGTTCAACTCCAAGCTGCCACCCACATCCAGCTCCAGGTTTCCTTCGTTGTTTCCGTCAGAATCACTTTAACCATTACTTCCACTGGTAGCACTGCAAATCAAAAGAGATTTCATCTTGCGAGGGGTGAAGGCAGGCTCAGGGGAGATGGTGGACTTGCGAGCTTGTTTTTTGCTACAAAGGGGAGAGGGAGGTGGAGCCAAAGAAGGGAGATGCTCAGAGGGCTAAGGATTGTCAAAATCACTCCAATCAATGGAGAATTTCAGGTAGAAACCGAGTTAGGGTGAGATGGGAGGGTAGGTAGGGTGGGAAGGCAAGCCACGCCCACTAGCTCTTCGGCATCACTACCTGTGTCGTCGCGGCATGTTAGTCTCGAGGGGCGAGTATTCACACCAGAGGGAGGCGAGAATAGGTTTCTGGGAGGAGAGAAGACCAGAGAGAGCCTCCGTCCTAGAAGAATGAGGACACTGCTCTAGAGCCGGAGAAGCAAAGATGGAGAGCTGAAGGAAGAACGAGCAAGTAGAACCGAATGCACAATGGAGAGCTAGGACGGTGGATTTAAAGCCCATGATGAGCAACATTAAAAAGATGCAGACGCGGTACGTCGATGGTAGAGTGGCAGAGGGTTGAGTAATGATGCCCTCATGCCAAGCTTTAAGATGGTGCCCCTTCCAAGGACAGAGCATGTGGACCAGCCATGTGTCCATCCTCATGGCGGCCCCGTGGCCCTTCTTCCCTTTACATGCCACATGTGTCTGAGAGGGATATATCCTTGAGAAGCAACTGGGAACAATCGTTTTTGAGAATTTCATCATCCAGCAAGGATAGAGGACTAGACCAGAGAGGAGATGAGTGCAGGACTCCCTTTTTGGCAAGGAGGTCTGCCACTTTGTTGGTTGTTCTTCGAACGTGCTTGAATTTGATCGCCTCTAGAGAGTGGGTGAGATGCTTAAAGTGAGTGATGCGCGAGGCCAATCTCCAGCTCTTGGCCATTTTAATGATAGATGAACCATCCTGCAGATGAGTAGCCATATCAATGAGGATTTCATTGTCACCCTCAATTTCTAAGGGGTAGAAATTGTGGTCCTGAGCGAGAAGGAGCCCTTGGATCATGCCCTTAAGCTCAAAATAATTGTTGGTGTCCTAGCCTATATTTCTGTAGTAGACAAACAGCACATCACCAAATGAATTCCTGAAGATACCTTCAAAGCCCGCCTCAATTGGGTTTCCCTTAGAAACCCCATCAAAATTAAGCTTGAAGAACCCTTGAGGCAGAAGGGACCAAAGGCAAGGGGAATCAGATGAGTGATTTGAAGGGAGATTAGTGAGGGGGAAGGAGTGGAGCTTAAGGTTCCAATTGATCCAAATGAGCTTGTCCCCTGGATGAGAGGGTAGGTCGGAGTCTTGCCAATGCTGAAGGGCTAATGTTTCTTGCAGATTGCTACAAATAATATTCCAAAGGATATTAGGAGTGGCTTTGACATCCTTGAAGATTATGTGATTGTGCTCCTTCCAAATAGACCAGAGGATGAGTTTAGGAATGATAATCCAAAGAGAATTTAGGATGTTACTTTGAAAGGGAGTGGGTGGCCATCTTATTATAGTGTCAAGAATAGATCTAGGAATCCTATCAGAATGTCTACTTACCAAAGTAACTTTGTCCTAGAGTGCGATTTCTAGATAGCACTCATTGAATAAGTGTTCACTAGATTCCTGATTGATTCCATAGTTGGGGCATTGAGAGAGGCCAAAAAAACCCCTTCTGCATAGATTTTCCTAGGTCAAAATGCGCCTTTTACTAAGGAGCCAGAGAAAAATGGAGATATTGGGCAATATCCTAGGATGTCAAATTTTGTCCCAAATATCATCAAGCTAGTCCTGAGGATTGGGAAGAAGTAGGCCATAAGCCTCTTTGGTGGTGAAGGCCCCCAATGAAGAATAACCCCAGCGTATGATGTCATATCCTTCAAACCTGCGGATACGATGCTTTAGGAGCTCCTGCTTAATATCATTTGTGAGATGGAGACCAAGTTGACCTTGACGTTGGTCTACTGTAAGGCAAGGCCTATAATAAGTCGGCTGGGTGTTGTTGTCTTGAGTGCTCCATAACTTGTTAATTCAAGGTTGTTGAAGGTGTTCCATATTTTTCTTCCAATCTGAGTTGGGGAAGAGGGTGGCCATTCTAGGAAATTACTGCCAGGAACCGATCCAAAAGTGTGCTTGGTTTCCATGTCACACTTCCCAAAAGCTATGGTCTCAGATGAGGGCTTGTTGTTTCACTACTACCCTCCATATGAGGGATCTATATTTCTTAGCGTCAAAGTGAACCAGATTATTTAGAGGCCAGTTATTAGCATATTTGGCTGCCCATAGCTGAGCCCAAGGGGTGTCTATGTTGGAGATCCACTACCACCATATTTTGGCTCCCATGACTTCATTGTTGAGCTTCGGATCTTTAAGGCCTAGCCCCCCCAATTTTTTTGGAGTGCAGATGTCTTGCCATTTGACTAGTGCCCACTTTATTTTAGCCTTATCTCCTCCCCAAAGAAAATTTTGCTGGAGGTTTTGAATGGCCTTGAGAACCCATTTTGGTGCCTCCAGCATGGAGAAGAGATACAAGGGCATGGATTGAAGAATGGATTTTACCAAAATGAGACAGCTGGTAAGATTGAGAGCTCGATGGGTCTAGAGAGAGAGCCAAGTTTCCATTCTATCCAGCAAGTCTTTCCAAGAGGAATGCTTGATAATAGAGTTAGTGAGGGGGCTCCTAAATCCTTGGAAGTCAGAGAGGTAATTGGGAAGCCAAGAATGTGAGAAATTTTGCACTGGGTGATGATAGGGGTGTTAAAGAAGAAGAGTTTGGATGTGAAATTGTTGACAGAGGAACCAATAGCAAGGGAGAAGCAATCTAGGATAGAATTGAAAGTGGCAGCCTCCTGCACTGAGGGATGACCAAACAACATGTTTTCATCAACAAATTGTTGATGAGTAATGGGGGGACGATGATGAAGACAAAGGCCTCTTAAGGATCTCTCATGCACATGGGCTTTGATAAGTCTGTTGAGTCCTTCCGCCATAAGAACAAAAAGAAAAGGGGAAAGAGGGTCACCTTGACTAATGCCTCTTGAAGGGGAGAAGGGGGGGGGGAAGGGGAAACATTGAGCATGATAGAGTAAATTGGAGAGGAGATGAGACTCATTATCCAGCGTATCCAAGTTTGGTTGAACCCATAGGTGGCCAAGATTTTTTGGATATATTCCCAACTTACTTTGGAGAGATATATTTTGAGAAGCATCCCTGGCACTTTGTAGGTCTTCAAGGAGTGGGCTACCTCATGGGTGAGAATTATACCATCAAGGATGCGGTGACCTTTTACATATTGAGCTTGCTCTTGAGAAATGAGGAGGGGGAGTAAAGGCTTAAGGTAGTTGGAAATCACTTTGGAGACAAGCTTATAGAGCACATTGGAGAGGGAAATGGGTCTATATTTGTTGGGGGTTATTGCTTGCTCTTATTTGGGAATGAGGGCGATGAAAGTGGAATTGAGAGCAGGGAGAATCTAATGCATAGATCTAGATTCTTCAACCAGTGTCCAAATGTCAGTCTTAATGTCTTCCCAAAAGTAATGGAATAAATTGGTGGTGAAGTCATCCGGTCCGAGGGCTTTTACAACTTTGAGCCGAGCCATTGCTTGGTCTAATTGCTGCAACTGGATTGGTTGAAGCATCATTTTATTGTGATCCTCAGTGATCAAGGTGGGAGTGTGTTGAGTGATTTCATTGATGTCTTCCTTGCAATTTAAGTGTGGTTCCGTCAGCGTGTCCTTGAAATATTTGAGAAGCTCCTGTTCTATCTCCTCGTGAGTTTCCAAACTAATGCCTTACTCATTATTGAGAAGGAAGATACAATTGACCATTCTTCTTTGAATGGTAGAGTGGTGGAAAAATTTCATGTTTTTCCGCCTCTTTTACCTAGTGAACTCTGGATTTTTTCTTCCAAAGAATTTCTTCTTGTATAGCATGTTCCTCCATCTAATTTTTGAGTTGTTGCTCCTGCCTGCTAAGTTCCTTAGTGCATTTAGAATTTATGAGCTGTTGTTGAAGGGTAGCCATTTTTGCCTCCATCTCTTGCTGACTTTTGAAAATGTTGCCAAATGTATTATGATTCTAGTGTTTGAGTATGGCTTTGATAATTTTGAGATTTTGATGAATTTGGAACACGGTGGATCCTTCGTTGGGTTGTATACTGTGCCACCAGTCTACAAAAATCTCTCTAAATCCAGGATGTGAAAGCCAAAATTGATCGAATCGAAAGTGCTTTTGGAGGCCACGACCTGGTCTGACCCAGTGGAGTTGAATGGGCCAGTGGTCAGATGCCGCAGCAGGGAGAATGGTAGAGATGATGTCTCCTTTGGCCTGGATGACGGTGTCAGAGATCAGAAAATGATATAGACAGGAGGAAATAAGATGGTTCTTGTTCCAGCAATTACTCCAAGTATGAATCTCATTGGCAGTTGGGATTTCAATCAAACAGTCCTAAAGAATAAAATCCTTGAACCTGAGACTGTTAGAGTCTAATATAGATCGGTCTTACCTCTTTTCGCTGAGGCTGGTTATCATGTTAAATTCCCCCCCTAGAATCTAGAAGGGATAGGGGTTCAAGGAAGATAGGGAGGCAATGTCATCAAGTATCTGGATTCGGTGAGTAGAGGCCTGAGGGAAGTAGACATTGGTGAGGAGACCCTTCAGGTGGGAGCCTATAATGTGAAATGTGGCCTAGAGGAAATGATGAGAAGCTTGAAAATTGGAAAGAGCGATAATGGAGGGATCCCAAGCGATAGCGAGGCCACCAGAAGCCCCGAACTCATCTACAACCATCGTATTACAGCTAGGCTAGAGCCTAGATAAAGTAGAATGAAGGGTGGAGCTATTACATTTGGTTTCCTTGATAAATAAAATGGAGGGTTTATGACCTCTTATACAGTTTTTTATCATACAACACTTTGAGGGATTGCTGATCCCTCAGATATTCCATGATGTGAGCTTCATCATGTAGAAGATTGATTCAGAGCCTTGAAGAACTTTGTTAGCTTGGGGTATCTGCCAGATTCCACCAATTTGTCTCCTAGAGATATCAATATTTGTAGATCCATTGGAATTCCTCGCTTTTTGGATTCTCTGATGATGTTGAGTGTTTCCCTAGGAATGAGCTCTCCCTAAATCCCTAGTTGTGCACTCCCTTTTATCAACTAAGCTTTGAGCAGGCCTTCCTCCAGGCTGTCAATCTATCTAGGGGGAATAGTGTGGTATTCCTTGGTATTGCAGGCCTTTTCCAAACCTATAAGATCCAGATACCCAAATTCAATGGATTCTGTCTCCTCAATCATGTAGGAGATGGAAATCACTGAATTGCCTTCTAGGCCCAGTCGATGACTGAGGGAGAGTTGAGGATCAATATCCATGCTAGATATAGTGATAGGAATTCTTGATTGAGGGTGAGAGGTGGTTACTTCAGGGATTTTTACGTGTTTTTCCTTAGGATTAGCGTCATGTGTCTTGTGCTGCTCCATAAGCTCAGGCAGAGGGATATCAAGGGGGGGAATGGATCCGAAATCAGGGCGGGGGGAGGGGGGCTGTATCACAATCCAAGGATGGGGGATTGGAGCGCAGGCTCTTTTTCTCTTCAAGATCAGCAAGGATGTGGAAAATATTGTTGGATTCGGGCTTGGGATTGGAGCTAGAAGAGGATTGGGCAGTGCTAGGTTTATGGGAGGATTTCTTGGAGTGCCTCTAGGGAGGGGAAACGTTATCAGAATGACTTGTTTGGGGATTATCAGGGCAATATCTGAAAATATGCCCATGCATGTGACACTTACGACAATGAAAAAGAACGTGATCATAATCAATAGATTGGATCCATTCATAGTCCTCATGTCATAGACTTACCGAGTCAGGGAGAGCTTTTGCAAGATGCATGTACACACAAATGCATGCGTAGGCAGTGTATCTGTTGTGCTTTGTTTCTTCTACGGTTTTGATGAAGGTGCCTAGGCTGTTGTTGATTTCCTTGAGTGTTATTTCTTCCCATTATTCCTATGGCAAGGATTAGAGGAGGATCCGAACTAGTGCCTAGTTGAATTCCTCTTTATCAGGATTGAATCGTTCAACCCAATCTTGAAGGTAGACTCCCACGGTGCTGAAGAAGTAAGGGCCCCCATCCATGATGCGGTTTTTGTCTTCTAGGCAGGTCAAGATGATGTTGAGGAAGCCCTTAGGGCTGAGTTGCAATGATATTTGGCCCTTGGGCTTCCATTTGGCATGGATCCATCCATAAAAAGCATTTTCAGTGGGTCAGAGTCGAATGAATTTGCTAATTAGAGCATTATCATGCATGTATTATATTCTGCTATTGATGTGTTCTACGTGGAAATGGATCTCAGGCCTTTTTTTCTTTATGGGTATGCAAGCCGAGGATTTCACCGAAGTCGCCCCATCGACTTTGTCCTTAGATTGGGCATGATCTATGTCTTGATGGGCTACATTGTCAGTTTCATCATTCTGCTTCTGAGATGATGCGGCGGTAGCAGGATTGTCAATAGCGGATGAGACCTTGAGGATTCTGAAGCTGGGGGAGGTTTCAGATCCTCCCCCTATGTCTCCCATCATGGCGAGAGAGAGCAGTGGATTGCATATGGCGAGGATGCAGATGGAAGAGAAGGATCAAGAGCAATGACGGTGCTCACTGCAGGGCCGTAGAGGAAACCCTAGGGTTTCAAGTCATGACTTGACTCAATCGGTGATCACTTCTCTCATCCTTTTCTCTCAACTTCCAATTCATCGAGTCTATTATTCCCAAAATAGGAAAAATATTAAATATTATACTTCTAAAATATTTAAATTTTAAAATATAAAATTATTATTAATAACTTGAATTTGGAAAAATGATTATCACAAATTTAAAATATCTTAAAATAATATTATTAATTTTAATTTAAAAAATTTTATTATAAATTATATAATATATAATAAAATATCTTTTAAATTTTCATTAGTTAAATAAAATATAAATATATTCAACTAAAAGACTAGTCACTTTACAACAATGTAATGTTTAATACATTAATAAAGCCATAACATGGACAAATATAACCATTATAATGCTTCACATTTATATTTCACATTAATTATGATGTAACGGAGAAACCTTGGAAAGTAACTACAACGACATATATATATATATATATATATATATATATATATAATGTACATAACACACTAACTTAAACATTGCCAAATATCGAACTCCTTTATAAAGAATGCTACATGACCATAGAATTAGGGATATAAAAGAATCCTTTCATTTAGAGGCTATCATGATTGAATTGAAATGCAATACAATTCGAATAAAATTTTTAGATCCAAAATAATAACCAATCATATCAATTGCTCTCATTGCTCTAAAATAATTATTTATCTTTCTCAATTTTTTTCTTTCTTTTGTGGATTCTTATGTGGGTGGTTTATGTTTTAATCAAAATTAAATTGATTTGGAAATTAAAGTGATAGAAAGCTCATTTCATATTTTTTATCACTGGAAAATCAAACAAGCATGCTTAGCTAGTTTTCATTTTCTTTTTCCAAATTGTGCGTTAAGTTTAGTTTAAATTTTTCTTTAGGTTCTGGGACTAGGATCAAATTATCTAAGAAGGCAAGTAATATATGTTTCCCTTGCACCTCTTGGTGACCCTATGCATGCATATGAGATTTCACTTTTGATAGTTTTCTATCTCCCTTTAGTGCAACATTTAGTTTAAATAGGAAAAATTGTAAGCGGCCCATTATCCGCACATAATTTACTTTTTGAAAAGAACAATCAAAAAATAGTTTAATTAGGAGGAAGTGTAAAGGATCATCGCATATCTGCATCCTACAAACATTGTGATTGTACACTTTCTCACACACATTACCACACCATAAGCAAAGTAAGCCACCTTAAAACTAACCTTTAATTAAACTCATTAAATCTCTCCACAGGGGCCACAAGATAGTTAATAGTTTAGGTTAGGACCATTGAGGTTAGGCATCCAATAAACATCCATGGTCAGTTTACATTATAGAAACATATAATTTGACTTTATAGGGAGCTTTAAACCCATCTATCTGCCCACGGAAAATAATTCTTGAGTGCGACAGAGACTCAATACAGAGGGGGTTAAGATTAGGCCCAGTGCATGTGGTACTATTTGGGGCTACCTGACCCATCTAGTTCTCGGTACTGGTAGCTAAATACCAAGAATCTCAAGACTCGAGCGCTCACGTGGGACGATGATACTTAGTGGCCAAATCTAGGGAATCCTTCCCTATAGGTGACGGTGCAGGCAACTCTAGATCCTCTTTCCATTACCTTGGTCGATTCTTTGGCTACTGGAAAGAATCGCTAATTCTTTGAAGACGTTGGCCCCAGTACCCACTAGAAGATATCTTCGCAAGGCCCAGTTACAATTGAGAGTGTGAGGATTATTAGGTCTTTCAGGATTTGTGAGTAGCATATGCAAAACAAGAAAAACCACTTTTTGATTAACTGATCACATAGAATTAATCTAAAGGGAAATTAACCTTTTATTTTCTCTTTGTTTTATGTATGCGATCACCTTTTTCTCTGATATATAATATCTCCCTCTCATAAAAATGAAAAAATATTTCTATAATCAAACCTAGTCAACACCATAACGGACCCAATCGGACCTCATTGATATAGATGTTTTTTGGACCTTCCCCCATTAGAGGGAGTAGTTCTAGGCCTTACGCCATTCAGGTTTCAAAGACTTAAGACAACCACCCTTATCGGTTCATCCTTTATATGGGCATATTTATTTGGGAACCCCCGAGGGTCACCCAATGCCACACCAGTCTAAACCCCCACAGGGTAATCACACACCTCCCCCCCCACAACCCCTAGAGGGTAGAGGAGTGCTACCCATTCGGGGAGCCAACATAATACACAATCGAGTACATCACAGACAAACCCTATACACAACCATAACCCTGTGCTTTCACAGTCTACAATGACATTCAACCCTCAATTACGTTTCCTAGCATCTTTAAACTTACATGATCTATCAAAGATAAAAAATGACCCCATTGCACACAATCACATCTGGCCCCCCATGCCCAAGAAGCTCCCTTCGAACATTTCAAAGTTCAAAGGGAGGCAAGAAGAAGACCTTGAAAACCATGTAATGAATTTCCACCTACGGTTTTCTTCGAACAATATTATTGAAGATACTATTATACTTCACATGGAATCTTTAGCACCCTCACTACTGTGTTCCTCACATATTTTCAGTTACCCATCCACCATGATTCAGGAATGGAGTTATTGATGCATTTTAGACAAATGTCAGTCATCCATATCTCAGACCATCTCCATGAATAGCGGTGACTTCGAAGTTTGTGTAAAGCCAAAATCGACGATCGAGTTTTACTGGACCTATTAGAATGAATTGTGTTTTTTCATGAGTTTCATTCTCTTAGGATAAATTAAAACATTAAACCATAATCAAAGGTTTTTAAAAATAATCTCATTCATATATATATATATCTCAAGTAATCATCATTTATAAATAACAAAACTAAATGTTAATACTTTTGATCAATAAAACTCTTTAGTATTTTAAATAATTTATAATATATACAATTATAAAAAAATAAACTTTATTCTTATTACAAATTAGTATTTAGAAAATAGTCTTGTTACATTTTCTTCTTTATTTTTTTTTAATTATTAATTTATTGTAATGGTTTTTTATGTAGATAAATTATTTAAACATAAATGCCTCCAAAAAGGAAGGGTCAACCAAATATATAAAAATTTTATGGATATTCTAAAACATCAAATGCTTCTAATGTTAAGGATATCCATCTATACCTCATTTGAATGATGATGTTAATGAAGATATGGATGAAGATTTTGTTGTTGATCTAGAACTTCTTGGCCATGAAAAGGAAGGACAAGATGGTGGATCTAGTAATTCAAGGAGGAAGGCTTTCTCAAAATGTGAATTTCAAGAAGAGTGGATGATAAAACATCCTTGGGTGTATAGTATCATTGTTGAATATGGAAAGACTCATATGAAGTGCAAATTTTGTGAGAAATATAAGGCTCAAATTCCATGGGGTATTGACGATGGATGTAATAGCATTCAATATGATGTTGTGACAACTCATGCAAAATCTAATATTCATCAAACATCAACTCAAAAAAATTTGTATGAAACTGAAAGGTTGGCAAAGCCCATTACAGAACACATAGTGGTTATAAGTGAGGCTAATAAGGAAAGGGTCATAACCACTATGAAGTTAGCATATTTTATTTCACAAAAGGATATTTCAATTTCTACTTATGAAGATCGTTGTCATCTTCAAATGCATATGCAGACACCTAATATGCCATCTCAAGTGGACTATTCTTCCTACATAAATAGAAAAGTAGCTACCAAATTTATTCACTCTATATCAAATTAGCTTGAAGAGAAGCAAACTAGAAAAAATTTAGACAGTCCATTTTTCTCTATAATATTAGATGAAAGTATAGACAATGGTTTAGAACAACACCTTGTAGTGTATTCTACATATCTAGACTTACAAGGTTTGGGCCCTCCAATCTCACAATTCATGAAAATGATTACTATTTTTGATGGAAAAGGAAAGACTATATATGATACTATCATTAATTTAAAGGAACTAAGCCAGTTGAAAAATGATAAACTAATAGCAGTTTCAACCGATGGTGCTTCATCTATGGTTGGATGTGAAAATGGATTTGTTACATTGCTAAATAATGATCTACCAAATTTCATTGGTACTCATTTAATTTCACATCGTGAAGCACTTGTAGCATTAAATGCTTCAAAGAAAATAGCTGAGTTTTTGTATGTTGAGAAAACATCAAACAAGGTATACTCATGGATTGGAAATTCGACAAAGAGAAATAATGAAATCGTTTCTTTATTAGAGATTATGGAATTAGAATCCTTGCAGGTTCTTCAAATCCATGGGATTCGATGGCACTCTAGGGGTCAAGTGGTGGAAATACTAGTTATATTAATGCCCGCTATCTTGAGCTTGTGGAAGAGAGAAAGAAAGAATTCATGGTATCATAAGGCAAGAATTTTTTCATTTCAATTCTGTTTGAATATGATTGCTGATGTTTTGGAGTTGAATAATCTAAACAAAAAATTTCAAGAAGATAATGTGGATGCACATCACTTGGAATAGCTATTGACCATGCATTAAATACTCTTAAAAGATATTTCTACAGGCCAGATTCTTTTGCAGAAGGTGTGGTTCATCTTAGTAAATTTTTGAAAGACTCTAAAGATGGTTTCCTTGAAAATGTTGACAAAGAGGGGAATACCCATGGACATGATTTGTTGTATGTTCCAATCCATGATGAACAATTTTCATAACCGATGGAAGTTTGCATTGATGGCTCCCTTGAGAGTTGCATACAACTTATAAGAAATTATGTCCAAGCATTGATTGAGTGTTTCAATTCAAAATTTCTAGATCTTCATCTTTTTAATGAAGAAAATTTGTTTAGTCCTTCTGATTATCCATTAGATATTTATGTCAGAGAAAGTAATGCAAAGCATTGGCTCGAAATAATTCATTTGCAACAGAAAACATGTAATGAAGGTGAAAATGTACCAAAATTTGATATTACGGATTGTAAAAGATAACTATATCAATTTATTGATGTGATTTATTTGAATGGAGGAAGATTCTCAATGAAAAATGCATGGAAAGTTTTTTCTCATACAAAATATTTGGACTCTACGTATCCAAATATGCTAAAATTATGGCAAGCAATGCTTGTCGTACCAGCTAGAACCATCACATGTGAACGAGGGTTCTCTAAGGAAAACATGATCAAAGATATAAGGAGGACAAGACTATCAATTGACACAGTTGATGCACTGATGCATATATCATTAATATGTCCTCGCATAGTAGAGGTGGAATGGGAATGATTTTATGAGATTTGGAAAGATGCAAAGGAAAGAAGACTTTCTTACAGGTGATAATTATTAATTTATATGTTTTTTTACTATATTTATATTTTTGATATGAAATTCTAATGTTTTTTTTTTCGTATTGATGGAATGTGGAATACAAGCATGAATAATTACATGGATGATCACTGCTGCAAGAAGAAATTGAAGTTTTTATTTGAAATTTTTTTCATGTGATGTTGTTATAGGTTTATGGCACATGAAAAAAGTCATCAAGGTTGAAAAATGTCCACATTTGACCGAATTTTTAGAAAATGCAATAAAAGATGTGATGGGTTTGGATTGGATAATTTTGGTACTATGACGAAGCTTTTCTCCCTTTATGATTATCAAGATGCATTTAAATTCAATAATATATATTATATTATGTAAATCATAACATAAACCATATTGATTATTCTACTTTTGATTTTTTATTGATAACATTTAATAATTTTACTATGTTGGTTATATTATATGTCTCATAATATACTTTTAGTCATATCTCAAATATACAAATTCTATGGCATGTTAAATTGATTTCACATTACAAATATTTTATTGTGAGTGCTCCATGAAATTTAAAACCAAAATTCATGATTTAACAAGTCATTTTGGTTTTTTTTGTTATGATAATATATCAGAATTTTTAGCATAACTATGTTATTGGAGGGTAATGTTTTAATCAAAACTATATTGGTGAAGGTTAATTTACTACGAGAACATCACTAATGAAGGGAAAATTTTTAAATATGATGTTTCTTGAAGGGGAGCATAATGACCCAAAACGTCAAAAAAAAATTTCTGTGATGGGTAAGGAGAAATCCAAATTCCAACCCTACAGGGATGAGGTGACGAGGAAGTCAATGACGATTATGACATGTAAGGTAAGAGTGCCAGAGGGGAAAAAACTCATTTTGACTAGATGCTCGTCCACAAGGGTTCCATGAATTGAACAAATGAACGTTCCATGAAGTATGAGATACTCCCATCCTCCAGGTGTATATGTAAAATTATTTTGTTAGGTTTATTTTATGACAATAGCATGATTTTTTTGTTGGGTAACTGTAGTGCAATGAATAATGGATATTATGTTTTTTTTTATTAGTCATAAACATAGTAGCCATGTTATTTTTTTTTTTTAATGTTTTAAGTACACATACAATTGTTCCAAAGTTCTTAATGAAAATATTATTTGAGTAAGTAAGAAGAAGAATGGTTTTGGAGGAAAGTAAGGAAAATAAATTGGTATATTTAATTTTTCATGAGTAAATTAAATTAATGTTAATATTGATATATTAAAAAAAAAACATTTTAAGAAGTGTTATGAAAATTAGAGAATTTTAACAATAAAAATATTAATAATAGAAAGTATAAAAAAAACAAATAGATATGAAAGAACAAGTTGTGGAAAATACTAACATAAAACAATTAAAATTAAAATAAATTAAAAAATATTATAATAATATATTAAAAAATGATTAGTAATTCTATATGGAAAATATAATGTTCTGAAAATTTATTTTATTAAACATATAATATTTAACAATAGTAATTTTAATGTTTTTAGGTGAAATAAAAACATAATGGTGATAACCTTATGAGTTTAGTTTAATATATATGTGTGTCTGTGTGTGTGTGAGATATTTTCTCATTTATCCGATAATTGATGTATTTTATTTATGAATACATTTTATACTTAATCTTATTATTTTCTATACAATCATAACTTTTATATAATATTTTAAGTATTTTACCAAGGAAGGACTTTAGTAATCTATTTTCTTTTTGACCACTACTAGTTTAGCATTCACCAATATAACTTATAATTTTTAATTTTGAAAACTAAATATTTAATTTGCAATACTATCAAAGAAACTACTTTTCAAAAATTTGATTGGACCATGACTTGAAGGCCTTAGCATCCTTGATAACATGTGGATAATTGCCTTACATATTTTATGCCACAATTTATGAATATGGTTGCAATATTCATGCATGATTTTAGTTATCTAGATAGTGGTTTTTACTATTAACGGAGAGAACCATAAAATAAATCCTTGAAAATAGCTCATACTCGAGTAAATAACATATTTAGTCTAAGTTACCTCCCACCATAATTTAAGCCTTTTTATAAACAATAGATAGGAATAAGATGTACAAATCCTAAGTTACCTCCCACCATAATTTAAGCCTTTTTATAAACAATGGATAGGAATACGATGTAAATAAATATACTTGCCAAGAGTTATTTCCACCATTATTTATGTAGGAGTAAAATTGTAAATGCGTAGCCTTATTAGTGGTTACTACCCACCAAAAATTATGCAAGTCCTTGTGCCTAATCAAGCAATTAATTTATGTACTTCACATCTAATTAATTTATCCACTTCACATCTCAATTTATGTTCTTGCTAAAAAAAGCCTATAATGTTCAATTTTTATATTTCACTGTTAATTTATCATCGACCAACATAACTGCAAATTTTTATGCAATTTTTTCCAAAGCATAATTTCTAACTTGAAGGATAGGGACTAAGCTTCCCTACAATACTTGTCTCTTTATGATACAACTGTGAAAAGAAATCTAGCTTATAATGTAGGTACATCCATATACTATATATTTGCATCATCCATATGAAGATAGGTGAAATGATTTAACTTTTTTCTACAATATTCTTGTGTTTCAATACATATTGATAAGCCATGGTATTGACCCATATATTTGCATCATCATTTGGCTTCAACTGAATATATTTGCATCATCCATATGTGTTTATCTTGCAATTTTTCAAGTATTTTGTGAAGCTAAATGATACAATCAACAACATATTCGGCTTACGTGATACAATCAACAGGAACAAATTAATTTCATGATCTCTAACTGATGATTCTTTATCCAATATTATTAAAATAAATAGAAGTAGATATCTCATTCTCCTTATGTCCATCAAAATCAGAATATGAATAGTCGGTGAGATGGAAATATACAACTTTGGAATACTTGATGCCATATGTTCGAGTACCTTTCAAATACTTGAGCACTCGCTTCACTGCATTCAAATGACCTTCACATGGTTGATGCATGAACTTGGAAATTATACCTAAAACAAAATCTATGTCAGGTTAAGTAGTAGTCAGAAAATTCAAACTTCAAACAAGTTTCTTATACTTTGTTGGATTTTCAAATGTACTTAATTCAATGGAATTAAGTTTCAAATCTTTCTCCATAGGAGTAGAAACAGGGTTACAATCTTGCATCCCATATATGTTCAATAGTTGTCAAATATAATTCTTCTGAGAAATAAAAATATATTTGAGTTTTTGATCAACTCGGATCTCTAAATAATAATTCAATAAACTCAAATATATATATAACAGACGCTATATAGTCATCATTATTTCCTGTGATCATCAAATCATCTACATAGACAACCAAATATACAACCTACTTTCCTACTTTCTTAACAAAAATAGTTGCATCATCCAAATAAAAAAACTTATAATTCAACTTGAGAAGGTGTTAAGTTAATTTTTCATACCATGCATGAGATGTTTGTTTCAGTCCATGCGTATTAGCTGAAAAATAAGTCAATAAATTTTTAAAATTTTAAAACTTCTCATTCGATGATGAAAATGAAACTCAACTAAACATTTTCATTCTTAGAACTGATAATGGTGGTGAATATACTTCCAATTCTTTTCAACAATATTTGAAGGAAAATGGCATCAAAAACCAAACTACAGTACCTTACAATCCGCAACAAAATGGTGTTGTAGAGCGTATGAGTAAGACATTGCTTAATATGGTTGGATCCATGATGTCTTTTAAGAATGTGAAGTTGATGTTTTGGGGAGAAGTACTATTTTGTAAAACTTATATTCACAATCATTTTCATTCTTATATCATCAATAATAAATCTCCTTATGAAATGTGCTATAATCGTCTTCTTGTTGTTCAACATTTTAGAGTCTTTGGTTCTCTATGATATTCATTAATTCCTAAAAATCAACACAACAAGTTAGGTGTTAGGGGTAGTAAATGTATTTTCTTGGGATATTCTGCTACTTCCAAAGATTTCATATTGTATGATGAGGAGAAAACAAGAATTATTATGTCCAAAGATGTTATTTTTCTTGAATGTAATAAAGATAATTCCACTGTTGATAGACAATTGACTCATTTGGAGAAATTTGCATAAAAAAACTTCTCTTTGAATCTAATAATGACATTCCACATACTGAAGGGGAGGTTTCCATTCTAGATCAATTTGTGATTATTCCATATTTGAATCATGAGAATGATATTGTTGAAGAAAATTTGGATGATAGTAATGTTTCTATAGAATTAGAAATTTCTCTTCAATAGTCTGTTCTTGAGCCTATTTTTCAAGATGAGAAACCATCACAACCACTTCAACAAACTTTACAAAAATTCACATGTGTTCGAGATTTCTAAGCAGGTATGATGACTTTGAAACAAGAAGTTCTTCTAAAGGTGGTATTATTCGAGTTCAGGTAACGTTTATTATGATCGTGTATTCAATCATTCTACAATTAGTGAACCTAGTTGTTTTGAAGAAGCTGCTAATTTTGATGAATGGAAGGATCTACAAAGGCCTTGTCATATTGCATACCTCTTCCTCTTTACCTTTAACAAAAAATCCTTTAGGATGAAACATATAAACGTCCTCCTTCAAATCGCTATTCAAAATTTTATTTTTTACATCCATATGTCGAATCTTCCAGCTATTTTGAGCTACAAGAGAAAAAAATGTTCTGATTGTGCTCCATTTTGTTGTAGGAGAAAATGTCTCTATGTAGTCAACACCTTGCTTCTGAGCGTAGCCTTTTGCTACAATCCTTGCCATATATTTATCAAGCTAACCATCTGCCTTGTAATTGATCTGATACACTCATTTGCAACCAATAGGTTTAATGCCAACTTGAGGATCCACTAACCACCAAGTTCCATTCTTAATAAGTGCATCATATTCCTTTTTCATCAATACATTCATAAACTCCAATCATAATGACTACATGATCATATGCTTTACGTATCTCAATGATGTCATCGAAGATACGTATGGAATGCACTTGTTGTTGAATATGTACAAGAGACACTAGATTTATTTGAAATTATGGAATGTAAAGGACATCCTATAGAACATAGTCTGTGAGCTTTGGTATCTTCAAACGAATGGATCAAATTATTGGAGGCTTAATTTGAAATTTTTCAGCGAAATATACTACTCCATAAAATTTTGATTGAAAGTTACAAAAAAATATCCCCTAAAACTCATATGACATGTGGCGCCTGAATCACAAATCCAAATATCTTTCCATAAAGAAAATGTAGTACTAAAAGCATCATTAATATTAAAATTGAAATTTACAACAATGTAATGTGAAGACTTTGATGATTTTCCCTTATCTGGTGGTGGTTGATCATTCTTTTCATTCAACTGTTGTCTCCTTTCACTGAATTTTTCCCAATGAATTCTACAATTAATTGTAGTGTGACAAAATTTTCCACATCTAAAACATTTTATCGGTGGTCTATCATTAAAATTTGTTTTTTGTTTATCATTTTGTTTTGTATCCGTAATTATTCCCCCTCTCCACCTCCCCTCCCTGACCACCATAGAAGGTATAATGAGTCTCATTATTCTAGAGTGCATTTTGATTATAGGAATGTTGATAACCACGGTTGTAAATCATGGCATCGCAAAACATGTCATTTTTGTGGTTTAAATAACCATGTGATTTGAAAGTGTTGGAAATGGATGACAGCGGAAAGGAGGATGAGGCGTGAAAAGCCTTCTCCCGAACAAGGAAAGAAATCGGTTAAGAAAATTTGGAGGAAAAATACCTTTTGCACCCATTGCAATCGAAATGGCCACCAAAGAGCCACATGCTGGAGACTTCATCCAGAACAGTGCCTTAAAGACAAAGCACCCGTGCATACACCAGTCGAAAGAGTTGATCGACTAGAAAGTTTATGACAGGGAAATGATCCACTCACTTTGTCAAGTGAGAGATGGTTCTTCTAGATTGTCCTTTTCTAGAGATGTTAGCTTGCCATGGCCATGTTTGTAAATCATTTGTCGCATTCTTAATTGTGAAAGTGATGAGGTGTTTTCCATCACTTGTTTAAGCGACAATGATATTTTTTTGGCCTTGTTTATGAGTCGTGTGTTGCATTTCTTTCATGTAAAAGTGATGATATGTCTTCCATCACTTCAAAATGAGACGATGATATTTTTGCCTTGTTTTATGAGTCATATAATGCATTTATTTTATGTAAAAGTGATGAGGTGTTTTTCCATCACTTCAAAATGTGACAATGATGTCTTTCCTTTTAATGATAGTTGGGGTACGATTCCCTTTTGATGTAAACTTGACCACCGAGTACATCTTATAAACTCGTGGCAAGTATGGGAATATTTGGGTCATAGATTGCTAAATTTGAGTAGGTATTTGCATGGGATTGTACAATAGGTTTGTAGGGGATGCGTGTGTCAACTCATCACTTATGGCTTTGAAGGACATAGGTGAAGGAGAAGGAAGGGTGAATTTTTCAGGACGCTTGTGGTACAAACAAGTACACATCAGTTCAGATTATTTTAATGCTTTTGGAGGACCAAAATATCCTCAGTGGGGAGGATTGATTCAGGTGGATCCAGAGACACACATAAGACAAAGATGGCTAATGGAATCTCAAAAATAAAAGTGTTCACAATTCTTTCGATTTAGGACTAGAGCATAAATCTCGTCGTCCTGATTGCAATAGTGCAAACGGTTCACAAAACCAAGTTCGTATGAAGGAGTTAGGAGCATTCAAAGTTTTGGGTTGACTTGGTGATTGGTTAGCCTTCAGGAAGGCACAAATTTGACATTTTCTGGCCACCAGATTCCGACCAAATCTGAACAAATCTTGGGAAAATTTGTGGGACCGTTAATTTGTCTCCTATTGTCAAAATCGAAAATTAAAAAAAAACACCTGGTTTGTTTATATAATAAAAATATATTGAAAAAATGGGTCAGCAGGAAATGAACCCCGCCAGACCCCCACATCACCCAAAACAACCATTTTTATATATATTTTATATATAAGTAGGAGCCGGTGGGAGTCGAACCCACCACCGATGGGTCTGCCGATACACCCACGTGACAGCTCCACATTCCACAGCACCAAACAACCAACCTCCAACATAATGAATATAATAGATTCATGGCTCCAACAGATCCATGGAGTCGACGACTAGTGCAATACCAGAGGCGACGACATCGGCGGGGGTCAAACTTGTGTGGCCCACATGGGTTGGCCCCCGAGCAGGCGGTCCCAGATTTAAATGTACCGCATAAAATATGTTATATATAATATAACATACCCCTCATAATAAATATAACCAT
This sequence comes from Pinus albicaulis, assembly GCA_034641835.2. Lineage (NCBI taxonomy): Eukaryota > Viridiplantae > Streptophyta > Pinopsida > Pinales > Pinaceae > Pinus > Pinus albicaulis. The sequence continues at coordinate 1,659,755,173 of CM076578.1, read as the reverse complement.
GTAGGTTTGGTGGGAAAGTCGCCCAAGGCAGACCTAACCCATACCAAATTCAAAAATATGTTAGGTTTAAAAACAAATGTATGGTTAATAAAAATGTTGGTAGGGTTGGAACCCCGACCTCAAATAAGAAATAATTCCGCCCATAACCAACATTCCATAATGACCTTGTTGTGAACTCCACCACTTTTATTATATAATTTTGCAGTTCAGAAATGCACCCAAGGCCAAGGAGGAGCGGAGTGCAGACAAAATTCGAGATTTAACATTTGTTATTGCAGGTCATGTGGAACCATGAGCCAGAAAAAAGGCAGGCAGAACCTTGATTGAGCCCAATTTTCAGGAGGGTGAAATTTGATAGTACCCAAATGGTACAAATTTTATGTCGTTTTTGCACTACTCCACGCTACAAATCTGATGGTGCATTCAATTTTTTCATCTGAGATTTATATTTTTCAGTTAATTTTTGAAGTGAAGTTGCAAGTGTTAGTTTTCAGTGAGTGAGCAGTCGATTTCACACCTTTCAATGCCACAATTGTGATGGTGTTTTCAGATCCAGTAGCAACAACAACCATTCTTCAATCATCTTCAGCATGAAGGATATGATGTGTTTCTTTCATGTACTTATTTGTTCCTGAGCTTCTTAGTGCTATATAGATCCCTGTTGATGTATGAGTCATGGGATCTTGTCTTTTTTTGTTATTGATGTACTTTCTATCAGGGACTTGTATTATGCTGAGATCACTTGATTCCATATTGGCGGGATACTCATGTATTTTGTTGAGATCCATTTTATGCCATGTTGGCGGGATACTCTGCTTCACACGTATGTCATGGAGAACCCTCGTTTCCCATGTCGGCGGGATACTCACAGTATCTATGTGTGAGTTATTTTCATACTGACAGTAGCCCTTTTTCTACATGAGAGTTCCACAGTGGAACATCTCATAGAGAGGTCTAGCCACTCCTGCATGAGGGAATTTTCCTTGTATGTTATAGAAAACACACCCATGTACATATTCTTCTTACAACAGTTAATGTAGCGACCTACACCATCTTGACACCGAGGTTGGGAGATGTAGTCCCTGTTGGACAAACTCCGTTATCAAACGACGTGTTCCTATGATTATTGATCTTGATATGTTTATTTTCCTCTTATTTACAGTATGCAGTTGCTTATTTATGTTCATTAACACTTTAATTAATTCAATTCTAATTTATCAGCCAAAGTAAAAGGTATTGGTTAAGGGTATCAGAATTTTACCCTGGATCAAGTGGAATCAAAGCAAGTCTTATTACTAGTTGGATTGCAGGCATGAACTATTGAACATTCGCTAAGTTGAGCTATGGGGAATATCAAGGACATGTACAAGACCATGCTTAGGGTGTTTGAGAAAGTGGACATGTTGTATGAGGATTATGAAAAAAAATTCGTAGAAAATGCCGAATTGAGGACACTCCTATAGGAAGAAAAGGAGGACAAACATCGGTTTCAGATTTAGTTTCAAGCCATAATAGAAGTGTGTGAAGATTTGAAGTGCAAAAATGAAATTATTCAAGCAGATCATTATGCATTGAAGGCCTTCCTATAGGAAGAGAAAGAGAAGAAGTAACAATTTCAACTTCAGCTACAAGCCGCGAGAGAGGACTTGGAGGAAGTGAAGTGCAACGAAGGCTTATTGTAACACCCCTAGTTTATGTTTTTCTTTCAAAGCTAGACATTTGAACTTTAATCCTAAGGGGAGTGGACCCCAAATGGATAAGTAATTTTGTGGATGTAATTAAATATTTCATTATGGAAATTAAATGAAATAATGTTGTGCATATTGACCAAATGAGAATTGTGAGATCACTTGCTAAATCCATGAGGATGGATAGAGGCAAATATTTCCCCAAAAATCTTTCAAAAATCCTTGAAAGAATTTATTTCTAAATTAGATATGAGGAAAATCTAGTTTCCACAATGAGGTAGAGAGTAGTTGGGAAGAGGTAAAAAGCTGGGAAAAGCAGAAAGCATCTTTAAAAATCCCTAAATAAGGGAAGCCTAGGAAAACAGGAAGAAAAGCATCCTGTAATTCTGGACGCAGAATTAGAAACAGGCTTTGGGGAGAAAAAGCTTAAAAAAGCTATTCCTGCACAGATTAGAGGTTGGTCTGGAATGGAAGTGATCTCAGCTTGGGGGTGAGTTCTGGAGATAGAGGTACTCTATGGTTGGGAGGCCTGGTCAAGTACCTAAGTGGTATGTTCACAGTGTGTATGAATGATTAAAATTAATTGTTGTTATGTGTAACGGTTAATGACTGTTACTGCTTACTACTTGCAATGTTTTGTTTTGTGCTGGTGTTCCATACATTTACAGAATGGTAGAGGAATTAAAACCTCTCAGTTCTGCATAGTTGTAGGAACAAGAATTGGGGGAAAATTCCGCCAGAAACTCTAAACCAGTGACTAATTTAAATTTGGATATTTATGCTACCTCATAATTCATAATTATGTAACTTTAATATGTTTCTGTTAAAATATAACTTAATCAGTGAACACTAGATAAACAAAACATGTGTGAAGGAGTGATTAAGTACATGCAGTGCAGATCTATAAATTAGTTGAATTAGTAGTGTATGTATATCTATAGATTTAACTTCCATGAAAACAAAAAAAAGGGATGAGTGCCTTTAAATTAGTTAAGGACATTCAGCCCTAAACGGAGCAAAAAAATGGGTGATTATACCTGTAACAAAATATGGCCTAAGAAACAGATATAATACTAGCACATGGTTTACCTCTGGTACTGGATATCCAAAATGAGTGTACTACTGGAAAATAAATAAAAGAAAATTTATATGAAGCACATGTAAATTTTATAAGCAGTGAGTAATAACATTCACATACCAGACTATTATAAAATGACGGTTGGAAATGTTAGCTAGAGAATAGAGCATACTGTACATGTTATAAATTAAAACATGAAAGTCCAGAGATTTTTATTATTTACACCAATAAGTAATACTTGAAAACTTTAAGTTAAGAAGCAGAGGTAGATGTATACGACTGGAGTAGAATAATACATAACACCACATGAACCAAATGTCAAGAATCAATAACTTTCTATAGAGGGTAATTCTCTTGCCATAAAAATAATTACATACAAGTATGAAAATAACAGGTGGAGGAAGCATAAACCCAAGTTAAAGACTAGGAAACTAATCAATTCTGTCTATCAATTTGAAGCAAACAGATGCAACAGAAATAAAATTTTTATCATGATCATCAATATGAACTAGCCACCTGATTCTACAGAGTATAACATAACTTTGTTCCTTGTTAAATAGGAAGGGAATACATATATATAGAATCTATAGGTAAATTCGTGAACCGAATGAAATAAATTAAGAAAATCGTGTTCCCTGACAAATTAATTGGAATAAGGTGGTCAGAGTGTCCATATTATCAAAGTCTTAGTAATACAAACCAGTCTAACGAAGTTATTATATTTACATTAACCAAGAGAAAATTTATGAAAGTTAGACCAGAGAGGTCAGAACAAAAATTATGTAGAATAACGTTATGAGAGTTTGGCTTCTCTTCGACCAGTATACTGTTGATACTGACCTGAAAACGCCAAGTGCATTGAAGTTAATTCTAAATGAAACATTGCTTCTCATGGTGTCACTGAGAAGGAAAAGTGTATGGCATTTGGATTTACCTGCAACAAAAACAAGTGACAATGAGAATACGAATCAAGTAAATGATAAGAATTATACCACGAATAAAATAATAACAAATTAATAAAGGGTTACCTGGCAAAGGAGAAACTCCTTTTCTTCAAAATGACCTGAAATAGAGGTAGCTGCATAACATTAAAAATCCGAAGACCAGGAGTTTCAACTGGGAATGAAAAAGCCATAGATCCAGTGATATAATCGAAATCAATCACTTTCCTAGGGTATGGGTTGCTCGTTGTGGAGGAGACGAGTAAAATCAACATATCACCATTCGAAAAACATAAGTAAAACCACGGAAAACGATGAGGAGTAAGCTCCTATTTCAGAAACGATAGAGTATTAGTACCACACATCATTAATAGGAAGACATACGAAGTATCAAAAGAGATGTTGGAATAACCACAAATCGACATACTAGGAGAGAAAAATCTCTATGAAAGGTTGTCCAACTGACCCAATACAAGCTCTTGACCATAAACGAGACCATAGACAAAAAAAAATTCGTTTTACTTAAACTCAGCTCTCGCTCTAGCAACAGAGCATATTTCTATGAAGAAAAATTACATATCAAGATATAAACACAGAGTGTAAGCTTCACATTAAAGCTAGGGACTTGCATAGAAGTCATATCTGAAACACAATATGGTGAGGGGATAGATACGCCGAAGCCTGGGGGCGCCTATGCTTAGTTCCTCCAACGTGGAGAGTCTCGCCACCGAGAGGCAAGTAGAACAAATGAAGGGAGAAAGAACTGCTTCAATAATAACACAGATATTTATACGAACGTCCCAAATCAAAAAACCAACGAAACCCTAATGGATAGGCGTAACCTCCACCGTCCAAGTGGCCTCGAATCCATGGCTTATACACAGATCGATTTTTTGAAATTTGGATTTAATACACAGTAGCTCAACACATAAATGTCGATCTATGAAATCAATGCCACAGTACCATCGATCATGTCATGTGGCCGGCATATTAAAAGAGCCTTCTGGCATGGAATATCACAAACAAGACATAGATACATATATCCTCGGGCATGGACGTAGTAAGAACTAATAAAATTGAAAATCAACAGAGTGCCAACAAATAGGTGACGAGGAGATTTAAACACGTTACAGTGGCCAAATACCTTATCCAACAGTGCCAACGAGGCATAACAAATGCATTGAATTTTAAAGGCGCACATCTCCATGCCAAACTCATCATAAGTGAACTGTATATGAGGGATAAATGATGCGATGGTAACGCTCATAATAAATTCATATCCATGACATAAGTTGTAAATATGAAGAGACTTTGAATAACTCGAAATTCAATTATAGGGTTATAATTCTTGGAGTTATACAAAGACATAAATCCATCGAATACCATATCTAAACCATAAGAGAATGATATAGAACTCTAAAACATAAGTATAATGAGCCTACAAGTGTGGTTCATAAACCTTAATGGATAAATTGACATGTGTGAGAACAATATAGATATGGTAATATATATATGTTTAATTTACATCATGCATAGATAGACATATATAAGAGTAAATGTGACCATATAATAGATATGGTAATATTTATGTGTAATTTACATAAGCCACAAACATTAGTGGAGGAAAACAATAAATCTATACCCACAGGAGTAATAGGAGGAATAGGAACTCTACTCTGTAATAGATCATAATTGATGAAATTCAAAGTAGAATTGAACAGTTGTGGCCAATAGAAGCATAGAAATAAACCATAAATAGAAAGAAAAAAAAATTTTGGGTGGAAGGAAGAGACGTTACACTTACATAATCCTTCTTCATTTGTTTTTCAATCGACAGCTAACGTAAACAATGTTGATTTTTCTTCAGTTTCTTCACATGATTTCATTTCGGTTGGAAGTGTGGAGATACCCATCACAAGTACCAGCATCAGACTCCTCACCAAGATGGGGTACATAGGAGGAGGACTTGGCATTTGTGGCCAAGGCATAATGGAACCATTGGAGGTTGTGCAACGACCTTTTTATGCAGGTTTGAGGTATAATGAAGAAAGATGTTCGAAGGAAATAAAATGAAAACATATATTGATGAACTCTCCAGAGAAGAGGAACATTTTAAAGCATGTTACAGTGAAAGAACTGAGGCGAGCTCCCATCAACATGATCGCACCACAAACCACCATAGAAGGTATAATGAGTCTCATTATTCTAGAGTGCATTTTGATTATAGGAATGTTGATAACCATGGTTGTAAATCATGGCATCGCAAAACGTGTCATTTATGTGGTTTAAATAACCATGTGATTTGAAAGTGTTGGAAAAGGATGGGAGCAGAAAGGAGGATGAGGTGTGAAAAGCCTTCTCCCCAACAAGGAAAGAAATCGGTTAAGCAGATTTGGAGGAAAAAGACCTTTTGCACCCATTGCGACCAAAGTGGTCACCAAAGAGCCACATGCTGGAGACTTCATCTAGAACAGTGCCTTAAATATAAAGCGCCCATGCATAAACCAGTTGAAAAAGCTGATCGACAAGTAAGTTCGCCACAGGGAAATGATCCACTCACTTTGATAAGTGAGAGTGGTTCTTCTAGATTGTTTTCTTCTAGATATGTTAGCTTGCCATGGCCATGTTTGTAAATCATTTGTCTCATTTTCAATTGTGAAAGTGATGAGGTGTTTTCCATCACTTGTTTAAGTGACAATGATATTTTTTTGGCCTTGTTTTATGAGTCGTTTTTTGCATTTCTTTCATGTAAAAGTGATGATGTCTTTGCCATCACCTCGAAATGCGATGATGATATTTTGGCCTTGTTTTATGAGTCGTATGATGCATTTATTTATGTAAAAGTGATGAGGTGTTTTTCCATCACTTCAAAATGTGACAATGATGTCTTGCCTTGTAATGATATTTGGGTACAATTCCTATTGGGTGTGGAGCCTGATTATGGAAAACAAAATATAGTTAGATTTCTCAGAGTTGGGATAGAAAAGAAGAGATAAAAACTGGAGCTTGTGCATACAGATGTATAGGGACATGCTCAGGTATCATCTCTCGGTAGTTGTCACTATTATGTTACATTTATTGATGACGCAACTAGAAAAACTTGGATTTATTTTATTCAAAATAAATCTGATGTATTTGATACTTTCAAGAAATGGAAAGCTTTGGTTGAGATTGAGACAGGAAAGAAGTTGAAGTGTCTCAGATCAGACAATGGAGGTGAATATTGTAGTAAAGAGTTTGATAGGTACTGTTCAGAGCATGGAATTCGCAGAGAGAAGACAATTCCAATAACACCATAAGAAAATGGTGTGTCAGAAAGGATGAACAGAACAATCATGGAGCGTGCAAGGTGCATGAGATTGCATGCAGGATTGCCTTTACAATTTTGGGCAGATGCTGTAGATACTGTTGTTTATATAATAAATAGAGGGCCTTCAAGTTCCTTGGATGGTGGTATTCCAGAGGAAGCATGGACAGGTAAAAAGGTAAACTACTCTTTTTTAAAGCCTTTTGGTTGTGAGGCCTTTGTCCATATTAATAAAGAAAACAGAACAAAGCTTGAGGCAAAATCGAAGAAATGTACCTTTATTGGATATGGTGCTAATGATTTTGGTTATCGCTTATATGATTATGAAAATCACAAAATCATTAGGAGCAGAGATGTAATATTCAATGAAAAGGTCTTGTATAAGAATCAGTTGCAGGAAAAGAAACAGGAAAAAGAAAGCAAGGAATATACGGTTCTTGATGAGATAACTGAAAAAGTAAAGGTGCCTGAAAATAATAATAATCAACAACCACAGCAGCAGCAACCACCACAACAGCAACAGGCACCTCAAACACCTGAAAGTGGTGTTAGAAGATCTACCATGATAAGTAGACCCCCTGAACGATACTCTCCTTCATTATATTATTTATTGTTGACTGATTCTGGTGAACCTGAATGTTATGAAGAAGCAATGCAGGTTGAAAGCAGGAAGAAGTGTGAGCTAGCCATGGAAGAAGAGATGGACTCCTTAATGCATAACTAGACTTGGGACTTAGTCAGGTTGCCTGCAGGTAAAACTACATTGCAGAATAAATGGGTTTACAGGCTGAAGGAAGAAGATGGAGGAAAACATAGGTACAAAGCTAGACTTGTGGTGAAGGGGTTTGCACAGAAGAAAGGTATTTATTTTGATGAAATATTTTCTCCTGTTGTTAAGATGACTTCAATCAGAACTATCTTAAGTCTTGTAGTAGCGGAAGATTTACATCTTGAACAGTTGGATGTAAAGACAAAATTTCTCCATGGATATTTGGAGGAAGAGTTATACATGTAGCAACCAGAAGGATATGGGGTCAAAGAGAAAGAAAAATTGGTGTGCAGGTTCAAGAAGAGCTTGTATGGCTTAAAACAGGCTCCAAGGTAGTGGTATCTAAAATTTGACAAGTTTATGTCTGAACAAGGTTATACTAGATGTCACTCTGATCATTGTGTTTATCTGAAAAAGAAAAATGATGGAAGCTATATTATACTGTTATTGTATGTAGATGACATGCTTGTTGCAGGGTCTAACATGTAGGAAATAAATGTGCTCAAACAAAAATTGGAAAATTCATTTGCAATGAAGGATTTGGGAGCTGCAAAATAGATCCTTGGTATGAGAATAACCAGAGATAGGAAAAATAAAAAATTAACACTGTCTCAGAATGAGTACATACAAAAAGTGTTGAAAAGATTTAATATGCACAATGCAAAACCAGTTAGTACACCTTTTGCTAGCCATTTCAAACTTAGTAAGGAGATGTGCCCAAAGACCCAAGAAGACATGGATTATATGTCCAAAGTTCCATATGCATCAGCAATTGGAAGCTTAATGTATGCAATGGTCTGCACAAGGCCTGATATTGCACATGCAGTGGGAGTTGTAAGCAGGTACATGAACAATCCAGGAAAAGAACATTGGATGGCAATAAAATGGATTCTCAGATATTTGAGAGGTACCACAAATCAAGCATTATGCTTTGGTGGTTCAAACATTGCTCTACAGGGATATGTTGATGCAGATATGGCAGGTGACAGAGATAACAGGAGGAGCACTACAGGATATGTATTTACCGTAGGTGGAACAACTGTCAGTTGGGTTTCAAAAATCCAAAGTGTTGTTGCACTTTCAACAACAGAAGCAGAGTATGTTGCTGCTACAGAGGCTAGTAAAGAAATGATTTGGTTACAAAGGTTTATGGATGAATTGGGCAAGAAGCATGATATGGGCACACTATACAGTGATAGCCAAAGTGCTATTCATCTTGCAAAGAACTCAGCATTTCATTCCAGGACTAAACACATACATCTCAAGTACCATTTCATACAGTCAGTATTGGAAGATGGAGAGTTGAAGCTAGAAAAGATACACACTAGCCAGAATCCTGCAGATATGCTAACAAAAGTTGTAACCAGGGAGAAACTGAGAACATGCTCAGTTTCAATTGGTCTTCAAGGATGACGATGAAGATGAGAAACAACTAGGTCCAAAGAGGAGTCATTGTCCAGCAAATGAAGCAGCGGTGGAGTTGCTACAATCAGTCTCCAAGTGGGAGATTGTTGGGTGTGGAGCCTGATTATCTTTTTTACTTTGTATCACAGCATTGGACCCCTGTACCTTAAATGGGGCGACAACGCCACCCGTAATTAATCTCTACCATGGGGGGTCCAGGGAGGGCAGCAACGACTTTATGGAGCCCTCCTTGGCGAGGGGTTTCGGGGGCAATGACCCCGAAGCTAAAAACAAATGTAAAATTGCCTTGTAAAAGTATAGTAATTTCTAGTCAATCTAGGCTGCTCATTAGGCGGATGATCTGACGGTAGAAGTTATGTTTAGTTGAAGGTTTTTTTCCCTAGAAGGCAACCCCTCTCTTTGTATGAGGGTATTGTATTGCGGCTGTGTATTACATGTGTATTCTCTGAGCAGGAAATAGATAGGGAGACTATGAGACAGAATAAAGGATAATACAGTGAATCTGCTGTAGGTTTTGTCTCTTCATTTTGCTAGATAATAGAAAGGAAGGACTGGTTGTTCGGGGTGGACGTAGCCCAAACTGGGTGAACCACGTATATCTGTGTCTCTCTAGTTTTATGTGTTTTTTGTGCTTGTATTTTCCACATATCTTATGTGTTGCATTGCTCCATAATATATAATTTTCTAACAATTCCCTTCTGATGTAAACTTGACCAGTGAGTACATATCATAAACTCATGGCAAGTATGGGAATATTTGGGTCATAGATTAGTCAATTTGAGTAGGTATTTGCATGGGATTGTACAAAAGGTTTGTAGGGGATGCATGTGTCAGTTCATCACTTATGGCTCCGAAGGATGCAGGTGAAGGAGAAGGAAGGGTGAATTTTTTAGGATGCTAATGGTGCAAACAACTACACAACAATTTAGATTCTTTTGATGCTTTTGGAGGACCAAAAGCTCCACAGTGGAGAGGATTGATCCAGGTGGATCCAAAGACACACACAAGGCAAAGAGGGCTAATGGAAGCTCAAAAATCAAAGTGTTCACAATGCTTTCAAACTAGGACCAGAGTGTAGATCTTATTTCCTTGATCACAACAGTGCAAACATTTCGTCAAACCGAGTTCATATGAAGGAGTTAGGAGCAGTCAAAGTTTTTAGTTGAATTGGTGACTAGGTAGCCTTAAGGAATGCACAAATTTGACCTTTTCTTGTTAACAAATTCTGGCCAGCTCCAACCAAATCCCAGACAAGTTTGTGTGACCGTTAATTTGTCTCCTATGGTCAAAATCAAAATTAAAAAAAAAAACACCCGGTTTTTTTATATAACAAAAATATAGTGAAAAAAGGGGTCAATAGGCCATGAACCCTATCGGAACCCCATTTCACCCATGACAACCATTTATATATATATGCTATATATAAATCGAAGCCGGTGGGAGTCTAACCCACCAACGGCGGGTCTGCCGGTTTGCCCACGTGACGGCTCCACATTCCGCATCACCAAACAACCAATCTCCAATATAATGAATATAATGGAGTTGTGGCTCCAACGGATTCATGCAGCCGACAACTAGTGCAACACCGGAGGCGACGGGAGTGGCGGGGGTTGAACCCGCCTGGCCCACATGGGCCGACCCCCGAGCGGGCGGTCCAAGATTTAAATGTACTGCATACATTATGTTATATATAATATAACATACCCCTATAATAAACGTAACCGTGCATGTTTGGTGAGCAGGTCGCCCAAGGTGGACCCTACCCATACCAAATTCAAAAATATGTTGGGTTTAAGAACAAATGTATGGTTAATAATAAAAAAACCAACAATTATAACACCTTTGCAGTTTTTTTTATTTATTAAATATATATGTTATTAAAATAAACATGTGGAAATAGGTGGGGTGGGAATCCCGATCTTAGCCTAAATAATTCCGCCCATATCCAACATTGCACAATGACCTTGTTGTGAAGTCTTCCACTTTTATTATATAAGTCTGCAGTTTCGAAACTCGCCCAGGGCCAAGGAGGAGCGGAGTGCACATGGAATTCGAGATTTAATCTTTTTTATTGCAATTTATGTGGAACCATGAGCCATAGAAGAGGCCGGCGGAACCTTGATTAAGCCGAATTTTCAGCAGGGTGAAATTTTGATAGTGCCCAAATGGGAAAAAATTTATGTCATTTTCGCACTACTCGATGCCACAAATATGATGGCGCATTCAGATTTTTCATCTGAGATTTATAATTTTCAGTAAATTTTTGAAGTGAAGTTGCAGGTGTCAATTTTCAGCGAGTGAGCAGTCGATTTCACACCTTTCGACGCCACTATTGTGATGGTGTTTTCAGATATAGTAGCAGTAGCAACCATTATTCATTCATCTTCAGCGTGGGGTATATGATGTGTTGCTTTCATGTACTTCTTTGTTCCTAAGATTCTTAGTGATGTACATATCCTTGTTGATGTATGAGTCGTGGGATCTTGTCTTGTTTTTCTATTGATGTAATTTCTATCAGGGACTTGTATTATGCTGAGATCACTTGATGCCATATTGTTGGGATACTCATGTATGTTGTTCAGATCCCTTTTATTCCATGTTGGTAGGATACTCTACTTCACATGTGTGTCATTGAGATCCGTTGTTTGCCTGTCGATAGGATACTCACAGTATTTATGTGTGACTTATTGTAATACTAATAGGAGTCCTTTTTCTACATGAGTTTTTTGGAGTGGAACATCTCGTAGAGAGATCTAGCCACTCCTGCATGAGGGAATTTTCCTTGTATGTCAAAGAAAACACATACATGTACATATTCTTCTTACAACAGTTAATGCAGTGGCCTAAACCATCTTGACACCGAGGCCTGAAGATTTAGTCCCTCCTGGATGAACTCCGTTATCAAATAACGTGTTCCTGTGATTGAGGATATTGATATGTTTATGTTCCTCTTCTTTACAACATGCAGTTGTTCATTTATATTTATTAACGCTTTAATTAATGCAATTCTAATTTATCAGCTGAAGTAAAAGGTATTGGTTAAGGGTTTCGGAATTTTTCCCTTCATCGAGTGGTATCAGAGCAGGTCTTCTTCCCAGTTGGATTGCAGGCCTGAACTATTGAACGTTCGCTGAGTTGAGCAATGGAGAATTTCAAGGACATGTACGAGACCATGCTCAGGGTGTCTGAGAAAGCGATCATTTTGTACGAGGATTATGAAAAACAATTCATAGAAAACGTTGAATTGAAGACACTCCTACACGAAGAAAAGGAGGAAAAACCTCGGTTTCAGCTTGAGTTGGAATCCATGATAGAAGCGTGGGAAGATTTGAAGCACAACAATGAAATTATTCAAGCAGATCATGATGCATTGAAGGCATTCCTACAGGAAGAGAAAGAGGAGAAGAAACAATTGCAACTTTAGCTACAAGCCGTGAGAGAGGCCTTGGAGGAAGTGAAGCACAACAAAGGCTTACATAAGCCTTCTTCATCAGTTTCGCAATTGACAGCTAACGTAAATTGTGTTTATTTTCTTTACTTTATTCACATGACACAATTTCAGTTTGAAGTGTTGAGATACCCATCATAGGTATCGTCATGAGACTCGTCACCATGATGGGGTACAGAGGAGGAGGACTTGGCATTCATGGCCAAGGCATAACCGAACCATTGGAGATTGTGCAGTGACCTTGTTATGCAGTTTTGGGGTACAATGAAGAAGGATGTTCGAAGGACCTCTAAGGAAAACATATATTGATGAAATCTCAAGGGAAGTGGAATCATGGGAACACTTTGCCATCATTCCATGTTAAATAATGTTGTAGTGAAAGAGCTAAGGCGATATCCCATCAACATGATCACACCAGAGACCACCATAGAAGGTATAATGAGTCTCATTATTCTAGAGTGGATTTTGATTATAGGAATGTTGATAACCACAGTCGTAAATCATGGCATCACAAAATGTGTCCTTTTCGTGGTTTAAATAACCATGTGATTTCCAAGTGTTGGAAAATGATGGCAATAGAAAGGAGAATGAGGCATGAAAAGCCTTCTTCCCAACGAGGAAAGAAATCGGTTAAGCAGATTTGGATGGAAAGGAAAATTTTCACGCATTGCGACTGAACTAGCCACTAAAGAGCCACATGCTGGAGAATTCATCCAGAATGGTGCCTTAAAGACAAAGTTTCAGTGCATACACCAGTAAAAAGAGCTAATCTACAAGAAAGTTCGCCACAGGGAAATGATCCACTCACTTTGATAAGTGAGAGATGGTTCTTCTAGATTTTTTTTTTCTAGAGATGTCAGCTTTTCATGGCCGTGTTTGTAAATCATTTGTCGCATTTTTAATTGTGAAAGTGATCAGGTGTTTTCCATCACTTCTTTAAGGGAAAATGATATTTTTTGGCCTTGTTTTATGAGTCATGTGTTGCATCTTTCATGTAAAAGTGATGACGTGTTTGCCATCACTTCAAAATGCGACAATGATATTTTGGCCTTGTTTTATGAGTCGTATGATGCATTTATTTTATGTAAAAGTGATGAGGTATTTTTCCATCACTTCAAAATTCGACAATGATGTCTTGCCTTGTAATGATAGTTGGGGTACGATTCCCTTTTGGTGTAAACTTGACCACCGAGTATATCTTATAAACTCGTGGAAAGTATGGGAATATTTGGATCATAGATTGGTTAGTTTGAGCAGGTATTTGCATGGGATTGTACTACAGGTTTTTAGGGGATGCACGTGTCAGTTAATCACTCATGGCTCCGAAGGATGCATGTGAACGAGAAGGAAGGGTGAATTTTTTAGGATGCTTGTGGTGCAGACAAGTACACATCAGTTCAGATTATTTTGATGCTTTTGGAGGACCAAAATCTCCTCAGTGGGGAGGATTTATCTAGGTGGATCCAGAGACACACACAAGATAAAGAGTGTTAATGGAAGTTCAAAAATCAAAGTGTTCACAATTCTTTCGAACCAGGGCCAGAGTGTAGATCTCATCGTCTTGATCACAACAGTGTAAATGGTTCATCAAACCGAGTTCGTATGAAGGAGTTAGGAGCATTCAAAGTTTTGGGTTGACTTGGTGATTGGGAAACCTTAAGAAAGGCACAAACTTTACCTTTTTTAGCCACTGGATTCTGGCTAGCTCCAACCAAATCCTGAGTGAATTTGTGGGACAGTTGGTTTGTCTCCTACAGTCAAAATCGAAATTTAAAAAAAATAAAACACTCTGTTTGTTTATATAAAAAAAATATATTGAAAAAGGGGTCAGCGGGCCATGAACCCTGCCGGACCCCCACGTCACCCATAACAACCATTGGTATATATATGTTATATATAAATCGGAGCCGGTGGGAGTCGAACCCACCACCGATGGGTCTGTCGGTCCTCCCACGCGGCGGCTCCACATTTCGTAGCACCAAACAACCAACCTCCAATATAATGAATATAACAGACTCGTGGCTCTAATGGATTCACACAGCCGGTGACTAGTGCAACACTAGAGGTGACAAGACCAGTGTGAGTCGAACCTGCCCAGCCCACATGGGTCGGCCCCTTAGCGAGAGGTCCCATATTTAAATGTACCGCATACAATATGTTATATATAATATAACATACCCCTCATAATAAACGTAACCGTGTATATTTTTTGGGCAGGCTGCCCAAGGCAGACCCAACCCATACCAAATTCAAAAATACATTGGGTTTAAAAACAAATGTATGGTTAGTAAAAAAAATAACCAACGGTTATAATGCCTTCACAATTTTTTTTTTTTTTTAAATATATGTTATTAAAATGAACATGCGGAAATAGGAGGGGTCGGTGGGGTTGGAACCTCGACCTCAACCTTAATAATTCAGCCCATAAACAACATTCCACAATGACCTCGTTGTGAATTCCGCCACTTTTATTATATAAGTCTGTAGTTTAGAAATGTGCCCACGGCCAAGGAGGAGCGAAGTGCACATGGAATTCGAGATTTAATATCTTTTTATTGCAAGTCACGTGGAACCATGAGCCAGAAAAGAGGCAGGAGGAACCTTGATTGAGCCCAATTTTCAAGGGGGGTGAAATTTTGAGAGTGCCCAAATGGGAAAAGTTTTATGTCGTTTTTGCACTATGCGATGCCACAAATCTCATCGCCCATTTAGATTTTTCATCTGACATTTATATTTTTCAATCACTTTTTGAAGTGAAGTTGCACGTGTCAGTTTTCAACGAGTGAGAAGTCGATTTCACACCTTTCGACACCATGATTATGATGGTGTTCTTAGATCCAGTAGCAGCAGCAAACATTCTTCATTCATCTTTAGCATGAGGTATATGATGTGATGCTCTCATGTACTTATTTGTTCTTGAGATGCTTAGTGCTGTAAAAATCCCTGTTGATCTATGAGTCGTGGGATATGCTCTTGTTTTGTTATTGATGTACTTTCTGTCAGGGAATTGAATTATGTGAAAATCCCTTGATGTCATATTGGCGGGATACTCATGTATGTTGTTGAGATCCCTTTTATGCCATGTTGGCAGGATACTCTACTTCACACGTATGTCATTGAGATCCCTTGTTTGCCATGTCGGCGAGATAATCACAGTCTCTATGTGTGATTTGTTGTCATACTGATAGGAGTCCTTTTTATTGATGAGAGTTCCATAGTGGAACATCTCGTAGAGAGGTTTAGCCACCCTTGCGTGAGGGCATTTTCCTTGTATGTCAGAGAAAACAAACCCATGTACATCTTCTTCTTACAACAATTAATGCAGTGGCCTACACCATCTTGACACTGAGGCCGGTAGATGTAGTCCATCCTGGATGAACTCCATTATCAAACGATGTAGTCTTGTGATTTTTGATCCTGATATGTTTATGTTCCTCTTCTTTACAACATGTAGTTGTTCATTTATGTTCATTAATGCTTTAATTAATGCAATTCTAATTTATCAACTGAAGTAAAAGGTATTGGTTAAGGGTATCAGAATTTTACCCTAGATCACTTTGCAAACTCATTAGGCATGGAGTTTATAAACAACTCGACTAGAGGTCTTTATCTGTTTGCAAACTCAGTAGGCATGGAGTTTATATTTCATGCTTTTGCAAACTCAATAGGCATGGAGTTTATATCTCATGTCTTTGCAAACTCACTAAGCATGGAGTTTATGAACAACTCAACGAGAGCTCTGATACCATTGTAAATAAATCGATTAGGTTATATATATATATATATATATATATATATATATATATATATATATATAACTACATTAGGAACATGGACTTTTTTTTCTCTTTTTCTACATACTTAATTCAATTTTTTATTTTTTTTATTAAAAATAATTTTATCTCTACCAATTAAATTTTCTTTAACATATATTTATTTAGAAATAAGTATAGAAACTTTATTTAGTCAATAATTAACATTCATATTATATATATCACATTTAATTAAAATATCATAATTGTAAATGCAAAATTGATAAAAATATATTAATGATCAATATTTATTCTTTTTAGAAAATGAAAAATTACAATGTAATCATAATTTCTTAATTAATAATATATATAATTTTTTTCTAATTAATAATGTTTGATTTAAAATTAATAATAAAATATATTTTTATATTAATATATTATTTTTAAAATATTTTAATATTTAAAAAATACACATGAATATTTTATTAATACTGTTTTGTCTTTCTCTCGGTGAACAACTAAAAATATTTGAACTTGATATTTTAACTAAAAATATTTCAACTTAATGATAATTAAATTTATAATTACATTTTATTATTAATATATGTATATTTAAAATATTATGATATTAAATAAATTATATAATTGGTGAATATTTACTTGTGATGTTTAGAAATTTAAATTTGCACTTAATCCAACGTTATAAATCTTAGTGATATAATTCTTCTTCTCAAAAGTAGATTATAATATCTATATATATATATATATATATATATATATATATATAAACTTCATCTAACCATCAGAATTCTATATAAATAATTGATAAAAATATATTAAAAAAAATATATACACATAATATATATAATTTCATATATATATATATATAGATATTAGATATTAGATATTAGAGCGTGAAATAAAAAAACACACACATATCTATATACCCTGGGTGTCCACACAAGGCTACAGTCCTGAGCAGTGAACGTCCACACTTTATTTTTTTTGGGGTGGGGTGCTTTGAACAATGCACAGAGTTAACATGCTCACTCTGAGTACGAATGGCTGTCCGCCATTAACGAGGGTACGAAAGCACAAAGGTATTCACAGAGATTTTAGTTAAATAAGTTTAATATCTAACTAAATTAGTGTCACGAGGTAAGATCTTTGCACGCCCCGTGTGTCAGTGAAAATGTCCAACGGAAAGTAATTCAATAGAATCTCATAGTAGCACATAACGAATATACATTGCAGTTGAACACAAAATTTTTCATGATAGTATCATACACAGAATATCAGAAATTACTTCTTATGAGTACGTACATATAAATCATGATCCAACAAGAAACAATATTATCAAATGAAATTAGAACCAAAAATAAATAGAATAGTCACATTCTGCACCATAGTTGTACAACAAAATTTTACATATAAATAGTATCATACACACAATATCAAAAATACAATTTTACATTATACTATCAAACACAGAATATCAGAAATTACTTTGTATGATAGTACGTACATATAAATCCTGATACAGCAAGAAATAATAATCCTCAGAACGAAGTCACTAGAAATAATAATATACCATGTAACTAATTACGGAGTATTACTGTGACAATGTATTTGCAGTGTACACAAGAAACAATACCATCAAATGAAATTAGAACCACAAATAAATAAAATAAACACATTCTGCACCATAGTCAATACAAATTATAGGAGAAATCACAGGTCAGGGGAAGCTCGAGAGGCTGTAAAAATACTGATAATGATCGGGAGCATAACTGTCCTCCACCCAATTGGACAACAGAGTCAGATCAGATGATAGCCATGCACAGCAGATCATATCATCATCATCATACCCATAATTATCAACATTTCTGGGAGACTCTAACAACTATTCTAACCATGGATCCTCCTCACTTACTGCACCCACATTTTCAATATTGTTGTTAGCAGTACTGGGCATTGTTTCAGTACCAACCGCTCTTTTTACATTGGAGGCTAAAGAATCTTGAAGGCTTTGAGCTGCATATTAAATGACATTAGAGCCGGCAAGATCAATAGTAGCACTAAGATATCAAGATCAAGATCATAGGCAGCAGTAGCTGCAACTTTCTTTATATACCCTGGAGACATCAGTAGAGGCTGGCAACTCTAGGGAGGATGAATATTGGTGGCAGATTCTGGTAAATCGAGGGTAGAAGAGAAGCCCTTCAGACAGAGGACAACAGCATCATAAGCTCTAGCACTGGCCTTTGCAGTAGAATATGAGCCCAACCAGATCCTCATCTTCTCATGGGGTGCTGGGATGCCAAAAAAAAAAGAAACAATTGAGCTGTTAGTGCCTATCAAACCGCATCGTTCTTTTTAATGTTTATGGTGTGAAAATTATATCTCCATAGACTTTCTTTTTTTATTTTCTTTTTTTGTAAGTTTAGTAGGTTCTTTCTATTTTCTATCTATATGAAAAAGCATGTATGGTAAATACAAAAATTAGGCCTCAACCTGCCAGTAGGAAACTAGATCTGTTGGTCATCTGAGTGCATTGAACGCCATCCAAAATATGTACTTCCTTAGTTTACTTCGAATAGTATTTAGATAGTTGATATCAGAGTTTAATATTACTAAAAATTACATAATGAAAAAGAAAGCTATCTGCTATCAAAAACTAAAAGAACTTAAAAGAACTTAGACTGGCTAAATCCTCAACTGACTGGCTAGTCATCACCTGACTCCATTGGGGCCAGATCTTTGACGCTTGAACCTGGCATATGAACCTGATGCATGGCCTGAATTTCCTTCTCGATTCTGCCAAGATGAGCATACTGGTGGTGTTGGCACAAGTTCATTTCCTAGATGCTTTTGTTAATCTCTACCAGAGTGGTGACTGCCCTGGGATCTCCTCCAAATTTCTAGATTGGCATAATTGCCTTGACGAGAAGGCATTTTATCAGCCAGTAGGTTCTGATTGAGTGGTGAAATAGAGAAATTCTCCCACGGCTATGGCCCAGGTCTATGATAACTTGTTGTAGTTCTTCCGTTGCAATGTCATCCTCTTCTTCAATTTTAGTTCTAGCTTCCATCTCCCAGCCATGAATGAGGGATTTTATAAAACATGGTGTTTCATCTAAATAAACCTAGAATAAGGGCTCCATGATTTCTCTGTTGGATTTCCTACCTCTCTTGGCTGGAGGACTTGAAATTTTGGCCTTGTCTTTTTCCGTATCTACCTTTTTGCCTCTATTTTTCTTCACCATAGTTGGATTTCGGTTAGACAATATTATGATACTAAATCAATTAAATACAATCCCTGGAGTAGAAACATGATAACAAGTACCCAACTAGTTAATGAAAAGAGTGTAGGAAATAAAATTATTAGAGATAGCAGCTATGGGATAATGGTGGTCGTGAACCCCATTACAATGCACAAGTTGAGAAACATTCCTAAAACTGAAATCATTATGCCTACCCACCATGAAATTATTGAATGTATTATTACCTACCCCAGTCACTATCAGAGGAAGACTAGCAAGTGAATTCAACAAGAAAAAAGAGAAAGACAAGCAATTGTCGACTTTGAAATTGTTATTTCATGCACTCTGCAAAGCAAAGCAACTATCTTCCTCATTCACAAGCAGAGGAAGATAGTCAAGCGAGTTCAACCAGAAACCAGAGAAAGAAAAATGATGAACTATCCCTCCCCTTCTCCAGCCAATGTTAACATCATGCAACTGCATGCATGTGTTTTCCCAATCCCTCGTAGACAATTCTAACCCGAATTGAGGGTGATTGGCTTCTTTCTTACAACATCTAACTCCCAAAACATAAGAAAATGGGCTATTACATTCAAAAATTTATCTATCCAAGAAGTAGAATGACCTTGTAGGTGATGACCCAAGTGAATTCGACAATTGATAATACAATTACAGGTTTTTAGACAAACATAGAAAAGATAGTCCAGAAAAATGAAGATTTTCCTCTGCATGCTACAGAACTCAGACACCCTCTTCATCATAACAACAAAAGGTGAATTGGGTACATACCAATAAACCAGTGCAGGCCACCAGTGATGTCTTTAGGTTCTGCCAAGTTGCACGCACCGGGAACTAGCTTTGTTGCAGAGAAGGAATGTAACAATGATTTGCAAGCAGAACACCTTTACCTACCTAAAGAAGTCCCACATACACTTTCTCTAACCTCCCTTTGACATCCCAACTAGCCTCCCCAGTTGTTTCACTTACGGAGTAATGATCGTCATTATGATCAGACTTGGGAAACATCCTTTTAGGTGTCTCGATGGTCATGTTCTCCCTCCTGGCACATGCGAGAGCCACGTTGTGGTCCTTCATCGCCATGTAGCCTTCCACCTTGTCCACCTTGTACACTTCGCATAGCATTGTCTACTAGATGGCACCCCGATCAAGGGTGGTGGTTGTAATCATGATCAATTTTCTTTCCATCTTGTTGCACAATTTTCCATAGCTCCCCCATCTCTAGTTCCAAATTCTATCCCCATGGTTGATCTAGGAACTAATATATTGTTGTAGGCCCAGTTTTCTAGAGAATCTAATGCTTCATTGCCCGATCTCCTGACATGGTGAGGGGAAATGTAGTGTATTGTTTCCATTATTTGCCTAATTTCCTGCACTAGTCTTGCTAT
Source organism: Pinus albicaulis (assembly GCA_034641835.2). Lineage (NCBI taxonomy): Eukaryota > Viridiplantae > Streptophyta > Pinopsida > Pinales > Pinaceae > Pinus > Pinus albicaulis. The sequence goes on along the minus strand of CM076578.1, from coordinate 1,659,734,096 downwards.
TCTCCATCTTTTGATGATGTGCTCCCAACGGGCTCCCTGTTGAATATTTCATAGGATTCCCGTGACCATGGCGGAATCCCCCGCAATTTCTAATCTATTATACTGCTCTTGGATTAGAATTTCCGAACGTGCTTTCGCTGCTGTGACTTCCACTTTATTGTTGCTTTCATATATGAGATCTATTGCGAAGATCCTTAGGACTCTTCCTGTACAATGTCGAAAAATTCCTCCAGCCCCTGCTTGACCCGGGTTCCCTTTAGAGGCCCCATTGTAATTAAGTTTAAAGAACTCTATTTGTGGCAAAGTGAATTTGTATCTAATTGCATACCCAACGACTCTTAGTTTCTAGGAGGAAGGTGCAAGCATCTCTTCCTTGAGGTTTAACTATTGGAGGATTCTACCTTCAATACCCTGAACTATCCAATCCTTATGATTCCATTTTTCTACTAAAATGGTTTCTCTGGTACCTTGTAGATTGACTTGCCAAATTTTTGGCAGTTTTCTCTTTTCATTATGGAAGATTATTCTATTCCACTCTTTCCAGAGGGTCCATAGTAGAATTCCCAACGATAGACCAAGCTCTATTTACTATTGGACTATGATATCCACCTTTCCTCCAATTTTCTACTATTTTTCTCATACTAGTGTTATTTATGTCTGATTTTTTAAAAAGGTTGTTGAGATTACACCACATGTGGTCTGCCACTAGGCAGGTGTTGAGAAAATGTTCAAGGGTTTCTTGTTGTTCACCACACATCACACATCATGACGGGCCATTCATGCCACGTCTTTGTAGCTGATCCCAGTTAAGGATTCTTCCATGCCCTATAATCCATAAGAAGTGTTCTGTTTTAGGCCAGTGCTTGAGGGACCAAAATTTTTTCCATAATATTTCCTCCAGCATGTTAACATTATTAGATTTTATTTGATACACTTCCTTATTGTAAACATGACTTTCAGATTATACCCCTGCCATAGTATATCGTTCCCTCTCAAAATGGGTATATTTCTAGTTTGTAGTTCTTTGTCAAAATTCCCCCATTGCTGAGTTACCAGGGCTACTTTCCATTGTTGTTTGTGCTTCCATCTCCTCTAGAAATGATCATTTTGATCTTCCTATCAGTGGTTCACTTCCTTGAATTGGGGGTGGTTTGTGAATAGTAAAATTTCCACAAGATCTTGTCTACTAAAAAGCTTATCCCTTTGTTGCTAGGAATATTCCTAGAAGTGAGCAAGATTCCCCTCTCTGATCTCCCAGAAACTATGGGCCATGACCAAGTCTCTATTCTTCGATGCCAGATTCCAAATGCCTAATCCCCTGTGGATATTAGGCCAATTTACTTGATCTCTTAGCGTCTGTGGCATGTCATACTTCCCATAGAGCCGATCTGCCTTGCAACCAATGCCACCACAATTTTTCCCCCATAGCCTGATTGAGGATGAAAGGATCGCGTAATTCTAGTCCTTCTTTTAATTTTGGTAGAGTGATTTTCTCCCAAGATAGAAGAGCTCATCTACTCCCCCTGCCAAAGGAATTTCTTAAGAATTTTAACCATGTCTGAGTGGGGTTTTCTTCGAGGCGACCATGCCAAACTGTTGATATATAGGAATAGATTAGAGAACATATCTAAGAAGGATAACATGACTATGAGTGTTTAAAGCTCTAAAGGACAAATTCATCAATATTTGTTGAATACGAATAATAAGGGCTTTCCAGCAGCTTGTTCTAAGGGAATTTTCTGAGAGGGGCATACCAAGGTACTTAGTAGGTAAAGTCCCCATTGTAAAACCTAGAGTCCGAGCTAGGAACCTTTGGGATTGAGGGTTGGTATTAAAGAAAAAATAATTGAACTTGTCATTATTGATGAGGGTGCTTGAAGTTTCCATAAACACTTTTAGGATTTCAAGGATAGCTTTGGATTCCATAAGGATAGCTTGATAAAACAACACGATATCATCAAAAAATTGTTGATGAGATAGAGTACGATCATGACCCCATAACTTTAACCCTTTTATAGTACCATCTCTAGCTTTATGCTGAATAAACCTACCCAACCCCTCTGCAGCAAGAATGAACAAGAATGGAGACATAAGGTCTCCCTGCCTCGGGCCACGGGAAGAATTAAAGGAACTGGAAGGAGTTCCATTAACAAGGATTGAGAAATGAAGGGTGGTAATAAAAGAAAGAATCCATTCTACCCATATTTGGTCAAATCCAAAGGGTAACAAACTTTGTTGTGGATAATTCCAATTAAGACGGTCGTAGCCTTTCACTAGGTCAATTTTAATAACATTCCTCTGGATTTGAGAGGGTGGAGGGAGTGAGTAGCTTCCTAGGCTGTGACAATGCTGTCGAGGATTTGTATTCCTTTAACAAACCCAGTTTTCTCCTTGGATATTAGGGAAGGTAGGATGGGTTTTAGCCTGTTAACCATAACTGAAGACAATATTTTATAAATCACATTGCATAGAGAAATAGGACGAAACCCTGAGGGGGTATCACATTTGTCTTGCTTGGTAACAAGTGAGAAAAGTAGAATTGAAGGTTGTTAATACCTGTTGAGTTCTTCTGGATTCCTTTACCAGTTCCACGATGTCCTTTCCAATGAAGGGATAGGAGCCCTGAAAGAATTCAACAGTCAATCCATCAGGACCTGACGCTTTCTTTTTTGGTAGGCCTTTCACTATTTCCTCTACCTCTTCCAGTTTAACTTCCCTAAGAAGTGCAAGGTTCTGATCTCTGCTGACAAGTGAGGGGATAAATTTCTTGATCCAATTAATGGCCTCCATTCTATCTGGACTTGGTTCCGTTAGAATTTCGCTAAACTGGTTAACCAACTCATTTTACAAATCTTGATGTTCTACCAGACGATTCTCCCCCCAAATCTTTGAGGGAGAAGACACAGTTATGTTGGTGTTGTTGTATCATTACTTTATGAAAGAAGCTAGATTTATTTTCCCCTTCTTGTAACCATTGTATTCTGGATTTTTTCTTCCACATTATCACTTCTTGGATTCTGCATTCTTCCAACTTATTAATGAGATATCCCTCCTCCTTTACCAGATCAGGACATCTCCCCATTAGGATCATTTGTTGCTCAATTTGTTGTATATTCCCTTGAAGTTTTTCCTTCTCTTTGTGAATAATGTCGAATTCATTTTTGTTCCATTTTGGAATTTTTTGTTTGATATCTTTGAGTTTTAGTATAAAAGTGTGCATGTGAGTCCTTCCTCGAAGTCTGCTATCCTCCCACCAACTTCTGACTTTATTGATGAATGAGGGATATTTGAGCTAGAAAATCTCAAATCAGAATGACCGCTTCTTCTATTTTTGTTTCATGTTCACCTCCAAGCGAATTGGCCAATGGTCTAACCCCATACAAGGCAGGATGGATGCTTCATAGAAAACATCAAGGCTGATAAATTATTCTAAAGCCAAGAAACATTCAAGATGTGAGGCAACTTGATGAGTTCCCCCCCTCCTATTATTCCATGTAAACTGACCATTGACAGTCAGTATATCCACCAGTTGGAGGTCTTTGATCAGCTCATGAAACTGCTCCATCTCCTGATTATTCCTGCCTATTCCTCCCTTTCTTTTGTCTAGACATGTAACCATATTAAAATCACCACCAAACACCGAGTATTTGTCTAGATTTAACATTTTTTAACTCATGAAACATGTAAGAAAAGATTGTTTATCTCATGGAAGGGTAGGACAATAAAGAGAAGATATTAAGAACCAGTCTTTGGTTCCTAATAATCTGAACTTACCTGTCAGAATGTGTGGAAGGCAAATCCATCCTTCATCTAGCACTTTCACTGGGTTCAAAAGGATCATTATACCTCCCGCACTTCCTATTGAATCAATAGCCATAACTTCATACCTTGGTTTCATCTGGCTCACTATTTCATCCAAGTGTGCCCGAGAGACTTTTGTTTCCCAAGGAAGAACTAATTGTGGTTTTTCTTTCGTCAATCTCTCTTGTAAGTATCTTTGTTTTCCTTTGTTGTTAAGGCCCCTTATATTCCAGGAGATTACTATCACTAGGGAATCTTATAGTTTTTGGAATACCATTGAAATTGGTATTACATGTCCTAAGTTAATCAACATTTCTCCAACCATTTGGATCAATTCTTGCAATGTTTTCCTCCCTTTTATTTTCCCTTTTTCTGACTTCAAGCTTGTTTCCTAGTTTCTTCTTTGAGGCGTAGGCATCTGGGTTGCTAATTCCACTTCTCTTCTGGCCTGTGTAGTTAGGTACTGCTTAAACGTTTCTTTGCACAACATTTTCTAATCTTCAGGGATGAATCTATCATCCAGATTCCTCCATTCTTGCAGTAGTTGTTTCATGAAAAGTTCCTCTTTATTGAGCTCATATTTAGTGATGTCAATCTCGATTTATACCTACTCCCAGGTTAGTGATTAATCTTCTTGGTCTGGACCATATAATGGTGCCTTTCTCTTCACCTTTGTGGGCTTGGTGGGAATATTTCCAAGGCTCTCCTCGTTCATTGGATCTCCTTATTTTCCACCATTCTCTCATTCTTATAAAACTTCACACCTGTTTTGGCTATTCCTTTGAAGCTTATGATGATTTGGTTGATTTCTTTGTTGTTTGGCATGCTTTCTTTTACTAGTTACCATTTTAAATTCATATTATTTTTCTCCTTACCCTTGTGGAGGTTGCTTCCTTTCTAGCTGGTCAGGGTTATTAAGAGGGCATGTTTTAAAAAAATGGCCATTTTCATAATCAATCAATTGCTGCCAAACTTCCCCTTCATACTCCAGTTCAATGGACTCTAGAAGGGGCTTAGCTATCTTCATATAAACACATATATCGGCAAACGATGTGCACCTTCCTCTTCTTTTCATTTTTTCAATCCTGACAAATCTTCCTAGCGAGTTATCAATGCCTTCAAGAATTTTCAAGTCCCAAAAATCCACCGGTAAGGCGAACAGTTGGACCCAAACAGGAGCAGATAGGAACTATTCCTGATCAGGGTTGTAACATTCCTCCCATTTCCTTAGAAACAAGCCTACATTATAATAAAAGTACAACCCCCCTTCAAAGACCCTTTCTTCCTCTAAAAGGTTGGTGAAGATAATTGTGAGAATCCCTCCGGCTCCAAAATTGACATTGATATGTCCATTGGGCTGCCACTTAAGTTGGATCCATTTCAGTAAATCCTTTTCTATGGGCCAAATCCCATTAAACTTACAAATGAGAGCATGTCCTTTCATATAACCCCTATAATGATCTAGTTTATTTCCTAGTATGACGAAACGAGGTTTTTTTGTGGCTCCTGATAGGCACTAGCCTCTTTGTTCCGCCTACCATTGCGCCTCTAGAATCGACCCTGAGTTAGAGCCCTATCCCTTGGATTGACCTGATTTTTTGACGATGCTATCCCTAGGATGGAATCTCACCCCCCCCCCCCGGATGTCGCTGCCATCTTGACCATCTAGGCCCCCTCTATCTCCGCTTTCACCCATAGCCTCCGTTGTCATAACCTATCATGAAACTCTAGCACAAAGCCATTACCGAGAAACCCTAGAAATAGAGTTTATATGACATCCACCTCATTTTTGAACTTTATTATAATTATTGAACTTCTTCTGTTATTTGTTGCATTCTCACTTGAGAAAAATTTCCATCACATTTTTAACTTTTATAAATTGGAATTAAAACACAAATAATTTGGCAGAATAATAAATGAACGCACTATAAGCTGGCATTGGAATCATCGTTGCATCTCAAATGTTTTCTGGATTCAAAAACCATGGATTTAATGGTGTATATTTAAAAGTAATTAGAATTTTTTTTTAAAAAGTATTGGAAAATATTGTCCAAGTTCTAAGGGGTGTGATCCAATACAAAATGGTAATGGTTTAGTTAAAATTAAATCTATGATATAAATACTATTATCAAAAGGGAATTTAATCATGTAGACTCTTTTTTATATGTGCTTTAAAGAATCACATCATATATTTAGTTGGATTAGCCAAGTCACCTAAATTTTAATCATTAAAATAATAAATCATTTAAATGTTTTTACTTCTTAGCAACCACATATGTAATTCTCTCAAAAACCTATACTAGAAATTGCACCCATAGTTGCAAAAGAACATTGATAGGAAGAGTGAGGGAATGTGAAAGGAAATAATAAGAGTTTTTTTATTGTTGTTTGAGGTGATGTTGATAAGTTAATCATAATACTATTTCTATATAATTAATGAAAAATAAATTAAAAAGATTTAAATTACATATATGTATATTCACTCTGGGTACCCACACAAATATACACCCCCTGAGTAGTGAGCACCAACACAAAGTTCAAGTTGCAAGATGTACTTTTTTGGACTTGAAGTTTGAACGAGTTAAAATGCTCCCTCTCAGTAGGAATGGCTTTCCGCCATTATGGAGCACAAGAAGGCGCAAAATATTCACAGAGAGGGTTCAATTATCTAACTAAAGTGTCACCAGGTGAGCTCTTTTCATGCCCCGTGTGTCAGGAAAAACATCCAACAAGCGAAATAGCAGCTACGGAAAGTAATTGAATAGAATCTCATAGCAACGCATAACGAATATAGATTGTAGTTGTACAACAAAATTTTACATATAAATAGTATCATACACACAATATCATAAATTACTTCTTATTAGTACGTACAAGAAATAATAATCCATAAAACAAAGTTGTTGTATAATTATAACAAAATCTTACTATGAAAACTCAAATTTGTAACATAATTTCTATTGGATTGTAAAATTTTGTAACAAAAATTAATTATTAAATTTAATTTGTAAATTTAATGTTTATATTTTCTCCTTGGAATTAGAAATGCTAAAAAGAAATATTAAACATAACATAATCTTACTATGAAAACTCAAATTTGTAATATAGATTCTTTTGAATTGTAAAAATTTTGAACACAAATTAATTATTATAAATTCAATGTTTAGATTTTCTCCTTTGAAAATAGAAATATATGATTAATTTTTGTATATATCAATGGTGTAATAAGGAATCCTAAGAAGGAATTATAAAACACTTAAAAGTGATGAGAAATCAAGGAGCTATACCTCCTTTAGAATTCAATTTGATTTCCATTGATACCATGATGCCCTTGGCATCAACAATTGTTTTTTTGGCAATTTGGATTTGTAAAAATGAAAGGTGACTCAATTATTTAACTCCTTCAATGTTGCATGGTGACTCTATTCACTAGGGGTTTGGCTTTTTCAATTCATAGTTTTGTATTTGATGCAACAACTTTAAATGATTACGGTGACTCAACAAGTCATGAAAGTGGCTCAAGCCATTTAGTTGCTCCTTTGGAAATTGGTTTGTATGGGTTCCTGAATAAAAAATATTATGGTGACTTGTAGATAATGCCTCAAATAGATTGATATCATAACAACTTCATATTACTAAAAAAAATTTGCCATCATGTTGTAAATAAAAGAATATGATTAACCTTGCATGGAGGCACCAAAGAGAATTTACCTTAATTTACTTTGATTCAAGAACACCTACATAAGTTGGTCATGATTTGGCTCCTTAAACGACTTTTGTGAGAATCTAGCCTTTTTATCAAGCCTTTTAATTTTTTTTAATCATGATTCAGTCTAGGAAAAGAGCATACTTAACTATGCAAGATAGAAAATAGATCTCTAATATGCATGACTAGTCCTAGAGTTTCTCCCACTCTGATACCATGATACAAGATTTATAAACTCTAGATATACTACATTACAAAGAACACGAGAGGTATTTATGCAATAACAATCATTATTATAAATAATTGGTTCAATTTTCACATTGAGATTTCAAACTTTTAGAGCATAGTTGAAGACGTCTTATTTGTCTAAAACGATAAAGGATAATAAGAACAAAGTTGCTAATTGTTATAGTCTAAGTCACTCAGGTGAATGTATGTTTTATATGCAAGCATTTTTTTAACATTATTTAAATTCCCTTTCTAGAATTTTAGCATGGGTAAGGATCCCTAATCTTTCCTTACAATTTTGGGGATTTTAATTACTAAAAGAGTTTTATTGAAATTCCAACTAAAATTTCCATGTTAATAATCAAGAAAAAGTAAATAGACATATTATCACTTCTTCCCACATTGTATGGAAATCGACTTCTCCAAATTAGTTTCCCAATAAAGATAAATGTGATAGCCAAGGATTACCCATGGAAGTTACCTCTACATTATGAACATGTAGCATTACAATGTAGATCCTTTTTTGTCACCCACTTCCTTAAGGTTTGTACAAGTAACTAAAAATAAAATAAGACCCCATCAAACCTCAATTATTCCTTCATATTCTTTTTAATTTCATTCTCCTTTATGTAAAGTGAGGCTCTTTCTTCCTCCAACTTCTCTTTCGCTTCATTCTTCTTTGTGTGGGGTTAAGCTTTCTCTTCCTTCATTTTTTCTTTAACTTCATTCTCCTTTGTATTGTGTGAGATTATTTCTTCCTTCAATAATGATGCTCACACACACCAAGGTGATATGGCTCTTTCTCTTTCTTCCTTCAATTTATATTTATTTCTTCAGAACACAAACACATGCATGCTTGATCTCTTGATGAAACATTTCATTTAAAGGGATGACAAATTAATTCATCCCTTCGTTGGTATTCTCCTTTTCCTTAAAGGGGGAAATAAAAATTCAACATAATAAATATATAAGGTGTTTCAGTATAGATTCATCTTAACTTTGAATTTATCATGTGCAAAGAGAGATCATTGACATGCAAATAATATATATATATATATATATATATCTGTGTATGTGTGTGTGTGTGATATTTTTGAAGGTTACAAATTCTATTATAAATAAAGTGGGTATGTATACCCCATAAATTAAGTATTCAAATTGATACACTAAAGAATTTTATTGTTATGTACAATTAAAATATCTCATACATCAATGCAACAATTTGGCATTTAACTATTTTCTAACATTAAACTAGTGTAGATCTATCTTAACTATTGATTTATCTTTCATCAAGGGGGATCAAATCCCTTGAGGTGCAAATATTTCTTCAAGTTTTTGCAATCTAAAATGGGTTTTCACCTTGAGGAATTTGAACTTACTTTATGCATATCGATCATGCTTCAAAGAGCAAAGAGTTGGTGGTTTTTCGTATTTCAGCTGCCACCAATGTTTCGTACTCTTAAATCGTTCTCCAACTATACATTGTGTTGTGGATCTAGTCCTTATTGTGGTACTTGTAATCATTGGCTCGAACCAACTAGTTTGTGTTACAATCAAACCACAAGGGTAACATATTACACGTTTGGATGTGCTTAAATGTAATGCAGTATGTTTTATTATTAACAAGAAAATTAGTTGTCCTCTATGTTTGTTGTGTTGAAAGACACTTTCTATATCCCAATATGAAGGACATGTGTAAGTCCTTCATTCCTCAACATGAAGTTAACATGTAAAATTAAAACAATATTAATAGGAAAACTAATATTTCAATGTGACCCCTAAATAAATTATTTCAATCATTATTTTAAATAATATACATATTTTTATGAAGTTTATATATATGTGTGTTATGTGTGTGTGGTGTGTTGGTGTTTTTTAATTTAGGAGATGTGTTTTTAACATGGAGTTAACAAGAAAGATTTAAAAACTAATAATAAAAAAGAAAATTCCAATATCTATATTATGTTTTTATCTACTTAACTATATATAAAGGGTTTGAAAGTGAAAAAGATATCGTCACACCAAAAAAACAAACAACTTACTATGAGAAAGATGCATCATTTCTTTTGTATTCAACATGGAATTGACACATGTTATTTACAAAAATAGTAATAGTAAATAAAATTTGAATGTCCCCATCAATAAATATTATTTCAATGTCCAACTTAAGCTATATATATATATATATATATATATATATATATATATATATATATAATTGAAAGTAAAATATATTTTTTATTTCCTATATATAGATACTTTTGTATAAGTAACTCCCTTAAAACTTCTCGGTGGAATCTATATATATATATATATATATATATATATATATATAGAGAGAGAGAGAGAGAGAGAGAGAGAGAGAGAGAGAGAGAGAGAGAGTTTCTTATTTGTGCATATATGTGTCTTTTACATTCTAGTATGAGGGGTGTGTGTGTTAATGTTTAAGAAAAAAATTGACAAGTGGCATTTAAAAAATATTAATGTCGACCATAGATAAAATATTTGGATATACAGTTTAAGTAAAATGTGTCAAAATCCACTTTGCACATGGTCAAGTAATTGAAAATTAAAATTTTCATATGGATAAAACATTTTAATACTGAGTTATCAAGTATAAGGGCTATGTGTGATATATGTATATAAAGAGCTAACTTGAATCCAATTTAATTTCATGTGGAATATATATATATATATATATATAGAGATAGAGAGAGAGAGAGAGAGAGAGAGAGCACATTTTTATTGAGCATATATGTGTTTCTTACATTCTAGTATGAGGGGTGTGTGTTAACGACTAACATAAAATTGACAAGTGGAATTTAAAAAATATATTAATAATAATAACGCCCACCATAAATAAAATATTTCAATATTCAAGTTAAGTAAAATATTTCAAAATCCACTTTACACACATGTCAAGAAATTGAAAATTAAAATTTTCTTATGGATAAAACATTTTAATAGTGAGTTATCAAGCATGAGAGCTATTTGTAATATATGTATATAAAGAAGTAACATAAATCCAATTTAATTTCATGTGGAAATGGGTCAAATCCCTCAGAGTGAAAAAATAAATAAATAAAAAGATGCACCCTTATATATTTTATTTCTCTAAATACATGATGGATATTAAGATAAAATTACAATTAACAATCTCATAGGCACATCTAAATTCAAATTCACATAAAATTAATTTCATAAGTTAAATACACTGATTTTAGGATAAAATAGATGAGAAAATATAATATTTATAAAATCTCAATAGAAACCATGAATTTATTGCTATGATATTTTTGTTGCACTTTAAACATTAAAATTATATATTTAGTAAAATCATTTTTCATACCATTATATTTTCTATATACAATTATTAATATTTTTTAATTTATTTTATTAATATTTTCCTCAAATTGTACTTTTATATCAATTGGTTTTTTCTTTAACTTTGTATTATTAATATTTTTGTTATTAAATTATTTTAACTTTCTTTACACTTCTCAAAATATATATATATATTAAATATATCAATATTAACATTAATTTACTCATGAGAAAGTAAATATACTCATTTCTTTTCCTTACTTTCAACTAAAACCATTTTTCTTCGTACTTAAAAAAGTGTGCAACAACTAAATATAGTTAAAACATTATAAATAAATAAACAATAAAACGCAGCTACTATGTTTATGACAGTAATTAAAAAAAAAAAAAAAACATAATATCCATTATTCGTTACACTACAATTACCCAACAAAAAAATCATGCTATGATCATAAAATAAGCCTAACAAAATATAAAATATAAATTTACATATACACCTTGGAGTATCTCATACTTCATGGAACGTTCAAGTGTTCAATTCGTGGAACCCTGCATCTAGTCCAAATGAGGTTTGTCCCCTATGGTCCTCATACCTCACATGTCAGAATCGTCATTGACTTCCTCGTCACCCCATCCCTTTGCCCACTGGCTAAGACAGACAATGACATCTAAATCTAAATGGGCCCCTTCCCCTTTGATTTCACATATGTAAATTACATACCCTAACATCCCACAACTTGTTTGGGAGATGTTCCAATTTTCTGTTAGTTGTTTTTGGTTTATATATATGAGATGTAAAAAAAAAAAAAAATTATTATGTTTGGTGTTTTTTGGTATAGATGTTGTAATTTTATATTTTATTAGTTAAATATTGTAATTTAGTGAATTTATATAAAAAAATAAATAAAATGAAAAATTTAGTATTTATATTTATAAGTATAATTTTTTTTTAAAGTTTAATTGGACTATATATTTATTTTCATTATGTTTAATATGACTTTACATTAAGGAGTGTTTTAATAGAGCACTCCATCACCATTTATTCAACATCCCATAGACATAATTATAAGTATAATTAATAATTTTAAATTTATTTAGAGGATGATCAAATTTTTTGAGGTGCATTTTTTTTTTACAGTTAAAAGAAATTTAATCTTTCTTAAAATTTGATACATCCAAAATTAAGATAAATATATTTATGATACTTCATAAATGATGTACAAAACTTCCTTCAAAATATTTTATAATAAAAAATAAATAATTAATATTTGAATTATTACAAAATTTTATATTAATAAATAAGGTGATTTATAATCCTCTATATTAATATTTTAAGTAATTAAAATATAATACTTAACCTTTTATTTGTAGTAATTTATTTTAATAATTAAAAATAATATTAATAAAGAATAAAATTTTAAGTAACTAAAATATAATATTTAAGTTTTTAAGTGTAGTAATTATTTTAATAATTAAAGATTAAAACTTTAGTTACTATTAATAATTAATTGTGAAATATGTTTATCATTGTTTCCTCACTCTTTCTATATTTCATTGAATATGGAAATAGAGAATTGGGTGTTTAGTTTTTTTCATTTATTTATTTTTATTTTTTTATATAATGAATATAAATATTATTTGATATGTTTTTAATTTAATATTTAAATATTATATTATTTTTTTAATATCATATAAATATTTTGAAAGAAATATATTGGTAGAATTAATTTTTCAATATAACATTACTTATACGGCCAGTTTTTTTAATTGGCAACACTTCACCTACAATGTAACATTGTTTGTTTAAAAATTTAAAAAAATATCTTTTTTATTTAAAAAATAATTTTCAAATACATTGATTTGTAATTTTAAAAAATTATATATATATATATATATATATATATATATATATCATATTGGTAAAATAAAGCTTTTAAAATATACATTTGCTCATTATCTTTCTTAATAAGCATGTTATATACATTAGATTTCATTTAATGTTGATTGATTATTAAATATTATGTTTTAAAGAGTTTTAGTAATTCAACATATGAAATATTATTTTTGAGATAAATGACATCTTATATATATAATCACAAAAATAATAAAATCAATCTAAGTAATATCTTCGAGTAAATCAACATCCCTTATAAATCATCCTCTAAATTAATAAAGTGAGAGAGTTATATGCTTACAAGTAGCATCTATCTTTAAACACATATGTAAACCTGGATACCAACCTTGATCGTAATTTTACCTTTGATATAAAAATGGTAGTTTGTAAAATATCTATTAACTTACACTACTTTATTATTAACATATTTATTTTTTGTATTTAATTATTATTATTATCATTATTATTATAATAGTAGTAAGAGGTAGATAATGATTTTATACTTGAGTTGAGGAAAAGATACCAATTATTATTAACATATTTATTTTTTTTAATCTAATTATTATTATTATCATTATTATTATAATGTTAGTAAAAAATAGATAATAATTTTATACTTCAGTTGAGGAGAGCATACCATAAGCTTTAACCAAATTAACAATTTATGATATTAAAATTTATACATTGAAATAAATTAAGTTTCCATAACATTCTCCTTATATTCTTTTTAAATATTGTACTTTTTTATTTTCATGAATTAATTTATAGTGAAAAATTACAAACTAAATAGTAATATAAAATGGCTATAATTTATTTATAATAAAATATATGATGACATTTATTCACAAAAACTTATAATGGACTGTTGAAATTCATTTTAAAATAATGTCAAGGCCATTTAAAAAAAAAACCTAAAATATATGAAATCTAACTTTCATATAATTAGAGTTCAACAAAAAAAAATAATGAGAAAGAAGAACTTGATTTGACTAAGAAAAAAACTCTTTGATATTAAGATGATAATTTTTTATTTAATATTATTATTTATATATAGTTTAAAAAATTTTGAAAAAAAAAAAAAAAAACAAACTTGCTCAAAAACCTAACTAACCCAAAAATATAAAGAGAAACTCATTAAAAATAAGAAGTGACCTGAAAATTCTTATATCGAGGTTATTTTAACATGACCGTAGATTACATAGATCAATATTACGCTCTAACCACTTTTTTTTTATACAAATTGATTTTGAAATTGAAATTATAATTCACTTGGCTTAATTCTGTTACAATTATAATAGAAAGTTAAGCTGAGCTTGAATCGCTTTGTGGGTATACCCTAATAGTTCCCTTGACATGAATGAAAAAAGAGACTAACATTCATTTGAAATAAACTATTTTTATGGGTTTAGTTGAAGGTCAAGCTGAGCTTGAGTCCCTGTGTGTATATACCATAATAGTGTATATATCATAATAGTGCCCTTTGACATGAGTGAAGAAAGAGACTAACATTTATGAGCATAAAATAATGAGTCTCACTAGGATTTTTCACATGCAAAAAACATTTAAAATGTTTATATTAACTATGAAAAAAAGGACAAATATCATTTAACACTGAGCATTATTTGCAAATGATTAATATTAAATGTATATAGGATTTCATAATATATTTTGTGTTATTTTATAAAAATAATATTTAAAATTTATATGTGTGATTTTATTATTTTTTACATAATCATAATTTTTATTATTTTTTAAGTATTTTATTAAAGTAGGATTTTTATAATCTATTTTTTTATTGATCACTATTAATTTATCTTAGATCTATCTTAACTTTAAATTTAGAAGGATCAAATCTCTCAAGATGCAAACTTCTTTTCCAAGTACAAAACTTGAATAAAGGTTTTGATATCTTTTATAGATCCCACACCTCTAGAAATTTGGCATTTCTAGAAATTTGATTCTTCTTATAGATCCCACACCTCTAGAAATTTGGCATTTTTAGAAATTTGATTCCTCTCATAGATCCATTTAGGCTGGTTTAATTTTTATTTTTATACAATTTTACTCAATCAAAACATTTTAATTAATAGTTTTTACTTTTATTTTTTATGTAATTTTACATAGTGAAAATGTTTAGATAACATAATATAACTAGATATTGCAAAAACTCTTCCATACCGATGGAAAGTATATATATTGTGAAATGAGAGATGAAGAGTATATATATTGTGAAATGAGAGATGAGATCATGTGTGTGTGTGTGTGTATATATATATTAAAATGAGAGATGAATTTTTGGCATATGATATTGATGACCCAATGGCCCATGGTATGGTATGGTTAGTAATATCCATAGTAAGTGGGGTGAGTATCCATGGTTAAAAGTCTTGTTAATTGTAAGTATTATTTTGATTTTGAAATGAGAGATGGTTTTTGGGCATGCAGTATTGATAAGTCATCGTATTGGCATGTGGCACCGTATGGTTAATAATATCCATGGTAAAGTGATGGTGAATATCCATGTTAAAAATATTGTTATATTCTAAGTATTAATTTTTTTTGTTTATTAATGAAATTTAAATATGGTTACAAAATTATTATTTTAATTTATATGGTGAAATATATCTTAATTTATAGTTGCTATTTATATCTTATATATTTTCATGTGATAGAGGTGTAAAATAAAATATTTATAAAATATTTTGAGTGTGAAATGAGAAGTGGGTTTTGGGAATGTTGATGAGCCATATTATTGGCCCATGGTATTGTAACAAATATATTTACAGGTTAATAATATCAATGAAAAAGTGGATCTGAATATCCATTGTTAAACATATTGTTATATTGTAAGCTTATGTGCTTATTAATTAAATTTAAATATGGTTACATATTCGTTATTATATTTTATAAGGTAAATTGTATCTTGATTTATTGTTGCTACTTATATATTTTAATGTAATATGTATATTATAACTTTTTTTAATCTCAAAAGTTATTTGTAACGTTTACCAATTTAAATATTATAAATTGGGCATATTAATATAAATTAAACATATTATGCCTACATGTAAAAATGTTTACAAACTTTCTTACATTACATCTACTTATAGTACTTATAGTGCATCTCTATGTAACAATGTAACACATAATATAATTTTGGTTAATTTGTGAAAATAATATTAAAGATTTATATGTGTGATCTTATTATTTACTATACAATCATAAATTTTGTGTCATCTTTTAACTCTCTTACCAAGGAAGGACTTTAGTAATATATTTTCCTATTGACCACTATTAGTTTAGCATTGACCAATACAACTTACAATGTTTAACTTTGAAAGCTAAATACATTTTTTTCAATATGATCAAAGAAACTATTTTTTAAACATTAGATTGGACCATAACTTGGAGACCTTATTACATCCTTTCGAAATATAATATTTTATGACACAATTTATGAGTATGGTTACAATATTCCTGCATGATTTTAGTTATCTAGATAGTGATTTTTTATTCTTAACCGAGAGAACCATAAAAAAATCATTGAAAATAGCTTAGGCAAATAACATATTTACCCTCAATTACCTCTCACCATAATTTAAGAAAGTCTTTCTATAAACAATGTATAGGAATAAGATGTAAATAAATATACTTGCCAAGAGTTATTTCCACCATTATTTATGTAGGAGTAAAATTTTAAATGAGTAGACTTATTAGTGGTTACTACCTCCCAAAACTTATGCAAGTCCCTATGCCTAATCAAATAATTAATTTATCTACTTCACATTTAATTAATTTATCCACTTCACATCTCAATTTATTAGTTCTTTCCAATGAAAGACTATAAGATTAAAATTTTCTATTTCACTATTAATTTAGCATCGACCAATGTAAGTAATAAATTTTATGCAATTTTTTCCAAAACATAATTTCTAACTTGAGTTTGAGGGACTAAGCTTCCCTACAATACTGGTTTCTTTATGAAACATTTGTGAAAATAAATCTAGCTTTTAAGGTGGGTACATCCATACACTATATATTTGCATCATCCATATGAAGATAAGTGAATGGTTTAACTTTTTTCTACCATATTCTTGTGTTTCAATACATATTGACAATACATGTTATTGAACGATACATTTGCATCATTATTTTTCTTCAAGTGAATATATTTTCATCATCCATATGTGTTTCTCATACAAGTTTTCAAGTATTTTGTGAAGTCAAATGATTTCTTTCGTAGCTTCATCTGCTGCAACATATTCGACTTCAGTGATAGAATCAACAGGAACATATTTCTTGCATGATATCCAACTCAATAATGGTGATCCAAGATTCCTCAAATAGCCGGAATTAGAGATACCATTCTCCTTATCTCCATCAAAATCAGAATCTGAATAGCTGGTGAGATAGAAATCTACAACTTTGGAGTATTTGATGTCATGTGTTCGAGTGCCTTTCAAATAATTAAGTACTTAATTCAATGCATTTTAATGACCTTCACATGGTTGATGCATGAACCTAGAAAGTATCTCTACAACAAAAACTATGTTAGGTCGAGTAGTATTTCGAAAATTCAAACTTCCAACAAGTTTCTTGTACTTTGTTGGATCTTCAAACATACTTCCTTCAGTGGAAGTAAATTTCAAATTTTTCTCCATAGGAGTAGCAATATGGTTACAATATTGCATCACAAATTTTTTCAGTAAATATCCAATATAATTCTTCTCAGAAATACAAATATATCTAGTTTTCTAATAAACTCCAATCCCTAAATAGTAATGCAATAAGCCCAAATCTTTCATGTCAAAAATTTTCAATAATTTTTTTAAGAACATTATATAGTCATCATTATTTCATGTGATCATCAAATCATATACATAGACAACCAAATATATAACCGAATTTCCAACTTTCTTATAAAAAGAGTTGCATCATCTAGATCAAATAAATTATAAATCAACTTGAGAATATGTTCAATTAATTTTTCATACCATACATGAGATATTTGTTTTAGTCCATGTACATTTATTAAAAGATAATTCAAATTTTTTTGAAAATTTTAAAACTTTTCATTCGATGATAAAAAAATGAAACTCAACTAAACATTGGAATTCTCAGAACTGATAATGGTGGTGAATATACTTCTAATTATTTTGAACAATATTTGAAGGACAATGGAATCAAATATCATACTACAATACCTTAAAATATACAACATAATGGTGTTGTAGAGCGAGTGAATAGGACATTTATTAATATGGTTAGATCCATAATGTTTTTTAAGAATGTTAAGTTTATGTTTTTGGGAGAAGAAATGCTTTTTGCAACTTGTTTTCACAATTGTTTTCCTTCTTGTGTCATTAATATAAATCTCCTTATAAAATCTGGTATAATAGTCTTCCTGTTGTTCAAAATTTTAGAGTCTCTGGTTCTCTATGCTACACATTAATTCCTAAACATCAGCACAACAAGTTGGGTGCTAGTAGTCACAAATGTATTTTCTTGGGGCATTCTGCTACTTCTAAAGCTTACAAATTGTATAATTAGGAGAACAAGAAATTTATTCTTTCCAAAGATGTTATTTTTCTTGAATGTGATAAATATAATTCCACGATTGATAGAAAACTAACACATTTGGAGAAATTTGCATCCAAAAAGTTCTCTTTGAATCTGATAATGATGTTCCACATGTTGAAGGGGGGGTTATCATTCTGTATTATTCTATGCTTCTTCCATATTTGAATCACGAGAATGGTAATGCTAAATAAAATTTGGATGATAGTAATGCTTCTCTAGGATAAAAAATTTCTCTTGAAGAGCCTATTCTTGAGCCTGTTTTTCAAGATGAGCAACCATCACAACCACTTCAACAACCTTTATGAAGATCCACACGTGTTTAGATGTTTCCAAGCAAGTATGATAACTTTGAAACAGGAAGTTCTTCTAAAGGTGATCTTACTTCGAGTTACGCAACGTTTCTCATGATTATGGATTCAATCATTCTACAATTAGTGACCCCAATTGTTTTGAGGAAGCTACTAATTGTGATAAATGGAAGGATCTACAAATCCTTCATCAACTTACATAACTTTTGATATTTACCTTTAGCAACAAAAAATTTAGCTGAAACATATAAACATCGTCCTTCAAATCACATTCCAAAAACGTTATTTTTACATCCATATGGTGTATCTTCCAGCTATTTTGAGCTACAAGAAAACAAATTTCCAATTGTGCCCAATTTTATTGTAGGAGAAAATGTCTCTTTGTAGTCAACACCTTCCTTCTAAGCATAGCCTTTTGCTACAAGCCTTGACTTGTATTTATCAACTAAACAACTTTCCTTGTACTTGATCTTATACACCCATTTGTAACCAATAGGTTTGTCTCCAGCAAGAGGATCCACTAACCTCTAAGTTCCATTCTTAATAAATGCACCATATTCCTTTTTCATCGGTACCTTCTTCAACACCAGTCATAATTTATTCATGATCATATGCTCTACGTATCTCAATGATGCCAAAGAGGATATGTATGGAATGCACTTGCTGTCAAATATGTAAAGGATACATTATATTTCCTTGAAATTTTGGAATGTAAACGACATCTTACAGAACATAATCTACAAGCTTTGGTATCTTCAAACAAATGGATCCAATTCCTTAAGGCTTAATTTGAGATTTGTCAGCAAAATATACTACTCCATCAACTTGGTCACTAAAAGTTTCAAAAACATCTCCCCTAAAAGTCATATGACATGTGGCACCTAAATCCAAAATCCAATTGTCTTACGATGAAGAAAATGTATTACTAAAAACATTATTAATATTAAAATTTCAATGTGCAACAATGTAATGTACATACTCTGATGATGTTCCCTTATTTGGTGGTGGTTGATATTTATTTTCATTCAACTGTTCTCTGCTTTCACAGACTTTTTTTTCCAAGGAATTCTACAATTAGCTGTAGTGTGACCAAATTTTCCACATCTAAAACATTTGATAGATGGTTTATAATTAAAATTTATTTGTTGTCTATTATTTTTTTGTTTTTCTCCCTGATTGTTTTTTCCTCCCTGCCTCTATAATTTATTCTACCATGACATCTAGTACTTTTATCACCTCTATAAGTTTAACCATGAAACTTTTGATCTTTTTGTGCAAGACACAAAGTTTCTACGTTAGAATTTTTTGGAGGCGCTTTCTTCCCCAAAAAAATTTCTCTCTCATCAATTTTGTTCATTAGTTTATCAAATGTAATATCTTTTGATTATACATGATATTGGAGAGATTCCAAGTAGTATGAATAGACAGGGTAGAAAACTTTAATAAAAGCAGTAACTTGCAAGTCTACTTCAACACTAGTGGCTTTTATGTCACGAAAATAGCTTTTATTTCAGAGGCCATATTCAAAGGATCAATGTATTTCATCTCCAAATTGAACAATCTTAACAACCACTTAATACTTTCAAGTTCTAAATGCAAATCATAAAGTTACTTCAACTTTTATAATGCTTCAAATGCAGTGTCACAAGAAACAACATATCTTCTTACCTCCTCTTTCACTGATGTACTAATTAATGCATATGCTTTCTTGCCTTTTGTCTCACAAATTACACACACCTTTTTTTCATGAGGTGGCTCAGGTGCAATTTCTTTGTCATCTCTGTCTTTCTTTCCATCACAATCTCCTGCCCACAAACCATTAAAAATAAGTGCACTTTTTAGATTTCTAATCCATTCTTGATAATTCTCTTTTCTACTAAGCACCACTCAAACTATTGATATCAATGAGATCATGATTACAAGTAGCCTAAAAAATCCTTTTGCAAATATGAATTATGTGCAATATTCTTCAAAAAGGAAAAGCAACAATCTCTTTCTCATTTTAATTTAAACAAAGATTTGGCTTAATGGTTTGTTGGTGATCTCCAAAAATAACTTAGTATAGAGTTAGTTTCAAGCGTCAGTGTTTCACTTTTTCTTCAAGACTCATTATCAATTGTTATTACTTCACTAGTTAATTTTGTTTCCAACACTCCCGTGTTCTCCTTTGAAAGCATGCATTTTAACTTGTACATTCTTCCCTCCATAAACTTCAAACAATGTCTCCTTAAAAAGAAACTCAGTATGCATGGAGACTTCAAACAACGCATCCTTAAAAAAAAACCAAGTAAGCATGCAGTTTATAAACAACTCAAGAGGGCTTTGATACTACTGTACAATCTCGAATAAACTCCACAATGAAAGAGTGATTTTATTAATGATAAAAATCACCTATTTATAGATATACAATCTAGGTAAAACACAATCATGTTTCACAATATATATATATATATATATAACAACAATGAAATTATATTTGATACAAAAAAATTTTATACCTCAAAAATATTTTCATCTCTACAAATTTAATTTTCTTTAACATCCATAAAAATATATATTTCTATTTCTATTTCTTATTTAGAAATAAATATAGAAACTTTGTAAAAATCTTTCGGTAATAATCACATGCAATGGAATAGTGTCGACGCGTTTTGAACCAGCCAGTGTGGTTCATCATCAGCACTAGGTGAGAGATCAGATCAGGACATTAAGTTGAAATAAATGTAGAGAAGGCTAAACTAGCTGTTAGGAAAACGACTAGTTTGACTTCTTCTTCTTCTTCTTTTAAATTTTTAATATATATTATATTTTTTAATTAATAACGGCTAGTTTCATTTTTATTATTAAAATATTTGATTAATTTATTCAATTAATTATTAACTTATTAAATAATTATTTAGTAAATATAAATATAAATTTCATATTTTAATTTGGTTGATTTACTTATTTAATTATAATTTTATTTATTTATCCAAGCACGAGGTCCAAATAAAAGATCAACAATGACCCAAAAAAAATAGTAAATAAATAAATTAAATAAACAAATTAATTAATTAAATTAAATTAAATTAAAATTAAAACAAATAAATTAAAATTAAAAATTAAATAAATAAATCAATAATACTAATAATGAATAAATAAATAAATAAATAAATAAAGGAGAAAGGAAGGATTAAAAATAAAAATAAAAAAAAATCATCATGAATATAAGGCAGGTATCCAACACCAGCTGATGATCCAGCCATCATCTCTATTGAGATTAACGGGTCTTTTTTCAATTTCTAAGGCCTCTCTTAGCTTCTGATGATGGAAATGGTCAATCCTAGCAATGACCTTAGCCTCTTCGATGCAGATATGATGGTTAGTCTTTTTTACATGTTCAGCTATGGCAGACGAGCGAGATCTTCCATGTTTAATTTCAACAACATGCTCACAAATTCTTTGATTTATAGATCGATCCGTTTCACCAATGTAGGGAGTCCCACAAGAACAAGGAATGATGTAGACACCTTTCCCATCCCTAGGGTCAATTGGATCTTTAACCGATTTGAGAGAGCAATGTTCCATTGCATGTGATTATTACCCAAACATTTTTACAATTTATATGATGAATCACAGAAGCATAGATTCCAAAAATATAGGAACTTTGTTTAATAATTACTATTAATTATATATATAACACATTTACTTAAAATATCATAATTGTAAATACAAAATTTATATATATTTTTAAAATATTAAAGTTTGCCTTTTTCTTTTTAGAAAATGAAAAATTACATTGTAATCATAATTTGTTAATTAATAATATATATATATTTTTTAAATATTTTAATATTTAAAAATATATATATGTTTTTTTAGATAAACTTTGTTTTCTTCTCCGCAGACAAAACAAAAAAATTGAACTTGCATCTCTCAATAAAACATAATAATAATAATTATTATATTTTTATTATTGATATATTATTTTTAAAAATATTATAATATTTTATATATATATATATATATTGTAAATATTTACTTGTTATATAAATATTAATTGTGATGTTTAAAGAAATTTAAATCTGATTCCATCTCCTCGCATTAAAATGAACGTCATCCAACCATCACAATTCACAATTATATATAAATAATTGATAAAAATTAAAATACACAAATATAATTTCCATAAAATATAAACTAGCAGTTGCCCCAGGAGGTACAAGGAGAGGCCGATAGGAGTATTGCTTGTTAATTATTAATTTTAAGTAATTGTAGTTTTTGAGATGAAGGAGATTTTGTAGAATTTTGCACAAAGATGATGTTAAATTCTCAGTTGTGCAGTAACATGTTTATTGTTCAATTCTTAGTTATGCAGGTAGAGATTTATTTGACGAGTTGTGTAGAGAGTCTGAGATGCAAAAGTGATCTAAGATTAGTGGTTAATATCCAAAAATCTTGTTACTTAGCAGAAAACAAAGTACTGTGAAGTAAATAGCCATCTTGAAGAAGTAAATCAGGACTTACATTCTTCAATCTATGTGATAACATAAATGTATTCCTTTGTATGGCTGTTACTATTAAGCATGGCTGCATTAACGTTACTGCTGCTGCATTATTTCATGAAAATTAGGTAACTGAAAGTGCCTTGAAATTGATGGGGTTGGCATGGTACCAGTAATCTCATTCTCCCTAACAAGCTTGAGGGTAGGGTGAATTGTATTTCAAAGCAAAAAGGGTAATGGGGCTATAGGATGTATACCAACAAGGCACAAATACAGTCATGAAGCTTGAACAAATTTTATATACAGTTGCCCATTCAAATACCATTTTTAAATAAACATGTTTCATGAAACATGAAACGTAATTCCAAAAATAATAAAATTAAAATTTCAGTACTTTACAGTAATTGTAAAAGTGATTCCCATCATTCATGAATCATGATGTGTGAATTTAGTACTTTACAGTAATTTCAGTACTTTATAGTAATTGTAATGTTTGTAGGCATGTGTTAGAGCGAAAATTAATTGCACATTTCTCTGTATTTTATTCCAAGAAATATTTGTAACAGAAGTGTTAGCATCTCCAACCCTTTAGCCCTTCTCATGATCCAGAAAAACATAAATTTGATCAACATTTCTGCTGAGCATAAAAGTTGGTTAAGCCATGTATGAGACATTCATGTTAGCCAAGAATGCCACCTTTTCTTTAAGCTCTGCCAATAATGATTGAATATGGACACCAAGTGAATTTATTGCCCCAAAGAAACTTTGACTGTGATCAATCTGTCCGAAATTGATATGATTTAATTACTTAAGGTCACTGATGGATTTGTTCTATTGAGCAATCTACCTGGAATTGATATGTTTGTATAACAAAGGATCCCCCAGACCAGATAATTTGAGCTTCCTTTTAACGAGAATCAAACGATCCGTCTCATGCAGTGACAACAGTTTCAATAGCTGTACCTATTGACAGTGAAAGCCACTTTTAAAATTGGATGAAGATTCAATCAATTATACGCATTTACAAAAGCCTCATATCCCAGTTAGAATCAAATTGTCTTAGCAATACAGTATGCAGGCCTGAATGCTTTCCTGCAGCTATATTCTGGAGATTGTCATCAAAAAAAAATTGCAGGAAAACATAATAGAGTTAGACCCTGTTACAATGAGAAGCGTAAGGTAAAAAAAAGTGGATGCTATATGCTATATCATAAGCTATAAATAGTTTTGTGATGTTGAATTGTAGGTTGCCAAGTTTTTTTGAGAGGAGATTACGACTGAGTACAACAGTCCCCTTGTAGCTCGTATTTTCTGAAAAGGGGGATGTTTGGGAAAAAATGTATAATTAAGGAGTAAGTGGGATGTGATCGGACTAACAAGTATCTCTTGTTGTTTAAACATCCTGTCACACACCTTCAGCTTTATGTTTTGGGACTGTGTTATTGCTAAATACAATATTCTCTTTGAGGATGCTCTTTGTTATAAAGGGACTGTGTAGAGATAAGTGGGTAATTGGGCAGTATGTGGGACATGATCAGAGCAACGTATGCATCTCTTTCTTGTCAAAATACCACTGCAACATAGCTTTCCAAAATACAACTAAGTCATGAGAGATCCTTGAGGCTTGAGAAACAGGGTTTCAGTCTCGTGAATTTGCAAACGATTTCTTGGCAGAGTGCTATCTAGTAAAATCATCAGAACCCATACAGTAATTATGGATAGTATTTTTCAGATGCTGTGCAAAAATTTTAGGAAGAAGGTTCTGATTTAAAGCAGCTCATAACTACAATATTAAGCTACTTGCTAAGAAATTACAGATAAGGGGGTTGTATAATTCCCTAGTAATCAGCTATAGAAGGCGGCCAATGCTAAAAAAAGTCATTTTAACCTTAAAATTTGAAATACCATGCTGAATTACATGAACACGAATACAGTGGGGGTATTGAATATGAAGACGAAGCCCATGTCCAGCTGGGTCTGATTACTTTCAAGTTGCAAAGTTGGAGATGCATATAACAAGCTCATGTAAATGCCTAGGAATTAAATAGGAGCTCTCTAAATATGCAACTACAAGCTTCCCAGGGTGCATTTAAGACCCTTATTTAGATTAAAATATAAAAATTAATATTTCCCCCCCAAAAAATCGAACACTCTAAAATTACATAAAATTTGAGGCGTAGATTAGCTACAAGATTTACTTGCGATGCTGAAGGAAAATGACCATCAAAATCTTTAGTTCCATACCATTATTTGAGGATCAACGTTTGCAAAGTGAAGAGCCTCCTGAAGTATCCTTATAAAGAAATATGAAAACCTGAAAGTGTGGTGACTTCCAGTAATGTGGAATCAAACCAGATACAGCAAGATTATAACATCGTTATGGAGAACAGAATAGAAAGATAATAATATAGACTGAAAATTAATAGAAGAAAAAAAGAATTACTGCATATATTAGATCTGCTGCTGAGAAATAGAAGGGGAAGCCCTCTATTAATAGCAACCTGGGAGGAGTTCATCATTTATGGATAGTTGGCAAGTATACCAAGTATTTAATGATCTACTGAAGTTAACTTACAAGTTACAACTGTCTGTAGAAGATGAGTATTAAATATGTTTACAAATATAAAGTTTTCAAGATAGAATAGAACATAATAGCATGAGGAAAATGTGAAAACCTTGAAACGGAATGGATTATAATTTATATTCACATAGATATACAAATTTGAAGGTCAAGAGATATATACATGTGTACAGTAAAAGTTTGTTGAAAGTAAATATCTAATCATAAATACATGATGATGCACGGCATCGGCAACACCAGTTGGTGTCTATAGTGACTCCACATTCCGAAAGGAGTTCTTGCCATTCATCTCGCGTTTTCTGTTGTCTATCTCTTTCATTTATGTGGATTGTTTTCCTTAGAATTCTTCGAATATTTTGCAATAGTGCAATAGTTCCACGCAAACGGTATAGAGGCAATGAATGGGGTGAAAGGAATCTGAGCTGTATATCATGTAAATTTTGTTCATGCTAGTGAATCTCCTGGAAACATTCATAGAGCATGTTTAAATCCCTTGAATCCATATCTGTTTAGCATGAAAGAAGGTAAATAGTTATTGTTAGTGTTAATGGATGGTAAAAGTAAACTAATTATAGAGTTAAAAAATAAGTAAAGTAATCATAAAATTCTTTTAAAAATTAGGGACATAACGAGTAATAGAACAAATGTAAAAAAAAGTAATTGTATATGCAATTTGGATAAGGTGATGGTTTGTTTACCTCTTGGAGAAGATGCAATGAAGAGTGTATTGTTGGATAGATTGTATTTTTCTATATAGATTTCGATGTGAGCAACGACTCTTCTTGCTTTCTGCATTGTAGATGTGGATTTTCTTTCATGCGTGAAATGCGTGAAAATGGAAATGCTTGATGGATTCGAAGGTATGTTAGAGATCTAACTCTTGAAATGGCGGTCAATGTTAGACCTTGGCGTTCTTTCGGGCCGATGTCAATTGTTGCTTTATCTAATGTCATTCCCTGTGACTTCTGTATTGTTAAAGCCCATGCCATTCGAAGTGGTATCTGTCGACGTGTGCCCCTTGTGATAGGAGAAATGGGCACATATGTGCGGTGTGCAATGTCCCATGTTGTTCCTCTGTATTGTTTGAAATCAACGACCACGAAGGATGGAAATTCTGGAGGCTTTGAGTCAGGTGCATAGCATATTGAAATGACTGTGCCAAGTGCGCCATTTACAAGCCCTGCAAGTACCCATAAATTGCAGGTCAGCATAACTTTTTTTCCATTGCATAGCAGAAGCGTTCTATCTAGTTGTTCTTCTTCAGATGTAGTGAATGTTTGTTCCACATGTTTCTCCGCTGAGCACATAGCGACTGGTTTGTGTAATTTTTTCAACATTGATTTGTTATGCAAGGCAACTGAACTGTTTGTTGCATATAAATGCATGGAGTCCTCAAATATTTTTTTATCTTCATGCGTAATAGAGGAATCTGTTCTTGACATTAGTAGCTTCCAATCTTAGATTGTAGATGTCCCATCCCTGAGATTTGTGAGAATGTTGCGGAAGGCAATCTGGGAAGGGTCAACACCTTGCTGGCGAAAAATAGTTGTGAGTGTAATGACTGTATCAAAGCTGCGCCAAAGTGCAGTACCACGTGATGTGCCAGCATAAAGAGGAATGTATTTTATAGGTGGTAGCTGGCCTAAATCCCCAACAAGGATAATGGATCGATTACCAAATGTTGCATTTCGATGGAGGGGAAAGGCCTCTCGTAAGCGATCATCAATACGGGAAAGCATTTTTGGCCCGATAAAACTCATTTCATCAATGAGTATGTACTGAATATGGTGGAGTTGTTCTTTGAGGTGGAGGAGTGGTTGTCCTTCAAGAGGATGCATTGTTTGGATAGGGATGTGAAGGGAAGAATGAATTGTAAGTGCATTTATGTTGAAAGCCACAACACTGATAGGTGTAAGTACCAACAATGGGCTTATATTTGGTGAGGAGAGTTTGATGAATGCACGTTGTAGAGATTTTATTAGAGCAGATTTTCCCGTTCCGGCTGTCCCTTGTATAATGGTTCTAGTTGGGGGTTTTGGAAGAGGGTTTTTGAAATGAGAAGTAATATGTGTGAAAGCGTTTTGTTGGGTAGGAGATAAATTGTGATTTAGGGGAAGGTTTGAAGAGGGATGATGTTGATTTTGAATAGATGATCGATTATATTCAATGAAATTGATGGCAGTTTCTTGCAAGTGGAGAGGTAGGGAAGTATGATACCAATGATGGTTGAGGTCAAATTCACGATTGCCAATGATTTCAAGGGCATCAATTTCGATGTTCTCACCTGGGTGAATGTGAGAGACGATTTCCCATTCATTCATTTGAACAGGGTAAAGGGGGATGTCAGGAGGGCTAGATATAGGAGTAGATTCATCTTCTGATTGTGGAGATTGTGGGTTTTCATTTTCACGGTGAACATGCCATGTTGTATATGTTCCTTTCTTTTGTTCCCAATGTGCAACGATTTCCTCATTGTTGCATCCAATTTCATTGGGGAGGGTACGGAAGGGGAAATACAATATTAATTTAGCCTAGCAGAAGTTCATGTAGCTTGGATCAGTAGGGGAAGGGATTGTGGTGTATCGTGGCAAGATATGGAGAACTATGGGAGGAGAAATCTGTTTCCACTGGTTTTGTCTACGACGAGGAGAAAATGACCAAGAGCGTGTAGCTTCTATGAGGGGCAATTGATCTAATGAAGAAGGCCTACTCATGTATGCGATAATAAATGGTGGTGTTGAGGGTGGATTTTCAGAACCATCTAGAACACGTCTGAATACAACTCTATTAACATTTAGAGATACAAATGTATGACTACAGAATGTGAGAGGTAATTTTTGCAACATATGGCATATTTCTTGTGCTCCAATATCTCTTTCTGCTATGCTTTCTGTAAGGAGATTTCGGACAACAGTGACAGTAGGTGCTTCTGGAGCGACGTTGTTCAAGAGGTTTAATAACATTTGGCTATATCTTTCTAACTTTGTTTCTGCTTTGGTTGCATATTTAGAAATATAAGCTAACACGGCATGGCGTGAAAACACTCGCTGACAATCAACATTTGCTCTCCAGATGGAAAGTAGATCGGCATTATGAATGTTCAATCTATCATCGTTATGTGCAGGCTTGTAGATTTTTTGACCCTTTTTGTCCATTAGCAGTGAAGATGTGGGATTTAACTCCCATGGTACTCCGTAGCGACATGTAAGAACTTTGTTTTTTTTGCGAAGACAAGAAGATGCATGGCACTTTGTATGGAGTTGGACACAGTTGAAAAGCTCTTCATATTCATTTGTCTGTGTTTATGCAAAGATTGATTATGTGTTGAGAAGACATGGGTCCTGCTCTACTGATTGGTGGAGTAAATATGCTGGAGTTGTCACGGGTTCCAAGTAGTTACATAATGGTAAAAATATTTTTGAGCATTGAGAACTTCTATCTCATTGTTCCAATTGAGGGAGTCCATATTTGGTGCATCTTTCAACCAAAGGAATCCATGTATGTGTGCAGATCCTCGATGCTGCCATTCGTATTTGCATGCAATTTTGAAAAATATTATTGTTTAATTCTACTAAAGTTTAATATTTTGTTTAAAAACTAATGGTAATCAAAATTACCTGCACCAATAGTCGGTTGCATGGAGGCCTTTTTGTAAAACTTCCTCGAGGAAAATTGTAAATCTATAATGCATGTATTGGGATGTTAAATGTGGATTGTTAATTATATTTTGAATTCTCCACCTGTAATGAGCATTTGTATTGGAGGGCACCTTGGCAGGCATAATATTGTGCAGATTAGGCCATTTGGTATCAGCAGCACTTAGAGTGAAGAAAAACGTTGGGCTCCCAAGCTGTGTGATCATGTCAGTTAGCTCATTACGACGCTTGTTCCAGAAAGATCGTGTACCTCGTAGGGATGAGCCAAAGTGCATGACCATTTCTGGAATTTTTGAATTTGGAAGGTCGTGAAGACATTGCTGCAAATCTGATACAGTTGTTGGAAAATTGTTTTCAATGATTTTTTTAACAAAAACATTGGCATTTGATTGGCTACGGTGGTGCATCAGCATGTTATATATGTAGTAACGGAATCTTGGATGCTGGCCGAAGCGATTATCATGGTAGCGTAACAGGTGACAGGCATATTCATGTAGCTCAACTTTTGAAATTCTTGGTTGTGCGATCATGGCAATGCCTGTTGGGAAAAGTGTGGGAAATGCCATGGAGAAGAGGCCCTCAGTAGTGTATTCATTGATAGGTGATAGAGATATTGTAGGCCAATCAATTAAATTTTTTGATTCCAAATTTGTGGAGTGCAAGTAAGCATGAATGCGATCTAGTTCATTACAAGAGTTTGGAAGAATTGGAACAAATGAAGAAGGTTGGATATCTAATGAATGTAGAATAGCATTAAGATCATGAGTAGAATCGACTATTTTTTCCTAGGGTATAAATGAAGACGTGGTTACATTATGAACAAGATTAGAAATATCAGTAGGTTGATCTGGTAGACCGGAAATTGCAGATGGGTTGAGTTCAACATCTTTGTAGTAGGGATCATGAGTGAGTTTGTATTTTAGTGGTGCTAGAACACGTGATTTACAATCAATGAATTCATAAGATGTTTGAGAAGGGTTTTGTCTTCTAACAATGAGGACGTCTAATTCAGAAACAAGGCGAGGTAGATATTTTGCAATAGTAGTAATGTCTTGAGGGAAGCTGATTGTATGGCCACTATATTTGTATTGACCACCACGAGCACACGTTACTTGTAGAATCGGATTTACACGTGCAATCAGCATTTCTTCAATTTGTGTTAAATTCTGAAGGACATATGGTTGTTCGCCAGGGTCCATGTTGTTGGCATGAGTGAAACGGTTTGAATTTTTTGAGGTTGCACATCGGGAACAAGAAAGGGTACCATGTGAACATTTTGTCTTCATGCCTGGATATGATTCTTTGCATAGTGTGCAAACATGCAATGGAGAAAGGCTATCTATTTTTTTCCTAAAGCGACAACGTTCTTCATTGAGGGGGGGGTTATATAGGTTTTGGGAAGAGGGAGTCTCTTTTTTTTTTTTATAAAGAAGTCGTCGTGGCGCATTTATTGCTTCTTTGTTTTGAGCATAAAGAAGGCGACGTCATGATTTTTTTTCTGCATCTTCATCGTTTGATGACATATCTAACAAAGTACAAATAATTCTATGTTAGGGATGAGGTGTGAGAATTAAAAATTACAAATTGAGGTATGAATGCATATGAAATGTATGACATTGTGTTGAAATCTGAAATTTCTAAATAACTATTAATAAGTGCTAGAAAGAGTTTAAAATCAATTTGAAATAGATGTTGGTATAAACCTTTTTTGTAGTGCCAAACATAAGTATTTATATTATTGAAATGTGAAAGGGTAAATATACATAGTTGTAGTCATTCAGAAATATTATTGTAAAAGTAACTGTTCAGTACAACAACATGGTTGTATTTTACAATGGTATGGAGAAAGGAACTATATATGGATGTTCTTTTCTATCTAGAGAAATAAAAAGGTGTACATATAAGAACTAAGGTCAAAGGCGATGAGCAACAGAGCGCTGTGAAATGGTAAGTGAGGCAATGTCTTTTAGGATTTCCGTGCATGCATCATCATATTGAATTTCTTCTGAACTTAGCAGAATAGATTGGAAATGTTCAACACCATTGTAGTATTCTTTTTTAATTGAAAGTGACAAAGAGAAGTGACGTCCTGATATACGACTACATATTTTCTGAAGATCAGCTGGTTCAACGGAAAGGAGGAACAAGTCTTTAGCTGTGATCCCCATGAGTTCATTTCCCGCATCATTGAGGACAGTGACATTTTGAAGCTGTCCAGTGTGGTCATGCAATTCAATTTTCAGTTTGTAATAGTAGTCACATTCTGAAAATTCACCGTTGCACTTTGTACAATGCCAGAGATCGTTAGAATGGTGGCTTACTTTTTTCATGCATTGTTTCCCATTGTAATCCAATGGAAAAGCAAGAAAATAGAAATCATCCATGCGTAGACGAGTTATTGTGGCACAAACCGAAACCCATACTACTTTCTCCAAGATTTCCATGCTACATATTTCCTGAATGGTCTTTTGTGGTAAAGCTCGCTTGGAAGACATAGTATAATTCTACTCAATGAAGGAGACGAAGAGTTGTATCCTGTATCATGGAACCAAGATTGGAGTTGTTGAGTTTCTTCAATGTCTGGATTTATAAGAAGAGCGGTAGTGGAAATTGTCCCAATGGTGATTCCATTAAATTCAGTTACCCGGCCTCCTTTGACACAAAGGATTGGTGGGTTGTCAGAGGAGTGGATTCCAGCAAGGTCCTTTCCTATAGAGAGACATTGATCTCCCCATATTGTTAAATCAATGCTGAAACCTGACTTGTCCTTCAATGTTACTGTTTTTTTTAATATTTCAGTTCCATCTCTTCTCCTTATTGTAGAAGCAGGGGAGGTGGAGGTAACGACACCAAGAACATCGACAAGCGTATTTGGGTTTGTGGATTTGACTTCAGCAATAGTCCTAAAATGAAAGCTTTGGTAAGGAAAGCTTGGATCATCTTCTAAACATGGTGTCACAGTTGATGTAGCAAGCAAGTAAATCTCCCATTTGTTGTTTAAATGGCTGTAGTTTGGGTTTGTTTGCTTTATTGTTCCATTGGAGACAATATATAGTTGCCAAACTTCAATGAGATTGTATAGAGATTCAGCTAGATCAGCAAATGTAGAAATATGGATTTCATCTTTGTCACGACCAATGAGGTCAAAGCCGAAAAATTTTCCTGACCCACATGCAGTGTTGTAGTTCTTCAAGGGTGTTTTTGATAATACTCTACCTTGAATCGACCAGTACTTTCGGTACGGATGGAGTGATGTAAATGATACAAGCGATGTTGTAGGTGTGCTTGTTGGAGTCGAAGTATTTGGAAGAATATTTTGTGATGATGAAGAACTTGAATGAGATTCGCTTGCCTATGCATGCAATAGCAATGACAAGTCCTCAACCAAAGGTCTGCTATGGTAGACAACCTCAAGTTCTAGGATTCGAATGGATCTGAAATGGATGAAAAAATTATTTAAAATTAAAATGAATGTTCAAATCATTTTTATTTAGGAATAATCCAAAAAGCTAAAGGGAAAAGTTTAAAACTAAGCCTAATCTTACGTAGAGTTTTGGGACACTATGCAAGTTGATTTTCTAAGTGAAATGATTGAACCGATCTGAATGTCTTTAGATGCGACTTGTGCACCATAAGAAAATGGAGCAAAGTCCTGTGTTGATATGTGCCTTCAGAGAGAGTGATGTGGTAGTGGGAAGCGTTGGTTTTTTATGAATAGACAGATCCGATGTTCACTACTTGCAGTAGAGGTTGCATCTCAGTCGAACCATCTAGCAATTTCAGGATGGCATTATCGGTCAAAATTGGCTCCATCACAGTAGCAAAGTCCAAATTTTTGATTTGCAATGGTAATACCCGCAATTTATTTTAATGCACTGGAAGAGATATTAATGCATTAAATAAATTGTAAGCAAAGCATAAATTAGCATTTCTGTAATCGTTATCTAATAGATTTGTCCATAATGAACACTTATATCTATAATTAAATGCAATAATAAAGAGGAGGCCACAATAAATCCATGTCTCCTTACAAATCCATGTTTTGCATGTGGGAAACGTGGTACTAAAAAAGATGACTCCCTTAGATATGATCACTAAATTTGTGATTTTCTAGAGGATTTGTTTGAGCAAGCAGAGTTACAAATGTTTCTTGGAATAAAATACAGAGGAATGTGAAATTAATTTAGGATTTAAGACATGCCAACAAACATGGCAAAGGCTTGATACAGATATGAAAGAATTAAAAAAAAAAATCACTGAATTGTTATGTCAATTCGTTTGACGACAAGCATATAGACATATATTACAACTCCAGGGAAGACTATCCTAAGCTAAATTGCACAACTCTAGGGAAGACTATCCTAGCTAGTATCGAGAGTTCATAGTTGCATTGTTGTAGCTGTATATAGTGAATTTCAGAGGCTGATATACGGCACTGTGTAAGCATGAGAAGCAAAGTCAACCCCAACCACAATCCCAACCCAAATCCATGGAACCTGAGCCCAAAACTAGATAAGGTCAACTTGGTTGTGAGATTTTATTTTGTTGAACGTTGTTTTGGGAAATATCCTATGTGATTGAGGTGGCACATAACAGGGATTTCCTGAAGTTTATTTATATGTCCCAGGGGTATCTCTTCATCTAGGACTTGGAAAATTCCCTTATTAAAACATGCCATTCAGGGTAGATGTTGGAAAATATTGAATTTTGGAAAAATGGAGTAGATGGCTTAGTACTCTGTTGACCTCAAATTACACAATCTGGACTGATCATCTTGAAGTATAGCCATATGCTAGTTGAAGAGCTCTCTGGACTGTCTTGGATATTTGATATATACTAAATTTCCAGCGGTGGTGTCTATTGAAGCTCTGATATGTTTCTAGCATAGGCAATGCCTCATATATCAGTCCAAAGCATTGTGATAATATAACAGCATCAATGAAGAATATCATGTATTTTTTACATCAAGAGTCAAAATAAGCATTCCATACCTGGAACTTTACTCCCTTGGCAGCATGATTAGTCTGTAACTATGCATACTCTGTATTATTAGTAAAATTTTCCTTTTTATTTCCCCCAAAAAGTAAGAAACAATTGTAGTTGTCTGTTTATTGAGCTTTAGTTTGTGTCAAATGTACAGGGAAGAACATAGGTAAATTCAGAGTAGATGGAAGACAAATATTGTGTAAAGCTTCTAATGATGATATTACTTTGAGCTCTCATTGTTCGGTGTCTGATGAATCGGCAATTGGTGAAAAAAATGATGGTGGTTATTCTGAAGGAAGCAATGCAAGATCCCAAGGGTTCAATATTAAACAAAGACAGGATAAGATATCTTCGATAAATGATTTGGATGAAATAAATTCAAGCCTTGATTCTCTAAGCATCAAAAGTTCCAAACGTGTAGAACACTCCATAACTGCAAATTTAGATAATGCAGAGCAGAGTACAACTCCCAAAAACAAGATTTTAGATGCTTTGAATTATTTTAAGGATGAATGTGATGAGGAGTCTGGAGGTGAGGTTGAGGATAGAAGGGACAAGGTGAACAGTATATGCGATGAAGAATTAGTAAGTGATGAGGAATATACAGGGCATGTCAAGGATCACGAGGATGGAGTCGATACCCTAGTCCACAGCTCGGATGCTCTAGAATTTGAGAGTGCTTTGTCTGCTCTGTCTTCAGTGTCTATTAAGGTTGGTAATGGTGAAGAGGATTCTGCTGAATCATCAAGATGTATTGAATTGCATACTAGAAATGATAAGAGGGATCACAATCAAATTATTAATTTTGTGAGTTCTAGTGCAAAGCATGTACATGGCATAAATAGTGAAACTGATGCAAAATTAAGACCTTCCAAGGGAAGTAAACAAATGAAAAAACCCTCTAAAGTTTTTTCTGCGGTAGCGATTTCTTCTTCTATGGGTGAAGATAATTCTGGGTTATCTGAAGATGAGAACAGTTCATTAGATTCTACAGAATCAGTGAAAGTGCAATTGAAAAAACATGCTCTTACTACTAGGGAAAATCATGATAAAATGTGTATGAATATGAAGATGTGAGTAGCAGCTCAATGGAAGAGGTTGCTTTAGAAGAATAAAAAGCTATTGCATTCACACAAGGCAAACAAACGTATAGACTTCCTGGAAAAATAGCAACCACTATTAAAACATGCCATTCAGGGTAGATGTTGGAAAATATTGAATTTTGGAAAAATGGAGTAGATGGCTTAATACTCTGTTGACCTCGAATTACACGATCTGGACTGATCAGCTTGAAGTATAGCCATATGCTAGTTGAAGAGCTCTCTGGATTGTCTTGGATATTTGATATATACTAAATTGCCAGCGGTGATCTCTATTGAAGCTCTGATATGTTTCTAGCATAGGCAATGCCTCATATATCAGTCTAAAGCATTGTGATAATATAACAGCATCAATGAAGAATATCATGTCTTTTGTACATCAAGAGTCAAAATAAGCATTCCATACCTGGAACTTTACTCCCTTGGCAGCATGATTAGTCTGTAACTATGCACACTCTGTATTATTAGTAAAATTTTCCTTTTTATTTCCCCCAAAAAGTAAGAAACAATTATAGTTGTCTGTTTATTGAGCTTCAGTTTGTCTCAAATGTACAGGGAAGAACACAGGTAAAGTCAGAGTAGCTGGAAGACGAATATTGTGTAAAGCTTCTAATGATGATATTACTTTGATCTCTCATTGTTCGGTGTCTGATGAATCAGAAATTGGTGAAAAAAATGATGGTGGTTATTCTGAAGGAAGAAATGCAGGATCCCAAGGGTTCAATATTGAACAGAGACAGGATAAGATATCTTCGATAATTGATTTGGATGAAATAAATTCAAGCCTTGGTTCTCTAAGCATCAAAAGTTCCAAATGTGTAGAACACTCCATAACTGTAAAGTTAGATAATGCAGAGCAGAGTAAAACTCTCAAAAACAAGATTTTAGATGCTTTGAATTATTTTAAGGATGAATGTGATGAGGAATACCTTCCAAGGGCATTAAACAAATGACAAAACCCTCTAAATTTTATTCTGTGGTAGCGATTTCTTCTTCTTTGGGTGAAGATAATTCCGGGGTTTCTGAAGATGAGAATAGTTCATTAGATTCTGTAGAATCAGTGAAAGTGCAATTGAAAAAACATGCTCTTACTACTAGGGAGAATCATGCAAAAATGTGTATGAATATGAAGATGTCAGTAGAAGCTCAATGGAAGAGGTTGCTTTAGAAGAATAAAAAGCTATTACGTTCACACAAGGAAAACAAACGTATAGACTTCCTGGCAAAATAGCAACCAATTTGTACCCACATCAACGTGAAGGTATCAAATGGCTCTGGGATCTTCACTGCAAATCCAAAGGAGGCATCCTAGACGATGACATGGGGCTGGGCGCAACTAATTAGAGTATCAATAGACATTTTCTTGCATACTATAAATGATAAGAGGGATCACAATCAAATTATTAATTTTGTGAGTTATAGTGCAAAGCATGTACATGGCATAAATAGTGAAACTGATGCAAAATTAAGACCTTCAAAGGGCATTAAACAAATGACAAAACCCTCTAAAGTTTTTTCTACGGTAGCGATTTCTTCTTCTGTGGGTGAAGATAATTCTGGGTTTTCTGAAGATGAGAACAATTCATTAGATTCTGCAGAATCAGTGAAAGTGAAATTGAAAAAATATGCTCTTACTACTAGGGAAAATCATGCACAAAATGTGTATGAATATGAAGATGTGAGTAGCAGCTCAATGGAAGAGGTTGCGTTAGAAGAATCAAAAGCTATTACATTCACACAAGGCAAAGAAACGTATAGACTTCCTGGAAAAATAGCAACCACTTTGTACCCACATCAACGTGAAGGTATCAAATGGCTCTGGGATCTTCACTGCAAATCCAGAGGAAGCATGTTAGGCGATGACATGGGGCTGGCCGTTTGAGGTATTTTAGTGCTGCTAGAACAGTGTCTGGGCAGGAAAGTGGAAGATCTTAGAAAACAGAGAACCATAACAAGAACAGTAAAACAGAACCAGAACAGAAACAATGTTCCATTTCTTCTCTGCGGCGAAGGATCGAACCCCGGCAAGTAAAACCCAAAACCCACCATGGATTCATGCGATCTCGCTTAAATTCTGGGCACACGCAATCTTTAAGGTGGTCATTCCATTGAACCCGCATTATAATCCATCGCATCAGCCCAATGTAATATATATTTGGATATATACAAAGAATCAAAGGATCGCCATTGGAGGTGAAAAAATGAACATTGGAAATTTCTTGTCATCCAATGCTTTGTGTTTCAAAAGGGATAATTTTCAATCCCTTTCGTGGGGAAAAGATACTCGTACTTTAGACCTCCAGTCATTTTCCATAGCTTGCCATTTGTACCATTACATGCAGAGAGTATTTGAGCATTATTGTGCAAAGAAATTCAACCACTGGATAGGTTAATATTTATTTGTTGGGCTGGTTCAAATTGGCATGGCTTGTGTTTTTGTACAAGCCATATGAAAATAAATATAGAGTTGGATGGTCACTGCAAATCCAGAGGAGGCATCTTAGGCGATGACATGGGGCTGGGTGTTTGAGGTATTCTAGTGCTGCTAGAACAGTGACTGGGTAGGAAAGTGGAAGATCTTAGAAAACAGAGAACCAGAACCAGAACAGTAAAACAGAACTAGAACAGAAATAGTGTCAGAAGTAAAACGATGAAGAAATAAAGGGCATTACCTGCTGTTCTGCGTTGCTGGCAACTATGCTCTGTGTTAGCGATTTCTTCTTCTATGGGTGAAGATAATTCTAGGTTTTCTGAAGATGAGAACAGTTGATTAGATTCTGCAGAATCAGTGAAAGTGCAATTGAAAAATCATGCTCTTACTACTAGGGAAAATCATGCACAAAATGTGTATGAATATGAAGATGTGAGTAGCAGCTCAATGGAAGAGGTTGCTTTAGAAGAATCAAAAGCTATTACATTCACACAAGGCAAACAAACGTATAGACTTCCTGGCAAAATAGCAACCACTTTGTACCCACATCAACGTGAAGGTATCAAATGGCTCTGGGATATTCACTGCAAATACAGAGGAGGCATATTAGGCAATGACATGGGGCTAGGCGTTTGAGGTATTCTAGTGCTACTAGAACAGTGACTGGGCAGGAAAGTGGAAGATCTTAGAAAACAGAGAACCAGAAGGAGAATAGTAAAACAGAACCAGAACAGAAACAGTGTTCCATTGCTTCTCTATGGCGAAGGATCGAACCCTGGCAACTAAAACCCGAAACCCACCATGGATTCATGTGATCTCGCTTAAATTCTGGGCACACGCAATCTTTAAGGTGGTCATTCCATCGAACCCGCATTATAATCCGTCGCATCAAACCAATGTAATATATATTTGGATATATACAAAGAATCAAAGGATCGCCATTGGAGGTGAAAAAATGAACATTGGCAATTTCTTGTCATCCAACACTTTGTGTTTCAAAAGGGATATTTTTCAATCCCTTTCGTGGGGAAAATATACTCGTACTTTATACCTCCAGTAATTTTCCATAGGCTGCCGTTTCTACCATTACATGCAGAGAGTATTTGAGCATTATTGTGCAACGAGATTCAACCACTGGATAGGTTAATATCTATTTGTTGGGCTGGTTCAAATTGGCATGGCTTGTGTTTTTGTACAAGCCAGATGTCAATAAATATAGAGTTGGATGGTCACTGCAAATCCAGAGGAGGCATCTTAGGCGATGACATGGGGCTGGGTGTTTGAGGTATTCTAGTTCTGCTAGAACAGTGACTGGGCAGGAAAGTGGAAGATCTTAGAAAACAAAGAACCAAAACCAGAACAGTAAAACAGAACCAGAACAGAAACAGTGTCAGAAGTAAAGCGATGAAGAAAGAAAGGGCATTACCTGCTCTTCTTCGTTTCTGGCGACTGTGTTCTGCGTTGCTGTGGAGTTGCAGGTAGGAGAAAAATTCAATTCCGGAAGTCAAGAAGAAATTGGAAGGCAACATTGTGGAAGTCGGAAAAAGGCGGCATTATTTCTGAATCTTCATCGTTTCTGGACTGCAGTCGGAAAAAGGTGGCATTATTTTTGAATCGGTTGTAGTGGAAGTCAGAGATTCATCGTTTCTGGACTACCATGATCGGTCGCAAGGATTTGGGAGAATAGTTGTCAGACAACAGATGTCAGCCAGAGGTTAAAACTCCCAGGGAACAAGTGTCAGCCAGATATTAAAAATGTTGACGATGAAAAACTGTATCTCTTTCAAAAGAGAAGGCCTGTCGGCCTAAATATATCGAAGCAAAACATTTAGAGCATCCAATAAAAAAACACACATACTCTGGGTACCCACACAAAGCTACACTTTGACACAAACCTTTTTGACTTTGAACAATGAACATATTTTCTCACTCTGAGTAGGAATGGTTGTCCGCCATTAACGAGGGCACGAAAGCGCTGAATCATCTAACTAAAGTTGTGTTAGTAGTTGAGCTCTTTACACGCCCCGTGTGTTAGTGAAAATGGAGCTCCAAAGGCTGCAAAAATCTTGAGAATGATCCAGATCATAACTCTCATCCACCCAGTTGGACAATGGAGTCAGATCAGATGATAGCCATGCACAGTAGATCATCTCATCATCATCATACCCATAATTATCAACACTGCTGGGAGACTCTAACTAAATTAAAATAGACCCACAAATAAATAAAATAGGCACATTTTGCAGCATAGTTAATACAAATTAGAGGAGAAAACACAGGTCAAGGGAAGCTCTAGAGGCTACAAAAATCCTGATAATGTTCCGGATCATAACTGTCATCCACCCAGTTGAGAAATGGAGTTAGATCAGATGATATCCATGCATAGTAGATCATCTCATCATCATACTGATAATTATCAACACTGGTGGGAGACTCTAACAACTGTTCTAACAATGGATTCTCCTCACTTACTGCACCCACATTGTCATTCATGTTATCAGTAGTGGGTATTGTTTTAGTACCAACCACTGGTTTTACATTGGAGGCCAAATAATTCTAAAGGCCTTGAGCAGCACAATCAACGCCATTGGAGCCTGTAAGATCAATAGTAGCAGTAGGATATCCATAGGCAGCAGCAGCTGCAACTTTTCGTATAGACCTCGGAGACATCAACAGAGGCTGTCAACTCTGGGGAGGATGAATATTGGTGGCAGATTCTAGGAAATTGAGGGTAGCAGAGGAGCCCTTGAGACAGAGTACAACTGCATCATAGGCTCTGGCAGCGGCCTCAGCAGTAGAATATGAGCCCAACCAGATCCTTGTCTTCTGATGGGGTGCCCTTATCTCAGAAACCCATGATCCCCAACTCCTCATCTGAACCCCTCTGTACTGCCTCGGCTCCCCAGATCCCCTGCTCCTTTTACTCGTTTTTCTAGAAACTTGGCATTCTCTGTGTTCTAACTGCTGTTGAGATCTGACCAACACCTTCTGCTGGCACTTTGACTCTTTACTTCTGCAAACCATTGGGATTATCTGGCCATTAACTATGAATTCCCTTAATATCAAAATGTATACTATAATCACATCAGGGTATTGAATGTATTGAATTTTATGGCCAGCCAAAATATAATACTAAAGCAAAAGTAATGCGATACGGGGCCGTGTAGGTGGATAAGATCAGGGAAAGCTGGAATGGGTGTGTAGTGTTTTATGATTGTGGGTGATGCCTCTATATATATGTATGTGTGATGGCCAATATATTCATTGGCCCCAAAACTGAGCTTTACTAAGGGAATTTTTAAGAAATTTATTGAAGATAAAATAAATTTTTTTTTTTTAAGTTACTTTTTATTTTAATTATTTAACATTTGAAATATTTTAAGACAAAAAATAAAATTAAGACATAATTTTATATTTAAGATAAGAACAGTTTGGCACAAAAATATTTTAATATAAAACTTTATATTTAAGACAATGAAAATTAAGACGAAACCTATTTAAGAATTAAGACTCAACCCATTTAATAAAGTTAGCAATTAAGACAAAACCATTAGCAATACTTCATAAAAATGTGATTGTCAAATGAGTTACATTCCATCAACTAAAATTGTTTATTTTTTTAAATATGTGAAAATATTTAAATTACTTCAACTAAACTTTGATATAAATTTGCAAGAAATTAAATACAATATAATGATAATTTTTTTTTAAATATTTTCTCAATGGTTATATATATATATATATATATATATATATATATATAAAGAAATAAAAAATACAAATACATCCATATCTGGATTTTAAACCTTCCTTCAGTCACACACGTACTCAAACAACTCATGGTAAATAAATATTACGTTATTGTATTTTTAACTGTTTTAAATCAAGAATTAGAATTACGTTATTTTTATTTTTAAAAGACATTTTCTTAATTAGATTAAAGAGGGTAACTCTTTAATAAAAATATTTACATAATATTGTATAAGCAAGAAAATAGAAGATGAATGCACTTATTTTAAAAGGGATTTTGTACTCATTTAGTTATGAAGTGATAACAAGTCCAAAGTATTTTCTTGAATAGATTAAAGAAGGTAACTCTTGAAAATATCTTCATGTGCGATGAAGAAGAAAAGAGAAGTATTCTCAGATTAATATTCATTAACCATGTTGTAAATAGTAATGAATTAATAAATCCATGGATAGTTTCATAAATCCATGGGTAGTTTTCCATGGTGTTGATAGAGATTAATTATTTCATAAAACCACGAGTAGATTACCATGGTGTTTGAAAATAATAGTTACTTAATAAATCCATGGATAGATTACCATGGTGTTGGTAAAGTTAAGTTATTCAATAAATTCATGGTTAAAGTTACTAATCCGTTATATTCCTTTAGATGAACAAACTAAGTGATTACTTTTATATTATCATGATTATGATGTTAATTCCTTTGGAAGAAGATCATGCATAAGCATGCAATATGTGTATTAACTTTTATTGAAAAAGAATATACATATTTGTATGTAGAAAGATAGCTTGTAGTATTAAACTACATTGAATATGATTGTTAGTATAATCTTGAAAAAGAAGACATGCATTTGTATGCTTAATTGCATAGTTTTACAGAAAAGAAAACATATGTTTACATGCTCACTTGTGTTG
The DNA here is from genome assembly GCA_034641835.2 of Pinus albicaulis. Taxonomy (NCBI): domain Eukaryota; kingdom Viridiplantae; phylum Streptophyta; class Pinopsida; order Pinales; family Pinaceae; genus Pinus; species Pinus albicaulis. Next base: position 1,659,691,354 of record CM076578.1, on the reverse strand, counting down.
AGGTTTCCTTTGGGAAGACTCGTGAAGGAAGCCACGTGCTTCGTTGGAGACTCTTTTGGAATCTATATGCTTTGCATGCATATGTTAGATTGCACTCCATGTACTAAAAGTAATAGCTAAAGGGTTAGCTATTTTGATTAAATTATGTAAATTGCATGCACGAGTATCATAACTAAGTATCAGTTTATTTTAAATGTATGCTGGGGAGATGTAGCTATTGTCTTGCAGTGCTTATGCGATGGAAACATTAGTCAGTGTACGATGGACCATTGTGGGTACATCCATGCCATCCAGATATGAAGATATGAAGACCAGAGGGTAAATGGTATCATATTTATTGTAATGGATTTAAGCTAGATATTTGTACATTTCCCTGTAATATTTATAAACAATGGTTAAGGGATGGTCTTCCTTCTAAGCCATTGAGTGAGGGCTGATCACCCTCACGAGCGATTAATAATAAAATTAAATGTTTGCTAGTTTTCACCCTATGGGGTTTCCAACATATATTGGTGTTCAATGATGTGATTGATTGTTGTGTCAAGTTGATGATGTTGATTCCTTTCTTGTTATGATGTTCATAATGGCAAGTATGTGATGACTATAAGAGTGATGAAATGAATGGAAGGTTACATCATACAATATTATCTTAATTTACTATAATGGAGGTTGTTAATGGTTAAGGAGCTTACTATTCTTATTCTAAAACTTACAGTAGGAACTGGTAAACATTCTATGTAATGATGAGAAAGGAATATTTAATGGTGAATGGCTAGTTACCCATGAGTAACTCGTATAAATTTTTTTATCTCCTTACATTTCCATGTGAAGTTAACAGTGTATGTTACAAGTGGTATCAGAGCTAAAGGTTGCAACACTAGCGCCTTTGGGATTTAGCGAAACGAAATTGAGAGATCTGAGATGAAAAGCGCGTATGTGAAGGAAGGCATTGCATCTCTAATCCAAGTTGAACAAAGAGTTTCAGGAGATAAGTATTATTATATTTTTTTTTGAAACAATAGTTATTGCATTTATGGATATTGGAATGCGTACAAAGTAAATAGCAATGAAGTTAGAATCTCTTTAAAAAGGATATGTCTTTTCCATGTACGTAAGAATTCCATTGTTATGTTGAAGTTTTCATGAAAGGAGATGGGATTTTGGTTTCTTGAAAAATGAAACATGTGCGTGTTTTCTTGAAAATTGAAACTAATATACATCTGAATTTTTTCTGGGAGAGAAATATGTATATTTTGAAAATAATTCTTGCATGTGAATCTTTTAACTAAAAGAGACAAATATAGAGTAAAACGTGGTTCTACTTAAGATTAAAGATTGTGTTAGTTCTTTTGGAAAGTAATAAATCATTGCTAATATGATAATCTTTTAGAAATATATACCATGGTAAAAGACCAAACTACTATGCTAGTTTTGCTGAGAAAAACCCATGTGAGTTCTTGCAAATATTACTAGTATGTATCTTGAAAGGTGTGAGCAATAGTAAAACATAAATAAGTAAACTTGCTTGACTTTATATGTATCTTATTTAAGAAAAGATAGGAAGATTGATTTCTTTTAAAAGGGATTTCGTACTTGTGTGTTAAATGATAAGGAATCCAAGTTCTTTTCTTGAAAATAAATATAGGCTAAAGAGAATAACCTCTTGAATATACTACATTGCTAGATGGATTATGTCAACTTCTTGATTTAGGTATATTAAAGGTTAAGTTAACGTTGTTAGTATTTTGTAGTTTTGATGCATAAAAGAGGCTATCTATGATAAATTTTTGGAAGCAAAGCATGAGCAACTTGCGTGTAGAATCATAGAGAAACAAGGTTCTTTGCATGGATAGAAGATCTATTGAGTATGTGAGTACTTTATGCTATCATAAATATTATGTTTGTTTCATTTGAAGTGAGTTCATGCATAGGCATCCAATAGCTATATTAGATTTCATCGGAAAGAACATAATTTTATATGTGGAAAATGATAACATGTTTTGTTATCATAGTTTAGAAAATATTCTTTGGAAAAGAAGATGAATTACATGTACAAAAACTAAAGTAATGTTTTGGTTTCCTTGAAATATATACATGGCTAATGTGGGTATAATATCTCAAGAATAAGGCATGTATTCTTATGTTTTATTCCATCAGTTTTATGGAAAAGAAAACCATGTTTTGCATGCCTATTATGTTATATGTCCTCGAAAAGGAATCATGAGTTTTCCTACTTGATTATGTTAAGTACTCTGTTGTGAAATTAATATTTATGCATTGTATGCATAGGAACAACCATCAATATCTTAGATTTATTATATTTGCATGCTCCAAAGGCAGAACCTGAAGTGGTTGGCCTTTTGTAAAAATTTTAAGTAAAGGGAATGCACATTGTGTCATTTTCCATTAAAGAAAATTTTGAACAGATATAGTGATTTGTCTTGTACGAATGTGTGCATGTGTGAAACGTGTCATAATAATGTGGGAGTTATTTGACATGAATTGATAATTACTTACACACACTAATGTAGAGATGTTAGAAGAAAGCATGTTGTGACATTGTATTCACATCTCATATATGTACATGAATAGGTGTTAAATGATCTTTCAAAGATTGATTATTTATTGATTAAGGTTTTATCTAATCATGCTATAAAATCTTATCGATAATGCTAAAAGAAAACATTGTTGTAGAGGAGAAATGTGAATTTCCTGATGGGGTTGAGTATTGCAGTACGAAGAGAAGTTCTTCAAATGAAATAAAGATAAGTATTTTATTTTATTTTATTTTAAGAAGTCTATGCACATGCATGTTGATTACCTTTAAAAATGAATTGTTATATACATGGCATTGCATGAGATTAGATTCCATTTAAGAGAGTTCTTAAAAATTACATGCTATGATAATATAATTTTTCCGGATAAGAATATGCATATGAGATTAATATGTGTATTATGCCTTATTTCTTTAGGAAACAAAGTATAAAAAACATGAAAGAAAAATAGCTACCTTTCATTTGAGTTGGAAAAGAAGTAGTTGTTTTTGCATGCAATAAAATTTCTAAGTTACCATGCACTACTTTAAAAAGATGAATGTGTATAGTGACGGTGTGTGAAACTATTGCATGAGTGCAAAAGATGAGGAAAGTCCTTATATAAGATGATATAGTGTTAAAATTAAATTGAATAAAACCTCTTAATGGGTCAAGTTGTGAAACTTAACCAAATAACTAGTTTACTGACTAGTGTTTTCATGAGCTATCATGGATGCATTGAAACTATTAATAGAATAGACTAGTTATGAATGAATAACTAATGAAAGTTATATGCACGAATCGATTTTGACAAAAGCTAATTGAAAGTTGTGAACAAATGATTATGATAATTAATTCGTGCGTCAGTTTGTTGGTAACAGAAAATTGTGGGAATTGGAAATGTTTGCACTCATACCCTAATCGTTATTGACACATATGCACTAATGAATATTTGTATATACTTTTATGCATGACGACATTGTATGCATAACAACATTTTATGCAGGAACTTAAAATGATTGCGCAGGATAATATGTTCTTGAGAAATTCATATTTACAATTAGCATTGTTTCTTATAGTAAGCATGGGTAGCTTAATAGAAACAAAAAATCTATGAAAATAAAACATCACAAACATTACAATGTGAATTGCAACAGTAAATGTTAAAGTATCATGTTTTAATGTGAAAGACTTTTTTATTTCAGAAATAATACTTTACCACACATGTATGTTACTTCCAGGGGGGGAAGTTGTGATAGCTTCATTAAAGTTAACTAGTATTAAATAGTTAAAGACAATTTTTTTAATTTTCTTTTATCGGGCAAGAAAAACTTAAATCGTCACTGTTGATAAAGCAAGTTATTTAATTTGCTGAAATTAATTAATGAAAATAAAATCTTTTTAAGATGATGGTAAAAATGTTTCCAAGAACAGGAGGTGGTTGGGGACAGTTGGAAAGATAGTTACCTACTCCTCTAAGGATAAAGCTAGATCCCAGGGGAGGAGTAGGTGTTTTGTGAAATTGGTAAAGGCGGAGTATTTTCTAGAGCTAGTTGGTACCAGTTGAAAATTGCTTACAGAAACCCTTGTAAAGCCAAAAATATCTAAGTGTGACTGGATTGGCCATCTCGAGGTCACAACAGAGGAATCCACTGTTAACCCATAGCACTGTCTAGATTCTGGAGCTTTAAGGGAAGTGGAGGACGTAATAGCCTCACTTGATGGTTGTGAGGACCACAACTTGAAAGACTAAATTTCCAGATAAGTGTAAAAAAATTTAGTGTGGAAATATTGACTGTTTGGATGTGAAAAATTACTCAATCCTATGGATTAGGAGGAGCATTTTGTTTACCATTGTGGTTCTCATAGTGGAACAAGTTAAGTAAAAGTTTACGTGTTATATTAAAACACTTTTTTATATGATTGAGTAAATATCCTATGTAGATATTAAGAGAAAAGGAGTTTAGCACTCGGAAAATGAATTACTGAATGTATAAGTTCATTTATATTATTACTAATTTGTTTGAATGTCTTAGCTTATGCTAGGATATGCCTATGGTGCATGGATTGACCATTGGTATGATTAGAGAGCTAGGTGCTCTCTGAGTACTTTTTGAAGTACTGTGTGGATGTATTTAGCAGGAGCTAAGACATTGTGCACGTGAAGCATTGATGAGAAGGGTTGGTTCTCTCTGAGTATTTGTGGAACAAATTTGATTAAAACATCTCTTTATATTGCAATAATGTTTGATAGTTACAGTATTTTCATTTGATTGAAACTATGTGACTAATGTGATTGAATGGTTAGTCATAAATTATAGGCTCTTTCCATGGAGTGTTGATGGGTTGTTCAAATGTTCTCAAAAAGCTTGCGTAAAAGACATCATTCTTCCAATGGTAATTGGTAAATAATGGTAAGTTCGTATAGAGATTTTTCTATACTGTTGTGAATTGAATAAGGGATAAGCTGTAGAAATGGAAATGAAATTTTCTTTGCACTATACATGCTTATGAGTATGGATAAAAAAACATTATTGTTTTAAATAATGACATTTAAGGAAACAAAAGTGTTTCATTGTGAGGGGAAGAACCCATTTGGGTTGTTTATATTATTATATCATGACTATAAGTATAAGTTTCAGTGAGAGAAGCACACCGAGGGCAGTGTTTTCCTTCAAGGGGAGGAGTATGTCACACACGTACTCAAACAACTCATGGTAAATAAATATTACGTTATTGTATTTTTAACTATTTTAAATCAAGAATTGGTTGAAAACTCAATTCTTGAATCGGTTGAAAATAAATAGTTGATGCGTAATAAAGTGGCGATCTCCAGCGTTTTGGGAGTGGAGGGTTCTGATGAGTGTAACAGTAATTTGGTGACCTGTAGTCCAAATTTTCTATGAGCTTGTTGGGAATAATGCTCCCACTGCTACGGCTAGGGAGAATAAAATAAATCTCATTATTGTGCCAAAGAGCACGAAGCTTAATTCCCAGTAGCACTAAGGTTCGAAGGGAAGCATAATTGTTTTTTTTTTCCTTATGATCGACGGATGCAAGGAATCCGAAGACCGATAATGAGCTTTTGCAGTGCTGGAATTATTTTGTATATTCCCATTAAGTGGTGAAAATATACTATGAAAGCAATGAGGGCAAGGAGTCAGCCTTTGGAAATATGTTCCGCCTCCACCATCTGTAAGAGAAATTTGTTGAATTGCAGACAATGTAGAAAGAGGTTGCTTCCTTATGTAGAATGGAGGAATCAAATTTCTCCAAGCAAGGACTGAAGTTTGCTACGGTGGTTATTCTTCAAGGAAAAAGATAAGTAATCATGCCATGTATTTTTTTTTAAATAGTTTGCATAATTAGTGCAAGTGAAATATAAATTCATAAGGTAAGTGTCAATTGCCAAGATAAGTAATTTTGGCTAAATTTCCTTATTATATAATCTTTTTCTTTGTGAGATGAAATATATAAATAAAGATTATATATATCATATAGTTTTTTTTCTGAAAAAAGATTATTAGAAAATAGAAAGAATACTAATGATCTTTCTCATATTTCTTGAGATAAGAAAATGATATTTTCTATTTTCGAAAGAATATATTTATCTTGAGAGTAGAAGATAAGTCCATTGTGTTAATTCCTTTGCAAGGGTTAGCAAAGGTTACATGTTAACTTTGTTATTATTTTAAAAGGTCTATCTAGCTCTTATGCCCAAATAAGGGTTAGTTATGGTACTTTATTTTTAAAAGAGATTTTCTTAATTAGATTAAAGAGGGTAACTCTTTAATAAAAATATTTACATAATATTGTATAAGAAATAAAATAGAAGATGAATGCTCTTATTTTAAAAGGGATTTTGTACTCATTTAGTTATGAAGTGATAACAAGTCCAAAGTATTTTCTTGAATAGATTAAAGAAGGTAACTCTTGAAAATATCTTCATGTGCGATGAAGAAGAAAAGAGAAGTATTCTTCGATTAATATTCATTAACCATGTTGTAAATAGTAATGAATTAATAAATAAATGGGCAGTTTTCCATGGTGTTGATAGAGATTAATTATTTCATAAAACCACGGGTAGATTACCATGGTGTTTGCAAATATTAGTTATTTAATAAATCCATGGATAGATTACCATGGTGTTGGTAAAGTTAAGTTATTTAATAAATTCATGGTTAAAGGAAATAATCAGTTATATTCCTTTAGATGAATAGACTAAGTGATTACTTGTATACTATCATGATTATGATGTTAATTTCTTTTGGAAGAAGATCATGCATAAGCATGCAATATGTGTATTAACTTTTATTGAAAAAGAATATACATATTTGTATGTAGAAATATAGCTTGTAGTATACACTACATTGAATATGATTGTTAGTATAATCTTGAAAAAGAAGACATGCATTTGTATGTTTAATTGCATAGTTTTACAGAAAAGAAAACATATGTTTACATGCTCACTTGTGTTGAGGTTTCCTTTGGGAAGACTCGTGAAGGAAGCCACGTGCTTCGTTGGAGACTCTTTTGGAATCTATATGCCTTTTCATGCATGGGAGCAACATTTGATATGTTAGATTGCATTCCATGTACTAAAATTAATAGCTCAAGGGTTAGCTATTTTGATTAAATTATGTAAATTTCAGGCATGAGTATCATAACTAAGTATCAGATTATTTTAAATGTATGCTTGGGAGATGTAGCTATTTTCTTGCAGTGCTTATGCGATGGAAACATTAGTTAATGTGATGACTTATAACCAGCACATGTGATGTATGTGTTGTTAAAGGAAGAATTTCAAGGTACTTTACTTGCATGTCATGAAAATACATGAGTAGATGGAGAAACTACTATAGTATAGATATGTGAAATGATTTATTATACTTGATGAATCTTGACATCAATGTATGTTGAAGGTGACAGTAACAGGGTGCGACGGTGATATGTATAAAGGAAATATTATTCTTAACCTGGTGGCAAGTAAATGATTATGATTCATGCAGATGAGTGTGAACTGCCAGATGATCCAATGTACGATGGACCATTGTAGGTACATCCATGCCATCAAGATATGAAGATATGAAGACCAGAGGGTAAATGGTATCATATTTATTTTAATGGCTTTAAGCTATATATTTGTATATTTCCTTGTAATATTTATAAACAATGATTAAGGGATGGTCTTCCTTATAAGCCATTGAGTGAGGGCTGATCACCCTCACGAGTGTTTAATAATAAAATTAAATGTTTGTTGGTTTTCACCCTATGGGGTTTCCAAGGTATATTGGTGTTCAATGATGTGATTGATTATTGTGTCAATTTGATGATGTTGATTCCTTTCTTGTTATGATGTTCATAATGGAAAGTATGTGATGACTATAAGAGTGATGAAATGAATGGAAGGTTACATCATACAATATTATGTTAATGTACTATAATGGAGGTTGGTAATGGTTAAGGAGCTTACTATTATTATTCTAAAAGCTACACTAGGAACTGGTAAGCATTCTATGTAATGATGAGTAAGGAATATTTAATGGTGAATGGTTAGTTACCCATGAGTAACTCGTATAATATTTTTTATCTCCTTACATTTCCATGTGAAGTTAACGGTGTATGTTACAAGTGATATCAGAGCTAAAGGTTGCAACACTGGCGCCTTTGGGATTTAGCGAAAAGAAATTGAGAGATCCAAGATGAAAAGCACGTATGTGAAGGAAGGCATCACATCTCTAATCTAGGTTGAACAAATAGTTTCAAGAGATAAGTATTGTCAAAATTTTTTTTGAAACAATAGTTATTGCATTTATGGAAATTGGAATGCGTACAAAGTAAATAGCAATAAAGTTAGAATTTCTTTAAAAAGGATATGTCTTTTCCATGTACGTAAGAATTCCATTGTTATGTTGAAGTTTTCATGAAAGGAGATGGGATTTTGGTTTCTTGAAAAATGAAACATGTGCATGTTTTTCTTGAAAATTTAAACTAATATACATCTGAATTTTTTCTGGGAGAGAAATATGTATATTTGGAAAATAATTCTTGCATGTAAATCTTGCAACTAAAAGAGACAAATATAGAGTAAAATGTGGTTCTACTTAAGATGCAAGATTGTGTTAGTTCTTTCGGAAAGTAATAAAGCATTTCTAATATGATAATCTTTTATAAATATATACCATGGTAAAAGACCAAACTACTATGCTATTTTTGCTAAGAAGAATCCATGTGAGTTCTTGCAAAGATTACTAGTATGTATCTTGAAAGGTGTGAGCAGTAGTAAAACATAAATAAGTAAACTTGCTTGCCTTTATATATATCTTATTTAAGAAAAGATAGGAAGATTGATTTCTTTTAAAAGGGATTTCGTACTTGTGTGTTAAATGATAAGGAATCCAATTTCTTTTCTTGAAAATAAATATAGGCTAAAGAGAATAACCTCTTGAATGTACTACATTGCTAGATGGATTATGTCAAGTTATTGATTTAGGTATATTAAAGGTTAAGCTAACCTTGTTAGTATTGCGTATTTTTTATGCATAAAAGAGGCTATCTATTATAAATTATTGGAAGCAAAGCATGAGCAAATTGCATGTAGAGTCATAGAGGAACAGGGTTCTTTGCATGGATAGAAGATCTATTGAGTATGTGAGTACTTTATGCTATCATAACTATTATGTTAGTTTCATTTCAAGTGAGTTCATGCATAGGCATCCAATAGCTGTATTAGATTTCATCGGAAAGAACATAAGTTTATATGTGGAAAATGATAACATGTTTTGTTATCATACTTTAGAAAATATTCTTTGGAAAAGAAGATGAATTACATGTACAAAAACTGAAGTAATGTTTTGGTTTCCTTGAAATATATACATGGCTAATGTGGGTATAATATCTCAAGAATAAGGCATGTATTCTTATGTTTTATTCCATTATTTTTATGGAAAAGAAAACCATGTTTTTCATGCCTATTATGTTATATGTCCTCGAAGAGGAATCATGAGTTTTTCTACTCGATTATATTAAGTACTCTGTTGGGAAATTAATCTTTATGCATTGTATGCATAGGAACAACCATCAATGTGTTAGATTTATTATATTTGCATGCTACAAAGGCAAAAGTTGAAGTGGCGGGTCTTTTGTAAAAAGTTTAAGTAAAGGGAATGCACATTGTGTCATTTTCCATTAAAGGAATTTCTGAACAGATATAGTGATTTTTATTGTACGAATGTTTGGGTGTGTGAAAAATGTCATAATAATGTGGGAGTTATTTGACATGAATTGATAATTACTTACTCACACTAATGTAGAGATGTTAGAATAAAGCATGTTGTGACATTGTATTCACATCTCATATATGTACATGAATAGGTGTTAAAGGATCATTCAAAGATTTATTATTTATTGATTAAGGATTTATCTAATCATTCTATAAAATCTTATCGATGCTGCTAAAAGAAAACATTGTTGTAGAGGAGCAATGTGAATTTCCTGATGGGGTTGAGTACTGCAGTAGGAAGAGACGTTCTTCAAATGAAATAAAGATAAGTATTTTATTTTATTTTATTTTAAGAAGTCTATGCACATGCATGTTGATTTCCTTTAAAAATGAATTGTTATATACATGGCATTGCATGAGATTAGCTTCCATTTAAGAGAGTCCTTAAAAAGAACATGCTATTATAATATACTTTTTCCCGATAAGAATATGCATATGAGATTAATATGTGTATTATGCCTTATTTCTTTAGGAAATAAAGTATAAAAAACATGAAAGAAAAATAGCTACCTTTCATTTGAGTTGGAAAAGAAGTAGCTGTTTTTGCATGCAATAAAATTTCTAAGTTACCATGCAATACTTTAAAAAGATAAGTGTGTATAGTGATGGTGTGTGAAACTAATGCATGAATGCAAAAGATGAGGAAAGTCCTTATATAAGATGATATAGTGTTAAAATTAAATCGAATAAAACCTCTTAATGGGTCAAGTTGTGAAACTTAACTAAATGACTAGTTGACTGACTAGTGTTTGCATGAGCTGTCATGGATGCATTAAAAATATTAATAGAATTGACTAGTTATGAATGAATAACTAATGAAAGTTATATGCACGAATCGATTTTGACAAAAGCTAACTGAAATTTTTGAGAAAATGATTACGATAATTAATTCGTGCGTCAGTTTGTTGGTAACAGAACATTATGGGAATTGGAAATGTTTGCACTCATACCCTAATCGTTATTGACACATATGTATTAATGAATATTTGTATATACTTTTATGCATGATGACATTGTATGCATAGCAACATTTTATGCAGGAACTTAAAATGATTGCGCAAGATAATATGTGCCTGAGAAATTCATATTTACAATTAGCATTGTTTCTTATAATAAGCATGAGTAGCTTAATAGAAAAAAAAAATCTGTGAAAATAAAACATCGCAAACATTGCAATGTGAATTGCAACAGTAAATGTTAAAGTATCATGTTTTAATGTGAAAGATTTTGTTATTTCAGAAATAATACTTTACAACAAATGTATGTTACATCTAGGGGGGAAGTTGTGACAGCTTCATTAAAGTTAACTAGTATTAAATAGTTAAAGACAATTTGTTTAATTTTCTTTTATCAAGCAAGAAAAACATAAATCATCACTGTTGATAAAGCAAGTTATTTAATTTGCTGAAATTAATTAATGAAAATAAAATATTTTTAAGCTGATGGTGAAAATTTTTCCAAGAATAGGAGGTGGTTGGGGACAGTTGGAAAGACAGTTACCTACTCCTCTGAGGATAAAGCTGGATCCCAAGGGAGGAGTAGGCGTTCTGTGAAATTGGTAAAGGGGGAGTATTTTATAGAGATGGTTGTGACCTGTTGAAAATACCTTACAGAAACCCTTGTAAAGCCAAAAATACCTAAGTGTGACTGGATTGTCCAACCCAAGGTCACAGCAGAGGAATCCACTATTAACCCGTGACACTGTCCAGATTCTGGAGCTAGGGTGCAAGTGGAGGACGTAATAGCCTCACTTGATGGTTGGGAGGACCACAACTTGAAAGACTAAATTTCCAGATAAGTATAAATACTTTTAGTGTGGAAATATTAACTGTCTGGATGTGAAAAACTACTCAATCCTATGGATTAGGAGGAGCATTTTGTTTACCATTGTGGTTCTCATAGTGTAACAAGTTAAGTAAAAGTTTACGTGTTATATTAAAATGAATTTTTATATGATTGAGTAAATATCCTATGTAGATATTAAGAGAAAAGGAGCTTAGCACTTGGAAAATGAATTAATGAATGTATAGGTTCATTTATATTATTACTAATTTGTTTGAATGTCTTAGCAGATGCTAGGATATGCCTATGGTGCATGGATTGACCATTGGTATGGTTAGAGAGCTAGGTGCTCTCTGAGCACCTTTTGAAGTACTGTGTGGATGTCTTTAGCAGGCGCTAAGACAGTGTGCACATGAAGCATTGATGAGAAGGGTTGGTTCTCTCTCAGTATTTGTAGAAGAAATTTGATTAAAACATCTTTTTATATTGCAAGAATGTTTGATAGTTTCAAGTATTTTCATTTGATTGAAACTATGTGACTAATGTGATTGAATGGTTAGTCATACATTACAGGCTCTTTCCATGGAGTGCTGATGGGTTGTTCAAACGTTTTCAAAGATATTGTGTAAAAGCAATCATTCTTCCAATGGTAATTGGTAAATAATGGTAAGTTCGTACCGAGATTTTTCTATACTTTTGTGAATTGAATAAGGGATAAGCAGTAGAAATGGAAATGAAATTTTCTTTGCACTATACATGCTTATGAGTATGGATAAAAAAACATTATTGTTTTAAATAATGACATTTAAGGAAACAAAAGTGTTTCATTGTGAGGGGAAGAACCCCTTTGGGTTGTTTATATTATTATATCATGAGTATAAGTTTAAATTTCAGTGAGAGAAGCACACCGAGGATGGTGTTCTCTTCAAGGGGGGGAGTATGGAACACACGTAATCAAAAAACTAATGGTAAATAAATATTACGTTATTGTATTTTTAACTGTTTTAAATCAAGAATTGGTTGAAAACTGAATTCTTGAATCGGTTGAAAATAAATAGGTGATGCGTATTAAAGTGGGGATCTCCAGCGTTTTGGGAATGAAGGGTTCTAATGAGTGTAACAGTAATTCGGTGACTTGTAGTCGAACTTTTATATGAGCTTGTTGGGAATAATGCTCCCAACGCTACGCTAGGGAGAATAAATAAATCTCATTACTGTGCCAAAGAGTAGGAAGATTAATTCCCAGTAGCACTAAGGTTCGATGGGAAGCATAATTTTTTTTTTTTTCATTATGATCGACGGATGTAAAGAATTCAAAGACCAACAACAAGCTTTTGCAGTGCTGGAATTATTTTTTATATTCTAATTAAGCGGTGAAATAGACTACGAAATCAATGAGGGCAAGGAGTCAGCCTTTGGAAAGATGTTCTGCCTCCACCATCTGCAAGAGAAATTTGTTGAATTGTAGACAATGTAGAAAGAGGTCGCTTCCTTATGTAGAATGGAGGAATCAAATTTCTCCAAGCAAGGACTGAAGTTTGCTACAGTGGTTATTCTTCAAGGAAAAAGATAAGTAATCATGCCATGTATTTTTTTTTAAATATTTTTCATAATTAGTGCAAGTGAATATAAATTCATAAGGTAAGTGTCGACTGCCAAGATAAGTAATTTTGGCTAAATTTCCTTCTTTGTGAGATGAAATATATAAATAAATATTATATATATCATATAGTTTTTTTCTGAAAAAATATTATTAGAAAATAGAAAGAATAGTAATGATCTTTCTCATATTTCTTATGATAAGAAAATGATATTTGCTATTATCGAAAGAATATATTTATCTTGAGAGTAGAAGATAAGTCCATTGTGTTAATTCCTTTGCAAGGGTTAGAAAAGGTTACATGTTAACTTTATTATTATTTTAAAAGGTCTATCTAGCTCTTATGCCAAAATAAGTTTTAGTTATGGTACTTTATTTTTAAAAGAGATTTTCTTAATTAGATTAAAGAGGGTAACTCTTTAACAAAAATATTTACATAATATTGTATAAGCAAGAAAATAGAAGATGAATACTCTTATTTTAAAAGGGATTTTGTACTCATTTAGTTATGAAGTGAGAACAAGTCCAAAGTCTTTCCTTGAATAGATTAAAGAAGGTAACTCGTGAAAATATCTTCATGTGCGATGAAGAAGAAAAGACAAGTATTCTTAGATTAATATTCATTAACCATGTTGTAAATAGTAATGAATTAATAAATCCATGGATAGTTTCATAAATCCATGGGTAGTTTTCCATGGTGTTGATAGAGATTAATTATTTCATAAAACCATGGGTAGATTACCATGGTGTTTGAAAATATTAGTTATTTAATAAATCCATGAATAGATTACCATCATGTTGGTAAAGTTAAGTTATTTAATAAATTCATGGTTAAAGGAACTAATCAGTTATATTCCTTTAGATGAACAAACTAAGTGATTACTTTTATATTATCATGATTATGATGTTAATTCCTTTTGGAAGAAGATCATGCATAAGCATGCAATATGTGTATTAACTTTTATTGAAAAAGAATATACATATTTGTATGTAGAAATATAGCTTGTAGTATTAAAATACATTGAATATGATTGTTAGTATAATCTTGAAAAATAAGACATGCATTTTTATGCTTAATTGCATAGTTTTACAGAAAATAAAACATATGTTTACATGCTCACTTGTGTTGAGGTTTCCTTTGGGAAGACTCGTGAAGGAAGCCATGTGGTTCGTTGGAGACTCTTTTGGAATCTATATGCCTTTGCATGCATGGGAGCAACATTTGATATGTTATATTGCACTCCATGTACTAAAAGTAATAGCTCAAGGGTTAGCTATTTTGGTTAAATTATGTAAATTGCATGAACGAGTATCATAACTAACTATCAGTTTATTTTAAATGTATGTTGGGGAGATGTAGCTATTGTCTTGCAGTGCTTATGCAACGGAAACATTAGTTAATGTGATGACTTATAACCAGCACGTGTGAGGTATGTGTTGTTAAAGGAAGAATGTCAAGGTACTTTACTTGCATGTCATGAAAATACATGAGTAGATGGAGAAACTACTATAGTATAGATATTTGAAATGATTTATTATACTTGATGAATCTTGACATCAATGTATGTTGAAGGTGACATTAGTAGGGTACGATGGTCATATGTATAAAATAAATATTATGCTTAACTTGGTGGTAGGTAAATGATTATGATTCATGCAGATGAGTGCGAACTGTCAGATGATCCAGTGTACGACGGACCATTGTAGGTACATCCATGCCATCAAGATATGAAGATATGAAGACTAGAGTGTAAATGGTATCATATTTATTGTAATGGCTTTAAGCTATATATTTGTATATTTCCTTGTAAGATTTATAAAGAATGGTTAAGGGATGGTCTTCCTTATAAGCCATTGAGAGAGGGCTGATCACCCTCACGAGTGTTTAATAATAAAATTAAATGTTTGTTGGTTTTCACCCTATGGGATTTCCAGGGTATCATGGTGTTCAATGATGTGATTGATTATTGTGTCAAGTTGATGATGTTGATTCCTTTCTTGTTAATAGTAATTGATATCATTTAAAACTAGGGAATAATGATTATATGGTTTATCTTCCTCAGTTAATAGAGATATTTATAAAGAAATTGTGAAGGAGGTTGAAAGAGTACTCTAGCATAAAATTTAATTTAACTGAAAACGCCATTGTCATGCCCCAATAGTCACCCATATTAGAGACTAACTTAGCGCACCCAGATGGCCCGTCACTATAGTTTTGTGGTGCATTTGACTCATTTCATCTCATTGATTTTCTCAATCTGAAACTATGTGATTATATACTACACCTCACTTTTTGTATTTCACGATCATTCAAATTCATAAGTTTAACACTTATTGAAGTATGTAGATAATAATTCCATACAATTATGCCTTAACATAACCAATATGCAAATGATATTAATGAAAGTAATGTTATAAAATTAACAACCTAACTGGCCTAACAGTTGTCAAATATTCAAATGTGTTACAATCAAGTGAACGCTAGTCTCGTATAAAATTTTAAATTATAAGAGAAAACAATTCATACAAACCTATCACCAAATTTCCTATTTCATTTACAATCATCGATCGCAACATTGTCATAGATCAAAATTGTTTCACTTCATAAAAATAGTAAGTACTCTAGTATGCATGCAATGTATGAAAAGTTAAATTGAGTGAAGGAATGCAAGTTAAGTCTAACTAAGTCTAATATTATAAGTCGAGTGAGTCAAATTTAAAAAGGTGATGCCTTTTCAAGAAAAGCTAAGTGAAGGAAAAGAAAAATGTCAATTTATGTTAAAGTGAAGTTCAAAAAGTTTAGTTAAAGCATCAATTCATAGTTTTCATGAAGAAAATAAAGTTAGAGTTTGCCTGATTCCGTATTTATAAAGTTTAGCACTTATATAATCATGGTTGGGTCATTGTAATGTGAAGTAAGAAGAGAGAATAACTACAATTCGATGGATTTATATGAGAGAATAATTAATGAATATAACTTATTTATTCAAGAAGAAGCTTGTGTACTTATTTTTCTTGTGTTTTCATGTTTATATTTGCATCTAAATAATAAGTGGAATCATAGCAAGGTTTAGCAAGGTTTCAAAGCACCAAACAAGTTAAGAAGGTCATGAGCTACTTCCACTAAGAGCCTTGGCTATTATGAGTAGTATGCAAATCAAAGCTTACATCCATTGGTCCATAAGTAAAAAGTAGAGCTTGTTGAGAGTTTGTAAACCCAAATACTAAAATATTAGGGTGAATAGCTTATAGAGCCACCACCATATCAAGAGGAAAGAGCCACCACCATTGACCAAAGAAGAAGTCTCCACCATAAGTTGTAGCCATGAGCCTCCATAAGAATATGCATAGAAGAGCTTAATAAACTTGCTAGTAGTTGTTGGGAGCCACCGTTAAAGTAATAAGGTTAAAATGTTATTTTTAAAGATAATGTATGTGACATTAATTTCTAGAAGAGGCTGACACAATAAGGAAAGAAGGTAGAAGACAAAAGAAAGACTACAACCATGGGTCACAAAGTAAGAATGCAGGAAACCAAGAAAATAAATTGAGAGGAAGAGCCAAATTATTTTGAAGAGATCATAGAGGTTCTCTCCACAGTCAAGGCATCTAAAAGACAAGAAGATGAAGTAGAAAAATTCGAGGATGTTTGGATCAGGATAAATCTGGTAACACTTCCAAAATTTACTAGTAAATTTTATTTTTTTTAGGAACTGTCAAAATGAAAACTTTTCTTCAATGTAAAGAGTTGATTGAGTATTGATATAATAACCCATATGATGAATTATGTGAGATCTTAGTATTGGATATTATAAAACATGCATTGGATGAGATTTCCTTGTGGAAGGTAGAAAAAGCTACATCTTCCTAGGAAGCATTGAAGACCTTGGAAGTAGAATTTGGTATAGAGAAAGTGACATAAAGCAACAAATTATGTTACAGTATGTTGAAGAATCAATAGAAAGTTAATTGAAGTTTTGATATTAAATGAGAAAGACTCTAGGAGGGAAACAGAGCTTGGAGAATCCCACTCAAATGTGGATGATGGCCATAAAGACTATAAAAGTGAAACCCATCATGCAAACATGCATATGGATGAATAAGAAACATAAAATATTGCAGAATGAGAATTTGAAGCCCCTATGTGTGAGGCAGAGTAAGAACATATAAATGCTCGAGAACCCAACTGTAACACGGATGGTGAAGATGATGGTGAATCCCACTCTGATGAGACACCTGTGGATGGTGACTGAAAGTGAGTAGTGAATTGGTAAATCCAACAATAGTCCTTGTTGATGATGGTGAAGCTTCCAATAAAGAAGTGAATAACATGTGTGATCTAGTTGATATGATTTTATTTTATGATGGCCTCTTTGAAAAAGAGTTTGAAGCATTTCATTTTGAGAATAACAAAGACAAATTTTCATATGAAGTAATGGTTTGTAGAGATGAATTTGCATCTCTCATGAATCCAACAACAAATGATGAATTTGGTGAAGTTGAAATTGTTAATGAGCACATGCCTGCTCAAATATATCACCACAAAGTGGATGAAAATTATGTTGATGAAATTTGTGGTCTCTTTTCGAAACAAGGATTGACTGTGGAAATATGGAAAGTGCCATGTTTGATGAAGAATTGAATATTGAAGCTACCACTGTAGCAACAAGTTGTAGCAACCCTGGTAAAAAATCCATGTATAAGTTAATAAAGGTAAAATAATACCTTGGTCATGGGACATGTATTCCAAGTTGAATGTTGGGAAAAAACATCCTAGCAGATGTTCATTTCAGTTTATTAATGGTTATGGAAATTGTAAAAGGAAATGGAAAAGTCTTTGGAAAGGCATGAGGCATTTATTGGCATTTTTTTTATGAAAATAATGGAAAACATGAGAAAAGGGAGGTGAAAGGTCACATGTTGTATGTGATGAAGAAAATGAAGGAAAATAATGGAAAAATAAAGAAATTAGAGGTGTCATTGAGAAAAAGGCTTATGAGGATCAGCTGGTAGCTTTTGCACAAACTTTTTTTAGTTTAGTTTTGGAGCTCTCATTCTATTTTCTCTCTCATACTCTTGGACACTCTGATTTTTCTTAGAAAACTCTTGGAGGAGTGTGGCATACTTTAGATTTGGAGCAAGAAGGCAAAGTAAAAGAAAGAAAGCGCAAGAGGAAAAATAGATCATCACATGAGAGATTGTACACAACATCAAAGTGGTAGACCACAGATTTACAATGCTCAGGAAGCACAGACAGTGGGGGATGTTGGAAAAATTGTTCCTCGGATCTATGCAGTGTTAGATAACAGGAAGGAAAATCACCAGATGTTTATTATTGAGATGGACGGTAAGCTTTTTGATCAAGCTATTTCTATTTTTATTGGTTGTGGATCTAATTATAATTATGTTAATGCTAACTTGGTGGATAAGTGTGGTTTGAATAAGGAAGCCCATGCAGAGTCTTGGCTAGTGTAGTTTGATACAGGTACAAAGAATCAATTTCATCATTGGGTAAGAGCTTATGCATTTCATTGCAATGGCATGTCTACATCAACACATTTGAATGTATTGTCATTAGGTTCGTATAAGATGCCTTTAGGTATGGAATGGTTGTATCTCCATACGACCAAAGTTGACTACCTTGAAAAATCTATCGAGTGCTTGGATGAAAATGGAGAACATATATTCTTGCAAGGGAAGAAGAAGGAAACATCAATTAGAATGGTGAAAAATATGTAGATGAAGTGTAGTTGCAGGAACAATTGTGTGTTATTTGAAGTACATATTTCTAGTGACAAAGATAAGGAAGTTGAGGATGTAGATATCTTGAGAAAGTACTCGGTTTTACAATAGTTTCAAGATGCATTTCCTATAGATATTTCAGATTTTTGACCTCACAGGCAAGTGTATTTTTCTATTGAGTTGGTACTAGGGGCTGCACCAACATTAAAAAAACCACACAAGATGAGCACTCCACAGTTGGTAGAGCTAAATTTGTAGTTGAAGGAAATGTTGGACAAGGGACACATTAGCCCAACTGTATCACCATGGGGCACACCTGTATTATTTGTGAAGAATAAGGATGGTACTCTCAAATTGTGCATTCATTACATGAAATTAAACAAGGTGATCATTAAGAATAAGTATATGTTGTCAAGGATTGATTATTTTTTCTATGAATTTAAGGGAACAACAATGTTCTCGAAGATTGATCTAAGATTAGGATATCATCTGAGATTAGACTATTTACTACTAGCATTTCTCCTAAGGGTTGCATAACTAGGGTCCATAGATAAACTTGTATTATATGGTTTCAAACCCTTCTTGTCTCCTTCAAGGGGGTTTCTTGAGCCCTTCAAAAAGACTTCCTTTTCTAACCAATTGGATTGTTTCTTTCACACATGTATGGAAACGTGCTTTACAAATCATACTGTAATATATTCATCGAATGATATTATTGGTATTTACTACACCTTATTTCGAGAAATTTTTTTTATTGTAGGGGTTGGTAACTTTCTATTGGATGTGGTTCGTGATGTGCATACTACTCACCTTATAGTAAAGATTCATACTAACTCTAACAAGCCTATGGATGCTTGTTTACAAAGGGAGACCCCTCTCAGCTCAACTCATTGGATTCTTTGTTTGTTAATGCTGATGTTTTTTCTCAAATTTCCTTCTCCAAGGGGTTGAGACTATTTGATTCATTTATTGAGACTAAGAAAAGGTGATTTCAAGTCAAAAGTAGAATTAAAAGTTGGGATTACCTCTAGGATTTTAAAATCCATAGGGTGGTTGGTTTGGATTGGATCCACTTTTCTTAGGCTATATCATGTCTACTAATTCACCTTCCTCTAGATCAAACAATTAGAGAACATTAGTAAGTGTTTCTTACTCTTCCTTCTTTGTGATGATATCTCTCTCCATAAGCAAATCAATGCCTTGCAAACTGAGGCTTCTTAGTGATGGAATGTTGCAGTTTGACCTCACCATTTCTTCCTATTTTAGTTTTAAGGAGGTTCTTGATCCAACCATTTCTTCCTATTTAAGTCTTTTAATCTAGGTTGAAGGAGCTAAGGAGATTGAGTTGTAGACAAATCCATAGAGGATGCATGGACTACAACTTTCTCGAGGTTCAAGATCTTGCCTATTCTTCCCATTGAAATTGAAGCCTATTTATCCTAGTTGAGGGATATAAGGGCGAGCTTAGTGGGTTGAGTCACAGGAATAGTCAAGGAGGATGCAGGGACTTCAGCTTACTCGAGTTTCTTCATCCCATTGACTCTTCCTATTGAAATTGAATCCTTTTGATCCTCGTTGAATGAGTGGAGAGGGGATGACTTATATGTGCAGTAAATGAGGATGCAGATACTTCGATTAAGGGGACATGATAATGGCTGGGTTAACTGGGTTTTCCTTTTATTTCATTTCAGAAGAGATTTAGGGTTATAATACTTTGATTTATGACATATTTTCATGCCATCAATGGGTGTGTGGTTGGGGAATTTCCCATTCCAAATTTTCTTCGAGTGCTATCGTGACACTGTACGAACATGGTATACAAGATGAATATCGATCCCAAAATAAGAAGTGTCGAGCTCATCAATCATATAAAAAGCTCTCATTTCAAAAAGTCCTAATTTGTGAATTCAATCACTTGCTAGGAAACATAATGAGAGGTGTTGGCTTATAAATTCCCCTTTCGAAGGCCCTTGAAATATTATATTTTTCAAGTGCACTCATGTGGTATTCTTGGCAAGAGAAATGAATAGAGATTTCACTCAAAAAGTTCAACATGAGACAAATCTCTTATCTGTCGTTATTATTTGATCTAGTAAGAGTTTATAGTGAACATATATTACTCAATCTCAAATTTTAGGACCTTATTCAAAGTAAAAATAATAAAAAACTCTAGATTTGGATGAGATCATTAATAATTTCTAGTTCTCTCGATTATCAATGGGTATGTCATCTCGAAAGACCAAAACCTACCATGAGTAGCATTAGGCTGCACCCTTTAGAAAGTCAGAGGTTTTATCATTTAGATATTTTTTGAGAAAAATATTGATGGGTCCCTGTAATGCTCTAGATAGATCTATTTGTGAAGAACAAGCTTTAAACAATGACGACATGGCTTGTATCTGAGGAGAATGGACGTTTTGGCTCACGCCTCAATAATATATTTTGCAAACACCTTGCTTGCCGCAATACCAATGGCACAAGAATCATTCATTAGTTGGGAAATTTCCTTAAAAATAGATAAGGAAACAGCTACTAATATCACGATCATTCGCCATCATTTACCATCACCCATGGGGCAGCAAGGGTCAGAGGTATGGTGGGAAGTGATCAATTTTTGGGCTTATATATTGCAATTAATTGGATTTCGACCTTTGTTCTTACATTGATTTCTCATTTCCATATTTGTTTTGGGTTTCCTCTTGCTACAGAGTGTAGGGATGGGTGTACATAGGATAAAATCTCGCGCCTTCCCCTTTGGTTCAGATTTCAAGGGCCTGATTTTTATTGGTGACTAAATTTCCCTACTTTACAATTGATTGAAGTAATAAGTACAAGCGAATGTAAAAATTTGATATGCACTGAGAGATTGCTAAGGTTGAGTAGTTTAGGGATAAAATGATATTGTGTTGGTGTATATTTTTTATATTTCATTTTTTCCCTCATCCTTCTCCTCTATCTTTTCAACCAATTTTGTCTGACCGGATCTCTCATGAAAACCTTTTTTTTCTAGAAATTCTACTAGTTTTGGAACAAAGTATTTCCTTGGGTGTGTGCCATTAACATTTTGGGTATATTTTAGTGCATCCAGGTGATTTTTTACATATCCAAGGTTTCTATACGTGTCTTTATGAATATTTTATTCAATTTGACAAGTATCATAAAAGATTTCATCTATCCAGATTTAATGAAAATGGTGCATAAGCCTCAAATCTACTCCCAAAATTTTAGGCCCTTCTCTTATTAACTCATCTAGGTTTGGATTTGTTTGCCTTTAAAATTTATTCCTCTTAGTTTATGATCCAATAAAAATTGGTGGTAGTTTTCCTCTTATTTGAATGGAGGACTTACCATTCAATATGTAGGTGGTTTTGTGTTGTAGATGCACAACATGTATGTCCTTTTCTCCTCCAATATATTTAAGCTCAAATGGCATATTTGCGATGTTCATTACAAACCTCTATTTTTTTACAAAGCACATTTAACTTGTCTATATATCATTGAGCTTCTCCTTTATTAAAATTTCAAATATGGAACAAATTATTCAAAAATTTCTTTTTTATACCCCATGGGAGAAAATATTGTTATATTGTTTTTTTTGAATGGCGCGGTTTGATTCATCCATTTCTTCCTATTGCAGTTTGCAGGAGGTTCATGATCCTACTATTTCTTCCTATTTAAGTCTTTTAATCTAGATTGAAGGAACTAAGGGGGTTGAGTTGCAGACAAATCCAACGAGGATGCATAGACTACAACTTGCTTGAGGTTCTCGATCCTGCCTACACTTCCTATTGAAATTGTAGCCTTTTTATCCCAGTTGAAGGAGATAAGGGATAGCTGAGCAGGTTGAGTCATAGGAATAATCAAGGAGGATGCAGAGACTACAACTTACTCGAGTTTCTTCAACCCTTCGATTCTTCTTATTGAAATTGAATCATTTTCATCCTGGTGGAAGGAGTGGAGAGGGGTTGAGTTGTATGTGTAGTCAAGGAGGATGCAGGGACTGAGGTTCAGGAGGATGATAATGACTGGGTTAACTGAGTAATGATGCAATTCAACCTAGATTAATTTCTTCATGAAGTCGAATTAGACCTACCTTTATACCCACACGATGATTATTACAATGAGAAAGGAAAATATTGAGAGGTGATGTAGTCAAAAGGGATTATTATTAGTAGATTTCATGTTTCAACCATTGAAACAATGAACAGTCTTGCAGAGGATGTGCTCAAGGAGGATAATTCTAGGTAATGTTTGTATTTCATCCATAAAAATGATAATCAATAGATATATATGAGTACTAAAGGAAAAGAACAAGTTATTACAAAGGGGGCACCATATTGAACTATTTCTAGTATGTTGGAACTTCATAATAAGAAAAAAAATAGATATTGTGGATAAGCAGTGCCACAGTCTTGTGTTGACTTCTTGCTCATACATTTAATGCATTATCATGAGTATTAGGTGCTAAATCAAGACATATTTTAGAATACATGCACCTTACTAAAGATACTTTCAACATATTTGTCAATTAAAGGAAAAGCATTAGCTACGAAGTGTTTTGAGTAGGTGTGTAGTTTCAACAAACCTAGTTTTGAAAGAGAGCAAATTCACTAGAAAGGAATTGTGACATCCAAAATTATCTAGCACACAAGCCTTTAACCCACAATTTTAACCTCTTCTGTTTCCTCGACTACGTTATCTCTCCTCCTATCCTGTTCTATACAGGAGAGATAAAATTCCTCATTCTAGAGGGTGGATTTACTTACAAAGGTGTCAATAGCTTCTCATCACCTACCCTCATCCTTTTTAGACTTGAGAGCACTTCCACTACTGCATGTAAGAGCTTGATAGGGTAGCCTATGGTACAATGTCTTTATGATTTACTTTCTAACACTTCATTCACATATCAAATGGATTATAATATGATTATTTTATAGGTCTTTGAGTTCATGTGGTTGTTTTGTATATGTTATCATGCTACAAGGATTGTGTTGTCATTAAGTGCACTTATTTAAATTTTACTTTCATATAAGGTGCATATACTTTGCTTCTTTTCCATCTAATCACTACAGGTATTTTAATTAAGAAAATCATCACATCCCTCTATAATATAATTTGTACTTTAATCTCTATCCTCTTTAAAGCACTCAAAGACAACATTGCATGTTGGATTATTTTAGACTTACACCTAAATTATGCACAAACATCTTAAAATAATCCTCATGAATAATAATAAAAAAATGTAATCCTCATTGATTAATAAGGTTAATTTAACTATTTATAAAAACAGTAAATGATTAAACAACCAAAACAGTTATATCACCATTACACAAAACAATTATATCATTATAAAACATTTTTTTTAAGGCTGACTAATATTTTTTTTTAAAATCCTAAATTATTATTTTAGTTTAAAAATTAAAACTATTTTAATTGTGGTAAGTTATAAATTAAACAATTCGTTCAAGGAGCGGAAAAATTACGAAAAATAAGAGGGGAAGTAGACACGATGAGGGTTGGAGACAGGTAATTGTTACAAGTAGGTCGAAAGAGGAGAACGAGGTTGACTGGTCAACTCTTCTAACGAAGCATTGTTACATAGTTTTCCCTCTCAAATCCCAGGGACAAGGCCAACCTTGCCTTTAGTGACAGGGCCAACCTCGCTTCCTTTTGCAGGGGTTTTGATAGGGCTAGCCTTGCCTCCATTTGCAGTGGTTTTTAGTCTCTTCCATTTTTAGGGGTTCTTAGGCTCTTCGTCATACCTATGGACTCTACCATTTCACCTAAAAAATTGTGGAGCGTAAGTTTCTAAGGAGTCAGTGCCAGGAACATGGAAATAAGCCTCAAGGCAAAGGAACTCTAGGAGATGAATGCGATGAATGCGTAAAAGTGTTGTGACCTCATGGATTAATCAAATTCCATGCCAGCAGGCCACCACTAGTAGTGCAAGAGCCTGCACCTAGGGCTAGATTTATCCGATAAAATCATGAGTGATGTGATTAAATGTTGTTTCCCTCTATTGCCAAAGGCTTAACAAGCTCTAACTATCAGTGTCAAGGGATGTGGATGGGGTTAATATCGGGGCGCTTATCAAGCATTGCCACAATATTTTAGAGCTTAACCCCTTTGATTGGATGATTTCCATTGAGACGACGCTAGGAAATGCATCAACTCTTAGGTTTTTGTCTGTGGTAGGGTCTCAGAAAATCAAGTGGACAATTGATTCACAACTCCTAGAGGGAAGGAAGAGATAGAAATTGATAAGGGAACCCCCAATAGTTATGATAAGGTGATTAGGGGCCCCATTATCACAACCCATAATCAGTAAATTCCCTATCCCCTTAACACCAAAGCCATAATCCCTTAACTCCTACAGTAATAACTCACAACCCATTAACCCCTCAATCCCTTAAACGCTAAGCCACTAACCCCTTAACCCATAATCCTTGACTTATAATCCCTGTGTTGGCAATATGATGATGAGTGTTGTCCTTGATGGAAACCCACTTGATGAAGATGATGGCAACCTACTTAATGAATTTGTTCTTGATGAGCTTGTGAATGATATACATCTGATGTATCTACAATCATTATAGAAGGTGCAGAAGAAAGAATTTCCAGAATGGGCCAGAACAATGACGAAAAGTGTATGTCACAAGGAATACGCGAGTTTGTCTAGGGGAAGTCGCGTATGCACGCGGGAAATAACGTACCAAATCGCGTATGCTCAATTGCGCTCTAAATATGTAAAACCAGGGGTTACTACCATGGTATTGACCCATTGTATTGAGCACTGGATTGTCTATTTGATCCCGTCCAGGAATACCATCGGAAGTGATGTGGTTTTGACTCATGGTATTGATGAAGGCCAAATCTATATAAGGAGAAGAAAATCATTGTGCATGGGTGTGCAAGTGTCTGGGCTTTAATGAATACTTCACTCTAAAGTATATCTGCATGGTTGAACTCTGCTCTTGATTGATAGATCTGAATCTATGATGCATCTATGAACATGGTGAAGGTTAATGATCTCTAGATCTAGAAATGGTGAATCTCTTGGATTATCTGAAAAGAAGTGATGAAGACCTGGCGCAAATCTGCTGAAGAACTTGAAGGAATCTGGGTAAGTTCGTAGATCTGATCTGTTCTGCAAAGTTTATCTTTTACAGATCTATACGCAGGTTCATTTCGTGAAAAGCGTGTGTATACGCGGATCTGTTTCAACAAAGTCGCGTATGGACAGTTAGGGTTATTTTGGTATATGCACAAATGTATACGCGGGTTCACTTCATAAAAATCACGTATATACGCGGGTCTGATTAAATAAAAGCATGTATGATATTTGATCTTATGGTTTCTCAAGGTTGAATGTGTTTCTGCATATTTATTTTGAAGTCTGGGTTATCTCTGATATTCTGGTTACAGTGGTTTCACTATTCTATTTGATGCATTGGGCAAAGGTTGTTTATTGACAAGTAAAGGGTTTTGTTGGAGCTGTTTGATCCAGTTAGAACATTGATGAAACATGGTCTGCAGTGGATCTGAGGGTTGAAACCTTCAGTCTGAACGTAAAAGCTTTCTGCCAGTAGAGACTGGTGCTAATATCAGGGGGTAGTAGCTCCCTTCCAGGTGAGGCTGGTAAACGAGAGTAGGGGGTTGTTGCTCCCTTCCAGGAGGGGCAGGTAAATGAGAGAAGGTTGTAGCCTTCTACAGGTCGGTGCCTGCGTACTGGTATGAGTCTGCACCAGTACATGTTGTAAGAAGTTTTCTTAATAATAAAAATTGAAGACTGAGATGACGATAGCGGTGGTTTTCTCCCGAATTGGGTTTCCACTTAAAAATCCTGGTGTTCATATGTGGTTGCTTATGTGTGATGATTATTCTGTTCTTCCTGCACTTGTTTACTATTTTCTAAATATCTGATGAATGAGTAATGCAATGATCTAAGTCAATAACTAAATGCACAATTAGATCACTGGATATACGCGGGTTCTGTAAAGGATATCCGCGTATATACGCAGGTTTTCTTCAGGAAAGTTGCGTATGGTTTTTAAGAAAAAAATATCAAAATTTTATTGTTTGCACTAAATACTGATTCACCCCCACCCCCCTCTCAGTATTTTTCCCAAAAATTGGTTTTAGAGCAAGTCCTTCTGAAAAAGCTTAACCGCTAGAAGGAAGATCAAGCAAGATGAGCAATCAAGATGGAACAACATCTATCAAGCCTCCACTCTTTAATGGAAGCAATTTAATCTTCTGGAAAATAAGGATGAGATCCTATCTTCAGTCTATGTGAGCAGATGTATGGGCCATTGTTGAACAAGGATATCAATATCCAGCTGCAATACCAACAGATCTGACTGAAAAGAAGAATTATGAAATAAATGCAAAGGTAGTCAATGCTCTAACGGGAAGTCTAACTGAATCAGAATTTGTCAAAGTTATGCAGCTGAATACAACAAAGGAGATATGGGACAAAATCATTCTAATTTACGAAGGTGATGCAAAGGTAAAAAGTGCAAAACTTCAAACTCTCAGAATTGAATATGAAAATTTAAAGATGCATAGTGATGAGAATATTGCCAGTTTCTTTTTACGTCTTGATGATGTTGTAAATCGTATGAGAAATCTAGGAGAAACAATCATGAAATCTACTATGGTTGAGAAAATCTTAAGATCGCTAACGGAAAAATTTGAATCGAAAGTCTCTGCTCTTGAAGAAAAACACGATCTTCAAACTCTTACTGTGCTGCAACTTCATGGCATATTGACTGCATATGAAATGAGGAGAGGAGGATTATCTGAAGTCAAAGAAGATGTTTTTAAAGCTTCTACAAAAGGGAAAGAAGTTCAAAAACCAGAAGGATCAGGATATATCTCAGAAGAAGATGAGGCAAACTTTGTGAGAAGACTCCAACTAGGAACCGGAAGATTCAAAGGTAAGCTTCCTTTCAAATTTTTTGATTGTGGAAGAGTTGGTCATTATGCTGCAAAGTGTCCTTATAAAGAAACATCTGCTAAAGGGAAAGAAGTAGCAAGAAGGAATAAGAACCGATCTAGCACTAAGAAAAGTTACTATACAAATGAAGACAGTGATGGGTTATCTGATAGTGAGGAAGAATGTGAACAAGATCTTAGAATTCTCATGGCATTTGAAAATAATTCTAGAGATGACAAGGATGCTTTTATGGATGCTCTAGATGACAATGATTTTCTTGATCAAAACAATCAACTCAAAATATGCTTGGAAGAAAGTAAAATAATCATAGAAACTCTAAAAAGGCAGAATGAAGAAGTGAAGAAACACAATGAGAAATTAGAATGTGAAGTAGTAAGTCTAAGAAAAGAACTTGAGAAAGTAAAGACTCTGAATCTTAGATTTGCTAAAGGATTTGAAACCTTAGATAAGATTATCAAGGTTCAACATTCTCCTCTTATAAATACAGGTCTTGGATATACCGGAGAATATTCTCAGGCTTCAGCACCAAATTATCTAAAAGCAGCTACAACTGGTTTACTGCATTCAGCCACTCAGCAAGGGAATAAAGAATCTTTACAGGTAAAGCATGATCATCACAATTCAAGGAACACTAGTAGGGATATCTCTAAAAGAAGCAACAACCAACAGGTAAATTCAAATAGAAGATTTCATGATCACAGAAATTTCTACTTCAATGGACAATTTTTCTCATGTCACAATTTTGGTCATAAAGTTGTTCAATGTGTTGCATATAAAACCATCATGACAAGAGAAGCAAGAAAGAAAAGGATGGATACTGAACCAAAGAAGAACACCTATAACAAATTTTCTCCTCTTCAAAATGAAGTTGAATGTGCTTATTGCAATAACTTTGGCCATGAAGAATCTGAATGTAGGAGCAAAGTCTAGCCAAAACAACATTTTCCTTCAAGTTCCAAAGTCTGGAAAAAGAAGGAATTACAGGTTGAAAATTGTGAGATAGTGTTATTTGCAGAAGGTGAAGAAAATCAATGGTACATTGATAGTGGATGGTCAGGACACATGACAGGTGACAAAAGCAAACTTCTTGCATATAATTCTCTAGAAAAAGAAAATAAAGTTACATTTGGAAATGATACTCCTACTGTAATTAAAGGAAAAGGGTCTGTGTTTCTAAAAGAAAAGGTGAACGCTAATGATGTCATGTATGTGGATGGATTAAGGCATAACCTGTTAAGTGTAAGTCAAATGTGTGATCAAGGAACTGAAGTTGTCTTTAGTTCAAAAGAATGTGTGGTTCGTGATCTTGATACAGGTAAAACTATTATAAAAGGGAAAAGAACTCCAAGCAACCTGTATGTATTGAAGAATTGCAAAGATCAATGTTACTTGAGCAAATATTCAGAAAATTGGCTATGGCATAGAAGGCTAGGGCATCTGAGCTTCTCTCAAATCAACAAATCAAGAAGACTTCAAGCTGTTCGTGGTCTTCCCAATATTACTCTACCAGAGAGTATCATATGCAAATCTTGCCAATTCGGCAAGCAAACCAGAGTACAATTTAATGCCAAAGAAGGATCATCAAGTAAGCCTCGTGAAATCATTAATACTGACATATGTGGATCTATGAGGAGAAAGTCACCACGTGGGGAAGAATACTATATCTTATTTATTGATGATTTCTCTAGAATGTGTTGGATCGGGTTGATTAAACACAAAGATGAAGCATTTGAAAATTTTCAGATCTTCAAAGCATTGGTGGAAAATGAATTAGATCTAAAAATCAAGTGTCTTAGATCTAATCAAGGAGGAGAATATACATCAAATGAATTCCTTGAATTTTGTGAAAAACATGGCATAAAAAGGCAGTTCTCTGTAGCTGGCACTCCACAACAAAATGGCGTAGCAGAAAGAATGAATAGAACAATTCAACAAATGGCTAGAGCTATGCTTGATGATTCAGGAACTCCTGACATGTTCTGGGGAGAAGCAACACATACAGCAACAAACATTCTCAACAAGGCACATGTTCGGGTAAATAGTGACAAAACTCCATATGAACTCTGGTATGGTAATTCTCCCTCTGTGAAGCATTTTAGAGTTTTTGGAAGTAAATGCTTTATCGAAAATAATGATGAAAAGCTTGGCAAGTTTGAACCTAGATCAGATGAAGGGATATTTCTTGGTTACTCATATACAAGCAAAGCATACAAATGTTACAATAAAAGGCTTCGAAAGATTGTTGAATGTATTGATGTTGTTATTGATGAGTCTCCTGCAGCTCCTAAAGAAGAAAAACAAACAACAGAAGAAGATGATGGTGAATTTTGTCCTTCTACATCAAATAGAAATGATATAGACAGTGGATCCAATGAATAACCTGAAGATGATTTATTTGAAAAGGCTCCATCCATATATGTTCAAAAGAATCATCCTGAATCTCAAATTTTGGGAGACAAGGAATCAGGTGTACAAACAAGGAGGACTCTTGTGGGATCTTCTAGCTATCTGGCATTTTTATCCACAATTGAACCACACAATGTCAATCAAGCTAGCAAAGATGAATTTTGGATTCAAGCCATGAATGAAGAGCTTGATCAAATTGAAAAGAATCAAACATGGGATTTGGTACCAAGACCACATGATAAAAATGTCATTGGAACTAAATGGATATTCAAGAACAATTTAAATGAGAATGGGGATGTTATAAGAAACAAAGCTAGACTGGTTTGCAAGGGGTATACTCAACAAGAAGGTATAGACTTTGAAGAAACTTTTGCTCCTATAGCTAGACTTGAAGCCATAAGAATGTTTCTTGCTTTTTCAAGTTTTCAACAAATCAAAGTTTATCAAATGGATGTTAAATCTGCTTTTCTCAATGGTGATCTAGAAGAAGAAGTGTATATAGAACAACCAGAAGGATTCATTTTGGGAAATGATGAAAATCTTGTTTGTAAACTTAAAAAGGCTCTATATGGTCTCAAACAAGCTCCAAGGGCATGGTATTATCGTCTTGACAAATATCTTCATCAACGAGGATTTTCAAAGGGGTCTGCTGATAGCAACTTATACACAAAATTTGAAAATGATAAACTATTGATTGTGGTTGTATATGTTGATGATATCATTTTTGGGAGTAATGAAGAATCTATGAGTCAGAAATTTTCTTTTGTCATGCAGCAAGAATTTGAAATGTCCTTACTTGGAGAACTAACATTCTTTCTTGGCTTGCAAGTGCATCAAACTACAGATGGTATATTCTTATCACAAGCAAAATATCTTAAGCAAATTTTGAAGAAGTATGGCATGGAAGAATGCAAACCTGTAAGTACACCAATGATAACTGGATGTAATCTCAGTTCTCATGATGATTCTCCCGCGGTGAATCAACCAGAATACAGATCAATGATAGGAAGCCTACTTTATCTCACTGGGACTAGACCAGACATTATGCATGCAGTTGGGATTGTTGGATGATTCCAAGCTAATCCAAAAGAGTCTCACCTGCAGGCTGTCAAAATAATATTCAAATATCTGCAAGGAACTCAAGACTTTGGACTATGGTATCCAAAGAATGTTGATCTTACTCTTCATGCTTACACTGATGTATATTGGGCTCGAAATGTTGATGATTGTAAAAGAACTAGTGGTGGTGCATTCTATATGGGACCCCGGTTAGTCTCTTGGTTCAACAAGAAGCAAAATTCTATTGCCTTATCTACAGCAGAAGCAGAATATGTGGCTTCCGCATCTTGTTGCACTCAACTCCTTTGGATGATGCAAACCTTACAAGATTTTCAAATCAAATGTACATCTCCTATCTCCATTATGTGTGATAACACAAGTGCCATCAATATCTCAAAGAATCCGGTTATGCATTCGAAGACCAAGCACATTCCCATCAAGTATCACTTCTTACGTGAACAAGTGCTTGAACAAAAGGTGAAGTTGGAGTATGTTCCCTCCAAAGAACAAGTTGTTGATATCTTTACCAAACCTCTGCCCAGGGAAGCATTCGAATATCTAAGACAGAAGCTGGGAGTAGTCTCTGCCAGTCAGAAGAACAAATATGCCTAAATTCATAATATTAAATTGGATACGTGAGTTCATACACAAAAAACCATGTATGCTTGGTTGCTGACAAATTTTTGGGGTCAGCATTTCTCAGTACAACTGCAGTACTATTTGGTATCTCTGATAATGCTTCAGCTCTTATATTTTTGTTTCTTTCTTTGATATTGGGTGAAGATGCCTTGATGATTTGCTGTTGAAAGTGTTCAAGATGCACAAGCTAAGGGGGAGTTTTGGTCACTTGGAAAGGATGCATTGGTTGTATAGTTTCAGGGGGAGCATTAGCCTTGCTGGGTGTAATGCATTTTTGGCAGTATGATGATTCTGAAATATGATCTCTCTCTTGAGGTCCTTTTGGTATTGGTTATAAAATTCATATGTGTAATCTGATGAAAAGGCTATGACCTATGATATAATTTGTTATTTAGCCATGTAAAGGGCTTGTTCAGATTTGTAAACCCACTTGGTTGGGTAATTGAGTCAAAATGTGTAAACCCACATGGTTGGGTACTTGGGTCACATATGTAAATCCACTTGGTTGGATCTTTGATGTAAGTATGAGTCCTTGCTGATAGGAAAGTTCATAGTGTCATGTACTTCATTGAATAATAGGTTTGAAGATTCAGCTTGAACTTGAGAAGAAAAACCTTGTGTTGGTTTGACCCGCCCTTTGCCCTTGATGTCAAAGGGGGAGAGTGGCATGGTGTTTGAATAAGAGGAGAGTAACGTGGTTTTTGTATAATGATTATAATCAATGTATCTATCTGTTCTGGTGCTCAAAATCCATCGTGGTTGCCATCAAGTCCAAAGGGGGATATTGTTGGCAATATGATGATGAGTGTTGTCCTTGATGGCAACCCACTTGATGAAGATGATGGCAACCTACTTAATGAAGTTGTTCTTGATGAGGTTGTGGATGATATACATCTAATGTATCTACAATCATTATAGAAGGTGCAGAAGAAAGAATTTCCAGAATGGGCTAGAACAATGATGAAAAGTGTATGTCACAAGAAATACACGAGTTTGTCTAGGGGAAGCCGCGTATGCACGCGGGAAATAACGTACCAAGTCGCGTATGCTCAATTAAGCTCTAAATTTGTAAAACCAGGGGTTACTACCATGGTATTGACCCATTGTATTGAGCACTGGATTGTCTATTTGATCCCATCCCGGAATACCCTCGGAAGTGATGTGGTTTTGACTCATGGTATTGATGAAGGCAAAATCTATATAAGGAGAAGAAAATCATTGTGCATGGGTGTGCAAGTGTCTGGGCTTTAATGAATTCTTCACTCTGAAGTATATCTGCATGGTTGAAATCTGCTCTTGATCGATAGATCTGAATCTATGATGCATCTATGAACATGGTGAAGGTTAAAGATCTAGAAATGGTGAATCTATTGGATGTGCTGAAAAGAAGTCATGAAGACCTGGCGCAAATCTGCTGAAGAACTTGAAGAAATCTGGGTAAGTTTGTAGATCTGATCTGTGGTGCAAATTTTATCTTTTACAGATCTATACGCAGGTTCAGTTCGTGAAAAGTGAGTGTATACGCGGATGTGCTTCAACAAAGTCGCGTGTGGACAGTTAGGGTTATTCTGGTAAATGTACAGATGTATACGCGGGTTCACTTCATAAAAGGCGCGTATATATGTGGGTCTGATTAAATAAAAGCGCGTATGATATCTGATCTTATGGTTGCTCAAGGTTGAATGTGTTTCTGCATATTTATTCTGAAGTCTGGGTTATCTCTGATATTCTGGTTACAGTGGTTTCACTGTTCTGTTTGACGCATTGGGAAAAGGTTGTTTATTAACAAGTAAAGGGTTGTGTTGGAGCTGTTTGATCCAGTTTGAAAATTGATGAAACGTGGTCTGCAGTGGATCTGAGGGTTGAAATCTTCAGTCTGAACGTAGAAGTTTTCTGTTAGTAGAGACTGGTGCTAATATCAGGGGGTAGTAGCTCCCTTCCAGGTGAGGTTAGTAAATGAGAGCAGGGGGTTGTTGCTCCCTTCTAGGAGAGGCTGGTAAATGAGAGAAGGTTGTAGCCTTCCGCAGGTGGGTGCGTGCGTACTGGTATGTGTCTGCACCAGTACATGTTGTAAGAAGTTTTCTTAATAATAAAAATTGAAGACTGAGATGACGGCCGTGGTGGTTTTATCCTGAATTGGGTTTCCACCTAAAAATCCTCGTGTTCATGTGTGGTTTCTTATGTGTGATGATTATTCTGTTCTTCCTGCACTTGTTTACTGTTTTCTAAATATCTGATGAATGAGTAATGCAATGATCTAAGTCAAGAACTAAATGCATAATTAGATCACTGGATATATGCAGGTTCTGTAAAGGATATCCGCGTATATACGCGGGTTTGCTTCAGGAAAGTTGCGTATGGTTTTTAAGAAATAAATATCAAAGTTTTATTTTCTGCACTAAATACTGATTCACCCCCTCCCTCTTAGTATTTTTCCCAACACCCTGAAGCCCCTAAGCCCTAACCCCTTATCCTCTTAAACCTCACCCTTAACCCTTTAGCCCTAACCCTGAAACCCATTAACCCCTAACCATAAACCCTTAACTTTTTGACACCTATATCCCATAACCCTTAAGCACTTAACCCCTAAATCCCCTAACCCCTAAGCTCTTGGTGCTTAACCATTAACCCCCAAAGCCTTTAACCACTAAGTCATTAGCCTCTAACCCCTAAAACCCCTATACCTCAACCCCTCAACCCATAAACCGCATATTCCCTAGCCCTTTACCCTTTACCATTAACCCTTGATACATAAACCCTTGAACCCCTTAACTCCTAAAACCCCTATGCCTTTCTCCCAAAGCGTATGTGCTAAAACAAAAATATCCTTGGTCATCTTATGTTTGTGTCCACTAACCACTCAAATGTGACCTTCAAGCACTACTAGGGTCCAAGGAAAAGAGCCACAAGGTCCTCAAATCCAATCTACATTTTATGGACAATCACATTTCCCCCATATATCCTCCATGCATTTTCTTTCAAAGGGAAAAAATATGGTCTTCTAATGTCCATAAATGCATCTAAATTCATAGGAATAAAGTAAGTTTTATATCCCTGCATGACCCAATGTAATTCATGTCCCATCAAAAGAAAAAAGAGGAGATAAGGATGTCTCTTTAGCTATCATCATCCTTTAACACCGGTCCATTCTCTTACCAAATGTATGGGTAACAATCCCATATAAGTCTACAATATTTCTCAAAGGTTTTATCCACAACATGCTTAAAACAACATTCAAATTCCCCTAGTTTGCTCGAAGTATGTTTGAAACTGACACAAGAAATCCTCAACTACATGAATGGAAGAATCACCAAGCTATCCATATCTAGGTTCATCCCCTTTTTGACTACCTGTTTTTTTTCCTTCAATACAAAGATGAAGAAGGTCATCCTACAATTGGATCTCCATTTTTCATATGCTGAGAATACTACGTAGTTCTTTAGGAATGGCTTGCTTCTAAAAAAAAGTACACTACTACCCTCAACATATGTGGGCTAGAAGATACGTTAAGAGGAGAAAACATACGTAAAACTCAACCTTATTATCAATCATAGGTTAAACATATATAAAAAAATAAATAGTGTAATGTAATTCTTTCATTTTTGGATGGTTTTTTATTAACTCCACCATAATATTTCCCAATCTCCATGGTAACTTTTCATTCCATTAATTCTAAAACAACTGCTTTCAATTTTCCAAGTTCCTTGTGTTTTTATTTTAATTTCTCTTGGTAAATTCAGAGTTCATTATTTGTTACCAAGATATTAGATGAGGAAATTCAAACCTTTTCAAAACTATCCCCTTGAAAATGACCAAATATAGAAGCTTGACCAGGTCATCACTTTCTGTTGAAGGCATTAAGAATTCATCACTCCTTGTTAGTGTATAGAGAGTGCTGAACCTGCTAATATTTGTTTCCAAGTGTAGAAAAATGGTGCTTCATCAAGGTGTCTCTAAGGTAGACTCTTAGGATGGAAAATGATATTATAACATTACGATGGAATTTACAGAGTCATTATGTGACTAGACAGAATGAGTCAACTCAGATCGGGCCATTTGTTGACATGTCTTCTATGAAGTCATTAGATAAATTCAATTTGTTTTGTCACCAAGCTGAGTCAAAATCAACTAATTCTGAGTGAACTAGCCGAGTTTGACCACACTACTCTATAGCAGGAAAATTAATCTCCCATTTATGAGATGAAAATGTCACCATTCCAATTATATTTATGTTCTTCAAAATATAAATTTAACATGAATTTCACAATATGGCCATGCTCACAGGAAGGGATAGAAATATCTAATGAAAATTATCCTAGAGGCCTTAAACACTCATTTGCATCTATTAGACTTCATTCCTTCAGGAAACTCCTGCAAATGCTAGGTTTGGTTATGTTCCATCTTATTTTTTTCTTCATCCATGACTTTCTTCCAATAAGAAGCTTCATCTCCACTAAGAGCCTCTCTGACATTTTTTGGCTCATCACCCGTGGAAAATAAATAAAAAAATAAAATTAGACACCTCGTAGCCATATCACTTAGGCCCCATTCACTTATGAAGGTTCCTAAAACTCTGACTCCAATTTGGTTGATCATGCTCAGCTTGTAAATTTTGAATTGTCATTGATGATTGATTTTCCTCTCACTGGAATGCAAAAGGAACATGAATTTCATCTTTTTCCTCTAGAATTTTCAAATTCGACATCTATTACAGTTATTCATCTATGCTCATCTGGAATCACCATTGGTTGTACTTTTGTTTTGCAATGGATTCTTGATGTTGATCTCCACAAGATTTCTCCTCCTCAAAAAACATATCTTGGTTATAAGCATGGTTGTAGATATGTTGATGTTAAGACAAAAACCACAACTTGTAGCCCTTGATCTGCTAAGTGTTACCTTTCTATTAACGATGGTAGATTCTTACTCCTTCTGAATAACCAATAAAGGGTCAAGAAAATTGACCAATATGTTTTCAAGCTTTATCTTATCCACCTTAGTCACATACATGGATGTTTCAAACTTCAGAAACCTAAGATGTGTAAGAGAAGGCTTCTTTCCACTTCAAATTCCTCATGTGTCATGTCACCCAAAATTGAACTTGGTGACATACTAATCAAATAATTAGTTGCAGCAAGTGCTTCAACTCAAAATCCTTTGCTTAAGCTAGGTTGTCAAGTTTTGTCTTATCCACTTTAGCCACATACTTGCATGTTTCACACTTCAGAAACCTAAGATGTGGAAGAGAGGGCTTCTTTCAACTGTGACTTCCTCTGGTTTCATGTCACCCAAAATTGAACTTGGTGACATAATAATGAAATAATTACTTGTAGCAACTACATCAGCTCAAAATCCTTTGCTTAAGCTAACATCCTCTCTCATGCTTTATGCATTTTTATCAAGGTTTGATTTGGTCTCTTAGCATGGCCATATTGCTCGAGACCATGTGGAGTTGTCTTCAAGAGTGAAATTCCCCAATATTTTCAAAATGCCTCAATTTCTTGGGAGAAATACTCACCACCATTCTCAATTTTTAAACTTCATCCACACATGTAGCAGAGATTTTAATTGTAACTGTTGACTTTCAAAGGGACCCCGCATACTGGAATATCTGATATGTCTAGCATAGGAAACATGTTCTCATAGTTGATAGTTTTTAATTGATTATTTCATGAAAAGTATTATGTTTTACAAGCCTGAAATTATAATCTAATACAATTTTCTTATCTTCTTTTTTTTTCTGCAAGAAATATAGTGTTGCAATTACCCTTGAATAGTCATGTGAGTGATTCATTCTTGACTATAAGCAAACCTCCATCTACTATTGTAACACACATTGGGGATGTTGGCATTGGTGTAAGTGTTGTTGGATCTTGGTGCTAGTGTTAAGCATGTAATTTATACAGAAACTATTCTTATGTTGGTGTAGAGGGTGTAAAACATCCCTCCCATAATTTTTTGAATTTGTGCACATATCAATTGTAACAAACCACCAGATTCCACATTAACTTTTTTGTTCTTTTTATTTAAATATAATCTTGGCAGGACTACATGTTCATCATGTCAAACATATCCCAATTTTCTATTTAAAAATACTTTCCTTTACCTGGTTCCTCTAATATTTTGCACCAATTTTGTATTATAAGTTTCCAAATTTTTCCACCTCTACCGGCATGCTTATGCAATCTGTCTCTATTTTAGTATTTTGTTTTAACTTCTCACCATAACCAAGTTCATTGAATAAGGTTGTATTAACCCATCCATCATCATATGGTATATCCACTACCGTTCATTCCATTACACTTCAAGTTGGAAGTGCTATTTGTTCATTAATGTCTAACTATCATTACACACTAATGAATTTATTTTGGTGGAAAGTATTCCCATCACATATATTTTCATATATCTATGTAACCCAGTGGTCCAAAATACAGTTAAAAATACATAAAAAATTCCCTATCAAAATCAACATAGGTCACATTTACTACGGTCAATACATCAACCAAGCCATCAAACCCTTCTTTATCCTCTAACACTTACCATCCCAACGTGTAATGAACTTGGCACTTCATAATTCATTTGATATATCACTGTTTAATGGGATTATGGTTTCATCCTTTGAATTTATACGATAGTGTTATACCACACCAATCACATCAACGTGTCATTTGTTCAACCCATGGCTATATTATTTATGAGTATGGTATTTTCTTTTCTTATAGGACCATATAGCAACCTTGATTTAATTCATGTTTTGTCGATATTTAGCACCATTGTTTACACATAATGACAATATTCCTTGTGTTATTAGTCACTATTGTTTTTCTGTATAATAGGTATCTCATATTTGATTTCGAGATTTTATTTGGGTTCAATTTTTCATGATTAAGATTTTTGTAAATTCTACACAACTCATAATATGGAATTATAGACATGTCACTACTATAATTTATTTTAACTTGACATACTATTTGGTATTTTCATATACCACGTACATCATTTCTGCCTATGTGATCCCACATGTTTTGAAAGGGTGTCCAATAGTCTCGTTTTGTTGCATCCTACGTGGTAACTGTTAATATTACTGACAATTAATATTTTCTTGTAATTTCAGACTGTGGGGATTTTTTTTGGAACCTTAACGCTCCTCTTTATAATTTGGTTGAGTTATTTGGTAAATAAACATAGTTCTAACCCAATTACCATGACTATCTGTTATTCCAGTTATGTCACAACATTTTTTACCTTGGTTTATTTGATACCCTCATAATATTTAATGTATTGTCAATGCATTTTACCTTGGTTTATTTGACACTCTCATAACATTTCATGTATTTCCAATGCGTTAATTGATGGGACGTGACCCGTAACGCTAGAACTTTCTCCCATTTATATTCATCGATATTCCCTTCATATCTTCTAGTAAAATCACGCCTGGAAAATTGATAGAGCTCGTGCTATGGTGCCACGTTCAATTATCTCACGTGATGAAAATGTGACTCCTCGGGTAATTTTCTATGGCAAAGAGAGCAAGGGTAGAATTTATGGCATGGGATCAAATCCTCCAATCCTAAAACATTTTTCTTGAAACCCTTGGCAATATTTATGACATTTACCATTACCGTCGCTCCAGGCACATAACTATTTCACAAAGCAACCTATTATGGTTCATGGTGCATTAGTGATGCTACAAAAGAATTCTGCATTAGCTGGTTTTAAAGGTGCTTCAACTCATCATGCAATCTAAAGTTTGGGTACCTTCTTTCCTTTAATATTACCACAGAGCATCATTGATAAATTTCTTCCAGCAAATCTATATAACTATTTCATTGTATACATTGCTAGGTATATCATTTTTCTCGTTTAGTCTAGGGGTTTACTAATGGGTCTAGCTCAGGGACCAAAATCAATGGCTCCTTCTTGGTTCTGCACTTTCGTGCCTCGCGTGGTGATGTGATTTAGGGGGCTTCGACTTGTAATTTACATCTCTTTTCAATTATAGATAATATTTTCTATATGAAGATAGAAACCGTTGGTATGAGATACGACATTTCGCTAAGGAGATCGATGATCTTAAAGCAATAATACAATTGATGATCTTAAAATTGTGCAGCCCTAGGCATCATCACCATATAGCCCCAATAATACAATCGGTGATCTTAAAACTGTCATTTTCCTGGTGGATCTACACTCCTATGATGACCTTTTCTATCAATTTTATCTCAAGGTTACCTTCTAGGCTTCTATAGTCCATTGAAGAATTAGATTTTTAATCCTTCTGATCACCAAGAAATCAACTCCTCTTGATATTGATTTTGACTTTGCTTGGTAGAAATTTGATGCAGTTGTGGGCGATACCATAATTTTCGCGAGTCGAAGTAAACATGTGGATTTCACACAACCATTCACTGAATCAGGTGTAGTAATGGTGTTTCCTATCGAGGCAGGAAAAGCAAATAACAGTTGGGAATTCATGTTGCCTTTTAATCTGGGAAGGTGGTCTACAACAATGACATTTTTCATATTCACAAGATTTGTAATATGGCTATTTGAGCATAGTGTAAATCTCGAGTTCAGAGGAAGGCCCAAGCAACAAGTGGTCACTCTACTCTAGTATTTTTTTCTCTAAATATTTATTTGTTGTCTATGTACTTATGTCCTTGGTGTTTAAGGTTTCCAACAATATGACCTTTATTCTTTTCCTTTCGCCCTGTTTTACCAGGTTTTCATTCTCGATGCTAGTTTTCTCACACAGTAAGCGATACTCCTTCCACTTGAAATGATTTTGTTTTCTCTTCTGGTTCAAAAATGAAAAACTAGAATGTCACCATTTACATGGATTTTATGAGCTTCATCCTCCTGACCTATTTACTGTACTGCAGGGGAGAAGTTAGTTCACAGTTTGTCTCAATTGGTGCTTGTAATCTAGCTATTTGTAGTTCTGATTTTAACATCAAAATATTCGGCCAGTTTGACGTCTATTATCACTTTACAAAAATTTAACCCTATCGTTAAAAATGTTGAATCTCTCAATGCCAATGGAGATGTAGTAGGGTATCAGATCAGTTATTTTGTAGCTCAATACCTCTAGCTGGAGCTTGGCATAAAAAATCTTAAGACATATTCAACACTAGTTCTTTTCTAGCTCAATACCTCCTGCTGGAGCTTGGCATAAGAAATCTAAATACATATTCTACACCAGAGGAATCTGTATTAGCTCTCTCAGAAGGACCAAAGAATGGAGGACTTGTTGCCATTTTCTATGAGATTCCTTATATCCGTATTTTTCTAGAATCACAATGCAACTACACAATGGTTTGAGTAATCTATAGGACTGGAGGCTTCAGCTTTGTAAGTCCCTTTAAATTATCCATAATTTGTCTAAACTCTTTATGCATTTCACTTTTGCTTTAATGTACTAGCAAGGTATTTTTATGAACTCCTGTAATGCATTATTTATACATGTTCATACTCACATTTTATGATGATTGAGCATGGTCCTAATGTTTTCTCGTTTTGTTTAAGCATGGTTTCCTAAGAAAAAAAGATTCACTGGAGCTCTTTGTTATGGATCCAACTCAATTCTCATATGCATAATGTTAAGCGTTAGGTTACCTAAGAGCCCCCCTCAACAACATTTTATACAATTTCCCTTTTCATTCCTTGGGCTCAACAACATTTATATAATTTCCCTTTCCGTTCCTTTCTTTCCACAATCTATTACTGTATTTAACGACTAAAATTTATTCTATTGTGGCAAGCTTTTGGTTGTAGTCTCCTAGTTTTGACTCAACTCGGAAAGGTAAAAATTATGCCCCTTTGGTCAAATGTTTTTCTTTTACTTGGGTTTTAAAATATGAATGGAATTACTGAACTAATCCCCTTCTAAGGTTCTCTCTCCTTGCTTCCAGGTTTGGTTCATTCCAATCATTTATGTCTTTTTTTTCTTGGCTCACCAAAATATGTTATGGCACGACTGACTAATGCCTTCCTTCCAGGTCAGTTTCCAGTTAGCTATTTTCATGTCCATGTTAGGTTTATAATGTTTTCCCTGAGCAGTTTATTGAGTTATTTTCCAATGATCTAGTTGTATACGATATTATTCTTTAAAGCCTAATTAATTTTAGCTCTATATTATATCTATTGGAGCTATCGTTATAACTCAGTGACATGTTTTTTCGCCGATTTTTCCAATACTTGTAGAACCAATCACAACTTAGATTTACCCTGTTTTCACCAAGGATTTTATGAGCCTCTTTTAAGATTTTTTATTAATTTGATTATATTCTGCATTACTCTTTAGTTGTGAAAGATCTATATGTTGGAAGCATGGGTTTGCAGAAATTTTACAATAGGTATTCAATATAGTCTTGCAGTTTGGGATCATATACCCTACAGGGATGAATCAACACTTATCACTGTTATTTTTTTCTCTATTTGAATGCATTTTCTTTACAATTTTATGTTTTAAATTCCTAATAGTACAATTCTCTATATACATGCAATGGAAAATTAGAACTGACTCCTTAATATCTGTTTTGTTCGATGTTTTCTTTCTCAAATTATTTCAGGCATAATATTTCTAGACTGAAAATCTTAAATCATGATGAAATATTGGTGTTCTAACCTTACTTGACATGTTTTTGAATTAATATGGATTACCTTTTCTGGGGACTACTATACATATTGATGACTCGTATAAATAGTATCTTTCATTGACCATTTACACTAGAACACATTTGTACATAGAGATTCTTGATTTGATTACTGCACATATCTATACAGAATGTACATCTAGCTATAAAATAGGAT
The DNA here is from genome assembly GCA_034641835.2 of Pinus albicaulis. Lineage (NCBI taxonomy): Eukaryota > Viridiplantae > Streptophyta > Pinopsida > Pinales > Pinaceae > Pinus > Pinus albicaulis. Next base: position 1,659,648,539 of record CM076578.1, on the reverse strand, counting down.
TGAATGTAATTAATTTCCTAAACATAGCATCAAAAGACCTATCTGACTAGCTATCCCTAATTAGGCTTGCTAACTGAACATCATGCCTCGAATCAGTATAAGTTCTGTGTTATTTTATTTGATATCTTCCTTTATATAATGTACACGTATGTGCCAAAGAGCTATAAATTTTCCCTCTCACTAACCACAGTGTTGTCCACATGCATCTATATATTTTCTACCCCATTTTTACCACCTCATTTATATACATTCATTCATAATGATAAGAAGTAACAACCATTCCTTTCTTTCCTATCATCCATGTAGTATTTAGTATAGTCATTCCCTAATAAATGAATTTTTCTACTTCATCAATATATTAATGTAGCAACCTAGTTATTTTAGATATCTGAAGTTAAATATTTAGATAAACTCTATTCTACCTTAGTTACCTAAACCATTTTCCATAAGAAAATACAATACAACTAGTTTTTTTAAGTTCCAATTAGTAGATGGTACTTTCACATTGTCGAAATTCAAGTTTCTATCTATACGTATGACAGAACATGTAACTATAACTATCCACACTCACAAATCATTTATTTTAATTAAAGCATTAACTTCAGAAATTTATTTAAAGCATCATTCGCAGATCATTTTGGAAAGAATCTTATTTATTCATAACTATTCATTTACATATTATTCCAATATTTATCATGGCTTTTCTACCATCTTCTTTAATGTAGTTCAGATTAATCAAAAGAGTATCCTCGCAACGAAGGGATATTACATCAACGACCTTTTGACTTGGTCAAATACTTGATCCTATGATCAAAATTCCTTAATTAGGAGGTGTTGGTCCCCTTCAACTGAAAATTCAGTAAGGGAAACTACATCTTATTTGATAATGAAATATTCCATTTTTTTTCTAGCAAAATTACTCTTAATTTGAGAAATATGAGCTATACCCAATTGTTTATTGCTTTTGTTCTTAAAAATTATTTTCCCTCAACTTAGTGTCAACCTTTGTAGTGCTCCCCTCAATAAATGTAGGAATAATTTCATTTTGGTCCCAATTTAATATCTATGATTGAAATAGCTTTAGAGAAATTTCCTTGAACACAAGATGAATGATCGTGTGTTGTGACAAGACTAGCCAAAACTTACTATCTTGTATTTTCTTTAAGATGGTGGATGCCTATATTTGAGAGGTTTTATCTTTTGATCCTTATACTTCAAGCTCACTTTGAATGTAAATTTATACCTTGTCCTCTTCTTGGAATTGATATATCAATTTTTTGTAGTTCATGTTAGGCGTCCAGCCTTAAAAGGCCCTTCCACGATGTACCATTCCACAAGTAACCTTAGAAGCATGAAAACATGGTACTTTCCATCCTTCGAAGGCTTACCAAATGCATAGGTGATGTTTTTAAGTGGACTATCTAGCGGATAGCCTTAAAAGGCTTTCAAAAAATGGCATTTATACCCCCAAATACTCCTCCATGAGTACAGTGTGGGATTTCTAGCTTTCCATGTGACGTTCCAACATACCACACACCATGATTTTGAAGACTCTTTAAGGTGAATGTTTGGGGCTTCTGAGAATGATTGACAAGGTTCCCAAACATTAGGAAGACCTGTCAAACAACCCCATGCTCTCTTTGATACATGAACATGAATCTTCAAACAAATGAAATTCCATCAAGAAAACAGCTCCTACAAAGTTTGGCCCACAATTGAAACTGTTTTTAAATACCTTTGAAAGGTTGGCATGTGTGTCTGTGTGTGTGTTCATTCATTTATTTTTAAACCTCCCTTTATACATCAACTCGGTGCAGGTTTTCTCAGACTATTTTATTTGCATTCAGACCAATGTCTTGGGTAGTGTTATTTGCATTTTTTAACTCAGCCTACTTTTATAAGTTTTTGAAATTCATCCCTTTGTTGTTACATATTTATTACAGGTTGGTATTTTGAGTTATATCCAAACACAGGTATACCATGTAAACAAATTCAAGTAATGAGATAATTATACATATTTATTTCTTATTCTCAGAACAGAACACTATGATGGATTTAGAATAAGTTTCAATATTGCGTTCACCCTTGAATAGGATTTTTTATGCATTCCCCATAATAATTGTACAGAACTAGTATCCATCTAGTTCCTTATAAGTCATGAAAGATCTACTTCAAATGTTTCCTAGTTTCTGCAACTATATAATATCTTCATCATCCCTCTGGAAAACAATGTTGTAGGGTGGCATCTTTGTTATACATTTCAAATAACACCCTAATCCTTCTAAATAAAATACCCTATCTACTCTTCACACTAGGTTACACTTTGTTTTAGGATCGTCACTTATACCATGTGATATTCCAACCATGGGATTAATTATATTAGTTGTCTTCTTCTGTATGAAATCCATATGTGCATAAGTGTCTGTCAAACCATAGCCTTGTCTATAATTTAGGATAAAGCCCACAAAATGTCATATCCATCATTGGAGCTGATTGAGGTTGATCATAGTAATATAATTCTAAATTTTTTATCGATCCGCCCTGTCCACAAATTGTGGGATAGTTTTGAGGGAAAATTTTCTTATGGTACCCTCATGCAAACCATGGGGTAACTTCTTGCTCCTATTGGGTGCACACGTCGTTCTTGGGATCACTGGGAATTTTTGACTTAGTTGAGAACCTAAAAATCTCAAGATAAAGCTGCAAAAGTGAAGTTCATAATCCAAAGTAACCAATTTCTCATCCTGACAGTAATATCCATTTCCGCAGTGTCTGATCATTGTTGAAAATAGGGAGACATTAAAGTCCAAATTAAATTATGTTGGGATCCCCGTCACCTCTAGACTGAATGGCCCATTTTCAAAAACTCTCGTAGTCCCAACAATTTCATTGTATGCAACAACATCTTGAGAATTTCCATTTCTACCACAGAGAAGAGAGATGGAAAACAAGATTTCATATTCTCTTTGAGAAATTTCAGTGGAATATTTGATTAAACATAGTTTTCTCTTCACTAAAATTTCTAGTAATATCTGTTGTCAAGCCATCTATGATATTGATAATTGAATAGAAAAAAATTCATCCTATTCACCCTCTCCTTTTACCTTACTGTTTGCTATGAGAAAACCTTGCTCGCACTTTCCAGAAAAATAAAATCCTATCATTACATGTTTTACAGTGCTTTGTACTTCAATTTCCCTTATGCATATCATTTGAGGTCTCCAAAGATTGATTTTATTCATATTTTCTATAACTCTCATCAAACGGAGAGGTAATAATTTCATCATTACAAAATATAAAGGTAGAATTAAACCCTCATCAAAAGTCTGATCTGGTATGCTCCCTTCAGCAATTTCTCGATTATTCTCTTCATAAACATCCATGTCATTCTCAGCCTTGGGGTTGGATTGATCACACATCACATTAGGAGTGTTGACATTGAGCTTTGGGAAAACAAAATGGCTCATAACTGAATCTGAGTAGTGTTCTTTAATGTCATTTGTATGTTCATATTCATCATAGATAGGACCGGATTCAAAACACACAACATATGATATTCTTTTTCTTCCTGAAAATAATGAATTTGGATCAAGTTTTTATCAGGGCTATTGTTCTTCTGGATCAAGTATGTATCAAGGCTATTTTTTTACTCTTCTTCTGGATCTATTGTAGGCTAGTAAACTCTTAAATTATGCCAAAAATGCTAACTTCCTAAAATTTTGGGTTCAACAATTTATTCATATCAATAGAAAAAACATCATAATATATATATATTCACCCTGTAAATATCCTTCCTTATCTAGATGTCGATGCTACCAGAATTCCTCAATGTATCACAAATTTTTATGACTCTTTAAATACATATTGTCTGTCTCAAAAACTTAAAATTCCCCATACATTTAGTTGAAAAAAAACAAAGAAACAAAAAACCTCATAAGTGAAGTCGATGCTACTGGAATTCCTCAATTATCATGTACAAATGCTGAAAAGAAGAATTTCCTAGGTACCTTTGATATGCCTTGAATAGAAGATCTGCATCTTGATTTTTTTCCCTGTATACAACTTGAGTGGGCCTAGTGGTTAAGAGAGTGTGTTTCCTCCTAAGAGGTCACAGGTTCAAAACTAGTAGGGGTAGAGTATGTATGCCTCTATAGACTTAGCAGTCATCATGGAGGTGGGTCCCTTGTCTCACAAAAAGGCGGTCTCATACCCCAATTTTGTGACTGGCTTGGCTGTGACCGTAAAATTAAATAATAATAATGATAATAATGATAATAATTGAAAAGAGCTTACCAAATTGAAAATATGTCTCATCCAAATTGTGAGGATAGGAGGATTGAAATTGGAATGTTCCTTTACCCAATCAATTGTTCCCTTTGCATCTCCAAACACATGAAGTAAATCCAATCCTAGCCAACTGGAACAGATAAAGAAACTCTAAAGAGAAACGATTTCTACCCTACACTATTAGTGCACTTTCTTCCCTCCCACCAGAAATGAGTTACACATACAATTCATAATCTCAAACTTTAAACTGTTTATCCTATTTTTCATGATTTTGCATCACATGATATTGTGTTTAAATCATAGTGATTTTCTGTAGCTATGGTGGAGATAATTTGTTTTATACCAGTCTCAAAATGTGATGTGTGGATATTGTATTTAAATCAGATTGAATTTTTCATTGGGATGGAAATAATTTTTTTTATGCAAGTCTAATATTACAAAGTGTGTGATAAAAATCCAGGAAAAAGGGTTAATACAGTGGATTTATTCAGCACAACATCGCACCATAATCTATTTGCAGTTGAAGAAATGGGTAAGGGTTTTCCACTTGATAATAAGCGTTTGTCGTGTTTGTTGGAACTTGCTAGTCATGATCTATGTAGGGAAAATAACTTATGTATGGTGGCTACATTTTATATTTTGCTACCTTTCATATTTGTATTTTTACTTATGTTTTTTCGTGCTTCCGGTATCCTTTGATCGAGTATGAACATACCTTTGAAAAAATATGGCAACTATTTGATATAATATTGCCTGGATCTACAGTAATTGGGGTGGATGAGATGATACTTTTGGAAATTCCAGCAATGATGGTCCAACCATTGAGATTAATGAAGGAAATATTTCAGGGGATTGTGTTTCCATTAATTTCTTTGTAAGGAACCTCTTGATAAATTTCTACCATGTGCACCTTGTTGAATCTTTTTTTTGTCTGCAATGCCTTCTGATTGGCTTATGATTTGGCAGAGTATTTCTATTATTATTTATTTCTCTGGTTGTTCAAAAAAAGTTTTGTATGTAGTATCTATGATTGTTTTTTCTAATATGTATGTAGTACTTAGGATTTCTTTTTCTGATATGTGCTTGCTAATCTAACTACCTTTTTTTTTCTTTATTTAGAATTTTGGTTTAAACTTTGAAATTTCCAGTTGGTTTTTCTATATTTCAATTATTTTAAAATAGAACTTAATTTCATTGAAGGTATGATTGTCACTAACTGGGTGGATGGTGGAATTTACTAGGGTTGTGGTCATTTTAAGCATGGAAAAACTATCAACAACAACGTGCTAAATATTTTCGCTCATGTTGTACATTGAATGGCCAAGCATATATTTAAGGTATGTTTGTCACCAATTGGCTGGATGATGGATTTTACCAAGGTTGTGGGCATTTTAAGCATGGAAAAATTGTCATCAACAACGTGCTAAATATTTTCTCATATTGTACATTAAATGGTGAAGCATATGTTGGTTGTGCACTAACCTTCTCTTTTAGGGTGCAAGTTAAATATTTGTCTCTCATTTTTGTATCGTTACTAGCCGTTAATGATAGCTATGTTGGATTATCTAACTTGCTGCAAAATTTTTAGGAATAAATAGGTTGGGATAGATAGGAGGATGGCTATGGAAATTTTTTTGTACCTTATCTTTAATTGATGTGAAAAATTCCTTCAAAAAATTCATATTGTTGGAATATATGAAGACTGGAAACATGCTAAACATAAACCATTTAATAGTAGATATTAAACGTTTGTGATCATTCAAGTTACTTTTTTGCATGACAAGATTAAATAGTTTGTAAATTATTGTATATCAGCTTGTTTTGTGAGTCATGTTACATGGGTGTGACATATAGCTAACTCCATTGAGTTATTTTTTATCAAGTTAAAAATAGGGGCTGCATGATTTTAGATTTTACAAAGATTACACCATTATGTGTCGAACATTTTTTTTAAATCAATGCCTAAATATGTGATTTCAAGGACTACCGTAACTCACAATTCTTTAAAGGGTGCTAGCTTAATAGAAGAGCACTTTCTTTATAAGTAGAAGGTCATGGTTTGATTCCACTGTGTACTAATATGAATTAATCAATGATATTGTAGTTTAGTTTTGATTAAATATTTTTAATATTTGTTTATTTCAATGGTGGGATATTTTTCTAGATTCAGTATTTTATGTTGTGTAAAGAGACAAAAGTGATGTTGTATTATCTTTGAATGTAATTTTTTATTCTCTAGAGAGACAATAGTTAGGATCAAAGACATTGTCTCTTTAAAGACAATATGTCTTCAATCCCAAATATTGTCTCTCGAGAGACAAAAATGAAACTGTCTCTATAGAGACAAAAATGAAATTGTCTTTGGAGAGACAAAAATGTTTATGTTATATGTACAACATTTTAAGACAATTTAATTTGAGACACCAGCTTAAATATAATATTTAAGACAATACACAAGTATTCTTCTATCTCAATTTAATACAATTTACTCCAAAATTGTCCTAAATATTGTCTTAAAACCCCCTTCATATTATAGTGTTGTTTCACTAATATTAGTAATCTAGTTAATTTCATGTCTCATGTTGATCAGTTGTTGTGAAGTGTAGTGCAGGGATGGAAAAAATCAGCAGAGCTGTAAGTTGTTTTTTTTCACAAAGAAAAAACTATGGCTTATATACTATGCCATTCAAAAGTCTTGAAATAAGATATTGTCATACAAAGATCAGCATTGATCTATGAAATAGATTAAGGTAGCTCAAAGATCCACCCAAGAAAAAACTTTACATTCCAAAAATACTAATTTCCGGCCTTCAGCAATCGAAATGATAAAAGCCTGGAAACTACAGCAATGGTCCCTCCAAAATCAGAAAAATAACATCGACCACTTCCAAAATGAAAAGAAAAGTAACCTCCATAAACATTCCAGAAGAAACTGGGTAAAAAGACCTGGAAAAAAGAAAAATAGTAAGTCGAAATAAATCAAGAAAATTGCACAAAACCAACAACTCCTTAACCCTCTGCATCCACCAATTCATAATGCATGATACCAAACTCCCATGTCAGTGCTTTTTTAGAAAGTTTGTCAGCCTAGACATTCTTTTCCCATAATATATGCAGAAATTTGATGTTAGAAAAAGAGGCCCTCGGGATATTGATGAGTTCCAACCATGACATTAGATAGCCAGGGGCTAATTTGGAATCCTTATTAAGGTGTTCAATGAGAACTTCGAATTACCAAGCACCCAGAGGTTGACTAGGTACAATTGCGATGCAAACCATAACAAGCCCCATAAAGCCAACATTTCCACCCTCATATTTCTTCCTTCTCCTCCAGACCAGTAAATCTTATAGTGATACTATGGGGAAATCAACAGCCACACACCACATCCACAAATAGAAAGTTGTGAAGCCCCATCAAAGAATCCAGCTCGGTATTGTATCTCAAAAAGCCACAACCGCTTGGAAAGATCCACCTAAGGTTTCTGGCTAATTCTCAACTTTTCCCATAAGCGTGTAATGTTATTAGTAGTCCCATGAAGGCTACAATTCAGTCCTTCAAAAATCACCTTATTCCTACTGTACCATATAAACCAGTGAAACAGAATTGATAATACTCTGAAATTTTTGCTTTTAGACTTCCCCAAACTATAAATTCCATTATATTCTTTTAGATTTGTTAGCGTCTTTCAAATGACATCGTTCCTTTTAAACTAAAACTATATCTCCGTAGACTTTCTATTGTTACATTCTTGAGAAAATTTTTCATAACATTTTTATCCTTTATAAAATGGAATAAAAAAAAAATGACAGAATAATAAATGTGGTATAAGCTGGCATTGGCATCATTGTTGCATCTCAAATGTTTTAGATTTGGATTCAAAAAGCCATGGATTTGATGTTGTATATCTTTCTTCTCTTTTTTAGCCAAGAGTATAGTTTTTTATTATTTTACCAAAGAATATGGTTTTTAATTATTTTATCAAATAATGTATGTTATGAGAGTTTAATGAAGTGAATCCTTTTTCGATTAGAATGAATTTACTTGCTAAATCATGGTTATACAATTTAACAAATTCGAAAATTCAGTTATGTTCTTTCACTGATTTGTTCATTATAAAATGCTAATGCCACTACTCAACTTTATATTGTTTCATTGATTTGTTCATTTAAAATGTTGATGCCATTAGTCAGCTCTATGTTGTTTCACTGATTTGTTCCTTATAAAATGCTAATGCCATTATTCAACTCAATACATTTTTTTTTCAACACGAAAAATACTCTGGTTTTATATATTGTACCATAAACAAACTTCATCCAACCTAAGAAAACTTTCCAACATTATCTAAGTTTATATAATTTTGGCTTCTGTGATCCATCGTAAAATTATGAAGAACTTTTTCGGTAATAATCACATACAAATGAACATTGTCAACGCGTTTTGAACCAACCAGTGTGGTTCATCATCAGACTAGGTGAGAGATCAGATCCGAACATTCAGTTTAAATAGATGCAGAAATGGCTAAACTAGTCGTTAGGATAACGAATAGTTTGACTATGAAATTTAATAATTGCTTGTTCCATTTTAATTGATTTAATTATTTACTAAATTATTAAATAAAATTATAACGGCTAGTTCTATTTAATTAATTGAACATTTTAAAAAACATATTTTTAAATCTTTATATTCTATTTTATTTTAATTAGTTAACTAATTATTATTATTATTATTTATTTCTTTATTAATTCGTTATTATTTAATTATTTATTACCTATTATATTTTATTTATTAATTTATTACCTATTATATTTATTTATTTATTTTTATTTATTAAATTTACAAATTTTCATTTAGTTAAATAAATAAAAATACTAAATAAATAAATAAATATAATAGGTAATAAATAATTAAATAATAACGAATTAATAAAGAAAGAAATAATAATAATAATTAGTTAACTAAATTAAATAAAATAAAATATAAAGGTTTAAAAATATGTTTTTTAAACTTTTAAATTAATTAAATAGAACTAGCCGTTATAATTTTATTTAATAATTTAGTAAATAATTAAATCAATTAAAATGGAACAAGCGATTATTAAATTTCATAGTCAAACTAGCCGTTATCCTAATGGCTAGTTTAGCCATTTCTGCATCTATTTAAACTCAATGTTCGGATCTAATCTCTCACCTAGTCCTGATGATGAACCACACTGGTTGGTTCGAAACACATCGACAATGTTCATTTGTATGTGATTATTACCGAAAAAATTCTTCATAACTTTCTAAGTTCTCAGAAAGCGATCCACACAAGCATTGTCTTGAAAACATGGACACACACTTAAATCTAACCATCTGAAAGTTTGATCGACTGCATCGGTAGTACCTCAAAAATTACAACTTACAGCAAAATAAAAACTGGAAGAAAAAGTTTTATCATAAACATTGAACTTTAAGTAACTTCCATAACACAAAGATTGAAAAAAAAACCATCTCACAAGAAGTGCACGGTTCCAATTGCTCCACGACCTTCCGAGACATGTAACTGATAAAGAATTTCCCTGAAATTTACCTGCAGCCCTTTCTTTGACAGTCTATTAGCTACAATGTTCTTCTCTCTATATACATGGTGGAAAGAAATCACAGCAAAGGAGCTCTTTATAATATTTATTCTCTTCAACCAATGTGCAATCGAACCCAATTTTATAGAAGCTTTCTAGTTCATATGGTCAATTAAAACTTTTTCATCCACGATAATCCAAATCTTATCCATGTACAACTGGCTGGCAAACCATAATAGGCCCCACAGAGCCAGGACTTCAGCCTTCATACTCATTCCAATGCCACCGTTCCAGTAAATTTTATAGTGGCGCTCAAGAGACATCAGTAACCATGCCCCACAACCACAGATAGATTGCTGCGAAGCCCCATCAAAAAAACCAACAAGACAACATACCTCATGGGGGAAGATACACTTCGACAAATCAGAAGGAGGCTTTTGGTTGATCTTTAAATTTTCCCATGAGAAAATGATTTGAAAAGTAATATTTTTTGGATTACATGGTGTGCCTTAAAAAATAATTCTATTTCTGGAACACCAGATATGCCAGTGGAAAAAAATAGGAATAATCCTAACAAAATCCCCTCTTCCCATCCACCATGCCAAGAAGGCCTCCGTTGATTGATAGACTAGTGTGCTGACCTTAATCTTTTCACAAACCATTGTTAGAGTATTAAGTGCATAGGGACAGGAATAGAACAAATGGTTGTTATCCTCCTCCGCAAGCCCACAAAGAAAACAGATACCAAGACGCTACCACCCTTTTTTCTGTAGATTTTTCCAGGTTAAATTTCTATCTTTCCATACAAGCCATAAGAATATTATCATTTTAAAATGAGCTCTAGATTTCCATATAACTTTAAACCAGCCATTGGTATCTGAAGTCACTCTGTTTTTAATCAGCTCCAAATAGATTTCCTTTACTTTCAAATCTTCATTTGTAGTCTTACTATTCCATAACAGTCAATCCCCCTCAGCCAATCTACACAGAACAAGATATTTAACTGTGTTCATGTACATCATCCATTTCCCTTCCCAATTCATATCCAGTGCCAGCTCAGCACTATCCTTCCATTTCAAGATCTCCCCAACCCATTCCTTGATAATATGGTGCATGAAGAAACACCCCTTTCAATTAAGCACTAGTACTAGGTCCTCAGATTGTAGCTGGAAATCATCTGTCCCCATGATCATCCTGCTATCAATAAGAATTTTAGACCCATTCCCAAAAACCCATTTCAAATGATCCATGCTTATAGGCCACGTATTACCAAAGCCTTTCCAGATGTTTGATTTACACTTGCAAACTGTCCAACCCGAAATGGCCAGCTCCTCCACAGTCGCATCCCCCGGGTATTTTTCTTTGATAATATCATTCCATTTACCTTTTCCATTTAGACATCGCCATAGATACTTGATGATGAGTGAGTTCCCAAATAACTCCATATATAAAATGCCCCAGCCCCCTCTATCTTTAGGGAGAGTTAAGGCATCCCATTTTGCAAGATGAATGGCATTTTTTATCTCCCCCCCCTCCACAGATAAACTTTGCCATTATCTGCCTAATTTCCATCATAATTTTCTTTGGGATTGCATATAGATGGGCCCAATATGTAGTAATTTGTTGGAGGACAACCTTCGACAAAATCAGCCTACGGCCTCTAGACAACCATCTAGCTATCCAATTGGTAAGCTTCTTCTGAAATTTAGTAATCAACCATCTCCAATCTTCCACATAATAGGTAGCAGGTTTCATTCTGAAGCGAAGGTAAGTCATCCCCTTATCCAATGGAAACTTTAGAAAATTGAAAAGATCAGCTAAGTCCTGATACTATACCTCCTCCCCCTAGTGTATTAGATGCATGACTTCTCAGTACTAGCCAACATCCCAGTAGCGTCACTTAAAATATTTATAATATTATGCATTACCACCCAGCAATTTCTAATCATCATCCCAAAGATGAGGATGTCATCAACGAACAGACTATGAGTAGGCTTCAGTCGAGGGTTTATTTCAATGCCATAAAACAAACCACTCTGAGCTGCCCGATTGATTTTAATACTAAGTGCATCCATAACAAGCACACAAAGGAGTGGCGACAGGGCACAACCCTGCCTCAACCCTCTGATGGGTTTAAAAAACTTTGACACCAAACCATTAATAATCACTGGTAGGAAAGTTTTGGTCATGCAAGCCATGATCCATGCGACTGCCTTCGTGGTGATTCCAATTTTAAAAAGAACAAGACGCAAAAAAACCCAGTCAACTTGATCATACGCTTTCATAAGATCAATCTTCATCATGGCTGCTTCCAGCTTCTTTGAGTGAATAGTATGAATAGTTTCTTGAGTTGCTGATATAGCGTCATGAATATTACAATTTTTTATAAAAACATATTGTTCCGGGGTGATGAATTATGATAGAATACCTTTCAAGAAGTCTGCAATTACTTTGGAAACAATTTTGTAAATAGTGTTACATAACAAAATGGGTTTGAAGTCATCAAAGGTAGGCTCACCTTTCTTTTTACGGATGAGAACTAAGAGTGTAGAATTTATAGCTCCATTTATCTTGCCAGTAACTCTAACTTCCTCTACCATATCCTTCAAATCTTCTATAAATTCCTCTATAAAATGCAGGAAAAAGTCTGTGGACCAGCCATCCAGCCCCAGACTTTTATCAGCAGCGAAATATTTTAGAACTCTTATGACCTCCTTAGCATTTACATCCAAAAATAATCTATGATTATCTTCATCTGAAAACATAACAGGGAATCCACAAATCAAATCCATGTGTTCCTCCGAAACATGAACCTTTCTTTGCTGATAAAGAGACCTGAAGTAATCAACCGCAACAATCTTGATTTCTTTAGTGGAACATAACTGCTTACCTCCATAATTGATGTCCCAGATCATATTGTCCTTTCTTCTGCATGATGCGAACTTATGAAAATATTTTGTATTCCTGTCCCCCTCGGCCAACCATGTAGCTCTACTCTTTAACCTCCAGTATGCTTCCTCATTCTTTAGAAAAATTCTGAGCTCCCCTTCTAAATTTTTTTAGTTGTCCCAAAAATCATCGCTTTGAGCGCCATTTGCCACCTCCTTGTGAATCCTACTTCTTTCTAACATAATGGAGTGGATCTGGTCCTTTTCCTTTTTTATTTTAGCCCTCCCCAATCTTCTGACCACAATCTTTAGTTCCTTTAGAATTTTTTCCAAATGAGACATCGCCGAAGATCCCTCCACCCTCTTGTGATTAAGTAAGTAATCCTTAATCATAACATTAAACTCAGAGTCATCTAGCCACCTTTTATTGAACTTGAATGGACTACCGAATGCTTTGTCTCAAAGTCCCATGTCAAGGAGATCGACCTGTGATCAGATAATGTAATATCCTCTGCAATAGCCTAAGAGTCCCTCATGCATAATCTTAGACCAGAGAAAATTATGAAATGATCGATTCTCCTCCCAATAAAATTCTTACCTTGCCTACCATTCATCCATGTTGGACAATTTTCATTCAGTGGCACATCTATTAGATTAGCTTCCTTCATAATACCCATAATAACCACAGCAAATGGATCATTCATGCTTCTTTCTCCCCATATCTCATTAGGATGGAAAGTGCAATTGAAATCTCCCACTAGAATGCAGTTATTTAAACTTAGGAAACCATAGTCCTCCATTCGAGTCTAGAAATAAACTTTTTCAGCATAAGGCGCATAAATATTAAGGACATTTATATGCCTACAGAAACCCCTGCAATAACCCGAGAGAATCATACCTCCAAAAAAACCATAAGATTTAAAGGTGATGAGCTTCGGGTCCCATAAAGCAGCACACCCACCCGACAGCCCTGAAGCGTGAGTCGCTGCCATGTTCCATTATGGAAACATGGAACGAAGAACATCAATGGATCTATCAGCAGCAACCATGGTTTCTTGTAACAGAAAAATAGTAGGCTTAACAGTAAAAAAAAAAAAATTAAATGACAACATCTTATCCTTTCCCCCCCACCCATGGATATTTAGGGACACAATATTCATATAGGAGACTTCGAAGCAGGGTTCAGTACTCTAAGTACCCTTCCAATGGCCATTGACACGGGAACATCTCTAAAATTACCGTCCAGTAATTTGTCGTTAACATCATTCACATATACTAATTTGTTCTTCCTCTTCGAAGTTCCTTTGTCTCTGCAAATCACAACGTTCGAATGCGAAGAGGTACTGCTAATAAGAGTAGGGGACGATGGGCTAGAACACACAGGCAAAGGAACGAGGCCCACTTTCGGATTGGAAAGTAAGAACTCAATCTCACTTCCAATGGAATTTATGGGAGAAGAGACCTCCTCAATTTGCCTCGGCAATGGATTAGACTAGAGAGGGCTTAGATCATTAACATGTAGACCATATGATAGAGGAGGCGATAGATTACCACATAACGACCCCACACTAGGAAGTATCAGCTGCCTTCGATATATCACAGGCATAACCCCAAAAGGATCATACGACTTAGAAACAGAGGTATGAGACTGATGCGTCTGCCCAGGATTTGAAGAAGGAGCATATGGTGACTCAAAAGTGGGAAACTCATGAATATGGCCAGACCCGACCTAAAAATATGGAACCAGAGAGCCGAGAATCCCAAATGCAAAGTTATCAATACCACCCCAAATAGAGCCCCCAGTCTTAGACACCAAATTATGAACAGGAAGGACATTCCCATTAAATCATAGATAGAAGTGTCAGTATGCATCAACTTACCGGATAAGGTCTTGACATCTTTCTCCAACACCACAGTTCGCTTCGAAAGACCAGAATCAGCATCAGCCTTCGAAGTGAAACATTGCGCCCAGCTTTTCTTGTAATATTCACGCCAATACGGAAATTTCCTCATCAAGTGTCCTATTTCATGACACAAGTGACAACGAAATGGAACCTGCCGATAGTCTAGCTTCTGTTTATAAACCGTGCCCTCCCACTGAAGATCAATCGCAATTGGCAAACCACCAGCAAAAGGGATTTCGATGAGCACCCACGCCACCTGTTTATCAAATACGTCATGACATTTTGGATCTACATAACGGCATCTTCCCACACAGTCTCCTATCACTTTCATAACCTGATAATTCCAAAACTATAATGGGAGGCCAAACAGCTGCGCCCAAACCATATGGTTTACAGGGACATTGTTTTTGGGGTGGAAGCTAGCGTTCCAATGATGGAGCGTCTGAAAGTAGTGTCCCAAGACCCATGTCCTACTCAGAACAACCCCAACGTCTTCATCTTTATGAAGATGGAAGCAAAACCAACCTTCGTCCAACCTACTTATCATCGGAGAGTATTGAAGTAGATTAAGCCATCTCTTCAAAATCCATTCCATCATATTCGTTTTATAGTGCTCCTCAAACTTCCACTGGCCTATCACTCCGCGATTTGATAAGCCCACCATCCTCTCCCATAAAATGTCAAAGCCAAAGCTCAACAGCTGGCACTCCTCCGAAGCCCTAATGGCCTTCCCTCCGCCCCCTAACTTACACTGAGAAGACGAGGGGAAATTTTCGTGTGATGATTCGCAACAATTATCAGCGCTGCCCTTCGTGTTGGCAAGGAAATCGCTCGGACTGGAAGATGGTAGACCAGCACAAAGAACGGAATTTTTGGCGATAATGTCCTCTGCCACCTTTAGCGCATGCACGAAGTCTAGATCATTGAGATCCGTATCAATCTCATCAATGAAATTATTAATGTCTCCCATAGTATATTGATATCACCCTCCACTAACACACAAAGACCCCATACCCCTCTTTCCCAGGGAGTAAATTAGACTTAAACTATAACATTGCAAACCAAAATATATCACATCGGATCAGCAGTGTCGTCCGCACATCAGCAAAGAAATAAACCACCGCAGCAGACTAGCTTCTCATGGCATGAGTCACCATTTTGCACGGCATCCACAAATACACCCCTTTCAACAACGCCGGATACACCTAAGCAGAAGATAAACCATCGAGGCGGTCTAGCCTATGGAGGCATGATAATTCTCCACCCTCATCAAAATCATGGGCATGACATTGAACCACAAGCTATCCGATAATACTCCACCCTCACCAAATTAATGGGCTTGACACTAACCTACCAGTTGTCCAAAGAGCTGTGCCGCCCCACCACACCATCCACACGTTTCCAACTACCACTAAGCCTCAGTCCAACATGTCCCATTCATAAAGATGCAATAACTGCCCCTAACCACCCACCCCCTTCAGACGTCGATATCAATACTTTGGAAGCCAAAATCCATTAAGGAAAATAAAACCCAACTTACGTTAAGGTACCAACCTACTCCTATGTACTATACCACCTGAGAATATCAGAAAAATTTTAAAAATACCGGCGTCCAAACGCTACCCTTTTCTGTTCACCGCTAAAGCCGAAGGCCTCCCACTCTGTAGCTATCCACATCACACAAATCCTTAACAGTATGGTAAAGCAAAAGACTTCAGTCCTCAAACCAGGAAAACCATAGGTGAAGATAGCATCCATTTAACTGGTTATCAATAACAGTAGCAGGTTAGACAATTTCCAACTTGCCACCATCTCCTGCAGCATCGAACCTTCATTATTTCACACGGTCGTTGAGTATTCAAGAGAGAACACCCACCATTTGCCTTTGAGGAGTTCTGAATATTCTCTGCCCCGGAGGTGTCAGCAGACCAAAAATTTGAGATGATGTCCCAGATAAACTTGTTAATCATTCTCTGTACTAAGTTGTATCCAACATCGCTGAAGTTACCATATGATGCATGAGAAAAAACCCTACTGATTCATGCAAAAAATCTTATGCAGAGAGAAAATAATGCTAACAGCTTATGCAAAAAAAAGAGGCAATAAATCATGACTATGCAGAAATAAAGGCATGACATGGACGAGAGAATGCCATCTGCGCCCCCCCAGCAAGTCAATCCAAACCTTTGCAAAACGATTTGACTCCTATGTTCTTCCTCATATGTTCTACCAATCTCTGCGTTTTGCCTCCCAAATCCCACAAGGTCGATCAAGCTTCCCTTCTGATAGAATCTGCTTTCTTTGAATCACCACATTCGTTTAAATCTGATACGATCCCCTTCTCTCGAACAAAGACCATACTTCTCCCTTTTATACGCAATTCTCCTTCGTTGTTCCCACGCTCATGCATTGAAGTCCAAAGCTCGCGAATCCATTCAATCTGAGAGAAAATAATGCTAGCAGCTTATGGCAAAAAAAAGGCGTTAAATCGTGACTGTGCAGAAATAAACGCATGACATAGACGAGAGAATGCCATCTACGCCCCCCAGCAAGTTGATCCAAACCTTTGCAAGCTGATTTGACTCCCCCTTCTATGTTTTTCCGCCTACATTCTTCCCATCTCTGCGTTCTGCCTCCGAAATCCCACAAGGTCGATCAAGATTCCCTTCTGATAGAATTTGCTTTCTTTTCTTTACATTTACTCTGAGAAGAGTACGAATGTGTTGCTTCTAGACATTAACCTAACCTAGTGTGGGGATGGTTGAAGCTACACATGCAATTGCAGCTGCCTTCGCCCCTGCTTTCACAGCTTCGTAACTATATGTAATTACATTTTATAAATAGATGTGTTCGATCTACTTTTGCAAATTATAAGGTAACTTTTAGGAGCTTTCTATGAATTTCATCTATTTTTTTCCCCACTACTCAGCGCTGATATAAAAGTATTTGTAAAATAAATTTCAAACAACTGAAATATTATATTTTCTTCGCAACATGTTCTTCAACTCAATACATATAGATAGTAACGTGCATACAAAAAGAAAAAAAATAGAAATAATCATGAAGTTTGGAACAATTCTCGTCTTCCAATTTCACTAGTGTCTTGGACAGCTGGGAATCCAGTCACCCTCAGAAAGAGAGAAGTGTGTATAGAATTTGTTTCGGGATCATCGCACAAGTATTGGTTGTATTGAAGTATTTATCATCAAGATTAAAAGAGAAGAGATACGAAAGTTTATAAGAGAATTTGTAAAATTAAATTATTTTGATAAATAATTATTAATTTTTTAAATACATTTTTCTGTTGAGAAATTTTAGTTAAATAAGTTTAGAATTTAGATTTTATAAATATATATTTATTTTTGTATCAGGGGCTTTCTCAGTGCATTACATTAGATATTATTTTTGGGATTCAATTGGGTTAAGGTAGTCATTGGTATATGATCATTTTCATTTTCATGAGACGTAGTTGTAACTGACTAGTTTTTCTTGATTTTTAAATAGTCCACTTAGTACTCAATGAATACAATTCTTCACCCTGTGAGCATTACTTGAGGCAATGAATGCTGAGTATTAAAAAATCATAAGAAATTAGTCACTTACTACTACTTCTCATGAAAATGGTCATAGATGAATGACTAACTTAACTATGTTAAATCCCAAAAATAATATCTAATTATATATTTATTTATTAAATAAAATTTCAGATAAATAATTTTTAAAATTAAAGAATAATATGAGATTTACGTTTTGAAAAAAAATACATAGAAAAAAAGTGTGTTTATTTGAATTGTATTTCTAACCCAAAATGTTATATCATTTTGACTCATTAAAATTTATTTAAATTATAAAATAAATAAAGGAAAAAAATGAATATAATGTAGTATGATAGGAAAGAAAGTATCTATATCCAAAAGTTTAAGATATATACTATGTATTTCTTTTTTTTCAAATTAGATTTTTTATCTCAATTTTGTATCTATTTTAAATCTAAATTTGAATTGAAACTTGATAACTATAAGTGAAATGATAATTTTTTATTATTATTCTTGCCATTGCATTGAATTTTTTATCAAATTTATATTAGTTTTTCGTAACTTAACTTTGCACATTAAAATTTAATATTTTATATATATATATATATATATATATCTCATTGACTATAAAATTAATATGCCAAAGGTATAAATTTCCCATCATGATTACTCATTCTACCGTGATAGCAATCCCCTTTCATCATATACTATCACTATCTCTCCTTGTAAAATGAAATGAAAATTGAATAAATTAGCAATTGCACCATCACCAAATATTGCAAAGGAAATGCCCTAAGATTCTTAAAGAGATCAAATAGTTTCTAAGCAAGATATCTGTAGTGATTTCAACATGAGAGAGAATTTTATTTATTATAAGCAGAGAAAGTTTTATTATAAAGCTACTATGTAATTATAAATGATTTATTGTTATCAAAAATTGTTTTTTTTTTACATTAATGGATTGCTAGATTGTTTCAAGAGATTTATTGGTTGATTTTACTCATTATATAATTCACTTTAGACTCCTTATTCTTACAATTTTTAATAGTGAATATTTATGGTGATTTCCCTGGATTTAGGATTGGTACACACTTGTAAATTTTGTTTATGAGGAGCTCTATTTTTCATGAATAAAATCTCATGAAAAATTTATTTGATATCAGATTTAATTTGTGAATAAAAAGAAAACTAATTCCTTCATTTTATTTGATTTAGTAAGCATATTTTGAACTCTTAAAGCTCCATTTTCATTAAAATGAACTCAACATTAATACGTTTTTCTTTGATTATGTCTTTTATTGAAAAAAATAATAATTTGAACTACTTGCCTTCCTATTCCGTTTTGTGATCATGTTTTTTTTTCTTCATTTATAATTTTTTATTTAAAAGTTACATTATTTCTCATTTCCAATAACGACAATTCCCAAGCCTTTCATATTTTTTTTACTCTTTTTTTCATAAAAGATTTCATATTCATTTTGTAATATTTAAGTTAACCTTATAATTTTTAACATACATATTCATCAATAGAATATTTCACTAGTATAATATTTATATAAATTAATTAGAATAACAATATTGTTTAGAACTAACTATTATATATCACAACAAAGTTACAATTTATAAAAAAATAATATAAACAAAGTTAGGGAAAAAGAATGGATCGAATTAAAAATTAAAACTAAAATATGTATCTTAGGCACTCTTGAATTTGAAACGACATTTATTTAATTGAATCAGTTATTATAGAATGTGTATGTGAAGCAGTCTCCCGCTATTTAGGAATAAATAAATAAAATTGCATCATACCATGAATTATATAAAAAGAGAGGAATTACTTTATAAGGGAGGGGAGAGAAGATTGCAGTATTGAAACAAAGTTCATTGAGTCCGTTGCTCCACAAACAGAACAGTGTTCGATTGTGGCATAATAGACGACGGAGGACCCAGAAGACAAAGAAATTGGAAATGTTTGGACAACGAATGCAAAAAAAGGCGTCAGAAAACGGATGGGTTAAGGAATTTATGGCTACCTTCAACACCAAACAACAAATAATTTGAAAGCGAATGCAAAGAAGGCATCAAAAGAATTAATGGGTTAAGGACTTTACAGCTACATTCAACTACAGAAAACAAATAAATTGAAAGCATTTACAACGAATAGAATGCATCAAGGGAGGAACAAAGAAATTGGAAGCGCTTGCACAGTTAATGCAAAGAAGGCGTCAAAAAAACGGATGGGTTAAGGAATTTACGGCTACCTCCAAATCCACTCCAGAAAACAAAGACATTGAAAGTATCTAGACAACAAATAGAATGGGTCATGAACGGGCTATCTTGCTTGATAACTTTAAGACGACCTTCAACTTCAGCGATTGCATCTATTACCAGATCACATAATCCTTGATAAAGTTATTCTCCTTTACTGAAATTGGACGGCCTTTGATCGAATCTGCGACGGTGATCTGCCAAGTCCGAAATTGATAGAAGAGGAAGTGGTAAGTAGAAGCAGAAGAATAAGACGAGCTGCTGCTAAAGGAACCATCAGTAGGGGAGAACGTTTTGGGAACAGAAAAGTTGCTAGCGGACGTGGATGAAGGCGAATTGAAATGGACGATGATCAAACAGATTACCAAGACTTGCAACTTGCAATGGGACAAACTAAATATTTGCAATTATCTTTGTATTTTTATGCAACGATTGAATACGTTTTAATCATCTAACATATAATCTACGGGTTTTAGAGTATGACACTCATGCACATAGGAGAGTTGTTTTCAAATAGTGATGTCTTACGACGCAATAACAATTCTGATATTCCAAATTCCAGAAACACTTTAATCTTATGGGTAACTAAGTCACATTAGGAGAATTTTGAGGTCTAAAATGAGTTTCCTAAGGAAATAATAAAATAATAGTTAAACCAATAAAATAATATTTATGAATTTTTAATTCACTTTTTGTATTAATGTGACTATAAATAAAAATGAGTTTTTCAAGAAAAACTCATTATCATTAAACAACTAATGCGTTTGTCCTTTGTACTTAAATAACTTAAAATAAAATATAAATATAAATTTATAAATTCTTAATTATATTATATGCTATTAATTAAAATTTATATTATTTAAATTGTATAATAATATGTAATTAATATACTATATAAAAACAATATAATATAATATAATAAATATATAAGGATATGCATTGTTTCTTTCAAGAAATATGAAATGACAATAATATATTTTTATTCAAAAAGTGTGAAATGACATTTATTATGAGTACTTTACTTTGACTTTAAAAGTACTTAGAACGCTACCATGATTAACCATGAGTTTTTATCCACCATTGAAAATGTGACAAGTAAGTACCTTTAACTCAAACAATGCCACATCAACCATTAGGGATAATGTCATCTCCTAAAATGTGATTGGTTCTCATAAATTAAATTTTGATTGTATATTTTCCTTAAAAAGCCTATTTTAGACTTCAAAATTCTCCTAATATTTTTTAAGAGCTTTCTTATGTATATCATTCATTGGACGATTGAAACCGCAATTCCATTACATGGATAATGAGAGCTGTAATGTTATTCATAATAACGGTGGTGCGTAAATTTCATTTAATGATGTTATTCATAATAACGATGGTGCTATACATTTCATTTAATGATGTGCTTTTACAATGATCATAGTAGAGATCTTGATTGATTAGAAGCCATGGATATTAATATTTACATTGTTGTTGAGTATTTTGGTAGTTAGAACAAGAGATTTAAATCCATTAAAAAGATGATTCATTATAAAATAAATTTATTGTTTTGAAAATTGTAATAAGATTTTATTTTATATGATATAAAAATCTAAGATATATAATTTTACAATTAAAATATATATATATATATATATTATCTTACAAATTCATTTATAATCACATTCAAATTTATTAATAAAATTTAAAATACACGTAACCAATTCAAAGAGTAAATTGGAAGAGTAATAAGGTTGATGCTAATGTCGAAACTTATGAGGTTAAAGCAAGTCATTACGTACGATCAGCAACTCTTTAGCTCAAAGCGGTAATCAAACATGTAGAGTTGAATTGAAAGCTGATGAATATGAATTCGTTACAAAAGGTTTGTTGTTATTACTATTGCATCTTTTGTTTAGTACCAACTAATCTTATTCTCTGTCTTAGAGGTATGAGATCAATGTATTAATGTATTACATCTCTAGAATATTTTAATATATGGTTAATATGGGGATTGATGATCAAATTTTATATTAATATATGGTTAAATTTACTAAGTATTAATATATAAATATTTAACAATAAACTTTTTAATAATTTTATTACTAATTATATATTTATATTTGTAATGTAAACTTTATATATATATATATATATATAATTTGGAAAACAACAATCCTATAATAATTGTTTAGCGCCTTTGTCACTGATTATATTACAAACCATATCCATCATATTTGACAGATATATCTACAATGTCTCTTTGTAGTAAAAATTAAATTTAATTTGCAGAGTAAGTACATATTAAAAATCATAACCTTAAAATTTTAATCATGTAAATTAATTATATTTTCATAATTATTTAATTTTTTTTTTCAAATTACAAATTTAATTTCTAAATTTTAATACATTTAAAAAAAAAAATTATTATTATGTAATATTCAACTCTAATTAATTAATGTCTTTATATATTTTAATTAGCAAAAAAAATATAATTTTATTTTTTTAAATAAAAATAAAATAAAATTCCTTTACTACAATATTTTCATAATTATTTAACTTTGCAAAACAATATAATAAGTTATAGAAAATCTAATATCCTTTTAAAAATCAACTGTAATTATTGAAAATGTTTATTAAATGGTTTTTTATACTTCATATTACATGAGGGAACAAACATAATATAGAATTACAACTAACAAATATCTCAATTTACCAATAAATAAAACTTAAATTGATAAGATTATAAACTTTAATACTAATTTGAATTTAATATTTTTACTTCAATTTAACTATATTTACATTTTTAAATAACAAAATTAATTTATCCATTTAAATTTATTTACAATACTTGAATTAAATTATATAAACTCAACAATTTCAAATTACAATTTAACCAATTTTTAACTAAATTTCAAATAACCAAAATTATATTAAAAAAAAAAAAAACACACCAAAAAATCACCTGGCAAACTGTTGCAAACTTATCTACTTAATCACCTTGGAAAACTGTTGCAAACTTATCTACTTACTGATCAATCTTTAACTTTGTTCAATGATGACATCATATTAGAGCCCTTCCATGGAACTTCATTGCTCCTACAATACTCCACCCCAAGTCCAAACAAGTGTTCTGTATTTTTTTTTGTGATTCCTTGCTTTCAGTTCAATAACAACTAAGTCGAGGGTTTTAAGGTTAGATTCATACAATTGAAAGCAGAGTTGAAGTCAATACATCACGGTTATTAGCGAGTTCTATATATAATTAAATTTGAGTAAAAAAATAAAATATATAATTTTATATTAATAAAAAATATAATTAAAATAGTAAGATAATTCATGATTATAATATTTTTCGCTAGACAATAATAATAATTTTATTTGGATAGTTTTTTTATAAACTTTAATATCATATTAGCTCATTTTATTTTGTGATGAAAGTTTCTTTCTAGATTATTGTAAGGGAGAATTGAAGGGCTTTGTCACCAATTTATCATAACATACCTATTTTTCAACATACATAAATGATATTAATGTCCCCTGATAGCTAATGGACCATTAAATAGGTAATTGAATAAAACTAAAAGTTTTTTTGAAATGAGTATACATTATGTTTACTATTTATACTCATTGCCTAAATATTTAGGAAGATAACTCTAAAGTTTTTAAAATTCAAATCACTTTTTGGAGTAGCTATTTATGAAAAACTTGATTCTAATGTCTTTTAAAGTAATTAGAAATGTTTTTATGGAAAACTTAATTGTTTAAAACTTAATTGTAATATTTTAAAGTAATTAAAAATATTTTTTAAAAGTAATTGGAAAATATTGTTCAAGTTCTAGTGGATATGATCTAATACAAAATGGTAATAGTTTAGTTGAAATTAAATTGATAGTTAATCAACCACCTATAAACTCTACATACTAATATCAAAAGGGTATTTAATCATGTCGACTCTTATTTATATGTGCTTTAAACAAACATGAGCAAACAATATATAATGTCATTAAAAATACGCTTGGTCATGCATATTTCAATTAAAGGACATACATAAATTCTTAGATTTCTCATGGTAAATGATTAATGGATTAATCTAAATCCATCATCGGCCAGATCTAATGAGCATAACCATACATTCAGTTCTAGTTAGCACTTGAAAAATATGGAAACTAAATGTCGGTAACCTAAAATTGAATCATCAATATAATAAACCATTTGAAATTTTTTACTTCCTAGTAGCCACATATGTACTTTCCTCAATAAAATAATACTAGAAATTGCACTAAGAGGTGCAAAGGAACACCGATAGGAGGAGTGAGGGAATGTGGAAGGTAATAATAATAATTTTTTGTTGTTCGAGGTGATGTTGATTCAGTTGATGTTGTGAATACTATTATCGTGATTGCAGCTGCCTCAAAAAATGGTGGTGTTCCATTAATAGAGCATACCATTTTGATGTATGTTGTTTCTTACGATGTGGCATCATAACAAATGGTTTTGTCTTAAATTTCTTGGGAGCTCGAACATACAACTCCATGATTATTAGACACTCATCGAATATATAACTCCATGCTTATTAGACACTCATCTACTTTTGTTTGAAACATTAGCTCCTTCTTATTTATTCACTTCGAATTCCCTAAATTTTGAGAAAAATATTCTTTGTCAATTTCAACAAAATTTTTTCAATCCCCTGTAGTCAGTGTTTATGATTCTCGAATATCTAATCAATTTGATTTCATCCACTTTGATTTTATTCTCTCTTTCTTTATCAAGAACTATAGAATAGATATTTTTTGTGCAGTCCTATGTTTTATTGATTTTCTAGAGATCTGTCTTGGAAGAAGTTTATCCCCATATTGTAGCTTCCAAAGGCATAAGGACTCCCAAAGGGATTATTTCCCCTAGAGGGATTTCCCTAGGGACGAATAAACTCCTAAAGGCATTACTTCCCCTAGGAACATGAGTACCCCAAGGACATAGGCACTCCTAAAAACATTATTGCCCCCAAGATTACACATACCTCTAAAATTATGGCTATTCTAAGGGACATTATATCCCCCAAAAGCATTGCATCCCTCAACATTACTAGGAGAAACTAGTTTTGGTTAACTGTGGCAAGAATTTTAAATTTTAGTTTTTCGTGTCTATAATATTCATAGTTGTTTTTGACTCTTGAATTCCTTCACGAATCACTACAGACATTAATTTTGTCCATATCATCATCTCTAGTCACTTCAAAAGGCATTTTATATTTTCGTTGTGTTAGTGTAGCACCCTCTTCCCACATCTACCCAAGTGGTCGTCCAACCAGGGTAAACATGTGACAAGAGGCTACTAATATGACATTCAACCTGCTAGATGACCTTAAGGAAGTGGAACTAATAGAAACACTAAAAACACACCTTACAATGCATCATTGGCATCCCCACGATGTAACCCAACCTCCCAAGGCCCTCTTCCCTAAGGGGGGAATGATTTTTAGCCCCTTTAAGGCAGATCCATGGGCTTTTAAGGGAAAGGGAGTAGCTCCAGGACCTAGAAACATGGGCTAGCCTTCGAAAGGTAGCAACTCAAGCTCACTCCAAAAAAAATTTCGCCTGTAGCTTCGAGATTTCTGCCACAATTTCAGCCACTGAGACCATGTCACTGCCCAAAACTTTCTGTAACTTCAAGATATGGTAAATAACATTGAAAAAAACATATGCAAGCAATCACATCATCAGGAACACATCTGACTCCACCGAACCATGATAGAAATTTTTTCAAACATGTAACAAAAACAACATCTGCAAGTATAAACAATATATTTAAACAAAGAGGTGTTTTTCTTATCTGAGAATGGCTAAGAAGTATTTCTCCCCTACATTGTAAGTTATAATTTAATCAATTTATTATTTAACCATAGATACGTTGTGCACTCATTTACATGTAAAAACATGGATAGATTCATACCTGATCACTATCATAATACATGATTATAACCATCATAATACCAAAAAAAGTACCATGGAGACATCAACAATAGAATCCATATATATACCATTGCATATACACATCAAATACCAAGGAAATGAACATTTCATTAGTGAATGTAGAAACCAACCCGCCCCTAATGGGACTTCCATGTCCCACACAACCATAGAAATGGTTGAGCCAAATCAAACTTCAACCAGTCACCCCTATGTCATATTCCAAGCATGAATGTGGTACTTTATCCAACACATCAATAAAAACAAAACCAGGGATCCAAATTCCACATCGTGTCAACCCCAAGCCAATGATTTCAGGTCACAGTCGGACATCACTAAGCATCACAGACTGTTATCTATCCAAGTTGTTCAAGGTATCTAGAGTGTTTTTTCCAACCAAGGCTTCCAGGATTAGTAACTTAACCCCAACTGTTATAAGTATTCTAGAGTTTTTTTCCAACCAGGGCTTCCAGGACTAGTAACTCAACCCATCTAGAGCTTCAAGAGCATTTTTCCAACCAAGGCTTCTAGGACTAGTAAATCAACCCACAATTTCATGACGAGATTCTAGAGTGTTTGCCCAACCAAGGATTCTAGGAACTAATAACTCAACCCAACATCTAAAGGAACAATGAGAACATACCAGAAAACAATCAGTGGAAATAAACCCACAATCACCATGGCTATCCAGAAAATGGCAAGGCTAGGAAAATCCACATACCCATGCATTCCCAAACTAGTGTGGAAAACATACATGCAGCTCAGTACCTTCACTTAGAACCTGATGTAGAAGCTGATCTCGGTGCTCTCTTCTGCTTTCCTTCCTTTTCTTTGCTTTCTTCATCCAAATCTTCAAGTATGCCACACTCTACAAAAGTGCCCCAAGAATACACTAAGTGATAAAGAGTATGAGAGAGAGAAATAGAATAATGAGAAATCCAATATTGAACTGACCAAGCCTTGCCCACTGATCCTCACAAGCCTTTTTATTAATGAGGCCTCCAATTTCTTCATTTCCAATTATTTTCCTTCAATTTACTCCTCACATGCAACCTGTTGCATTTTAGCTTCCTTTTCTCCTAATTTCCATTATTTTCATAAATAAAATTCCAATTCATTCCTTATGCCTTTCCAAACCCTTTGCCTTGAACTTTGCCAATTTCCTTGGCCATAATAACTGAAATTAACATCAACTAGGATGTTTTCCCCACCATTCAATTTGGAATATGTGTCCCATTACTGTAATATTCGAGAATAGGAAAAAAAATAATATTGAACATAAAGATGGACAATGCAGTAAAGATCAACATATCAAATACATGAGAATATCACCGAGCCATTTTATTATATGTAATAGCAGAAATGAAGTGCAAGAACTTAAGGAAGAGACACTCAAGCTAGGCAAAACAAGCCTGAAATGAACCTAAACATCAAGACATGAAACACTGATGTTGCATCAACTGTAGGGAGGCTATGAATGCACAATCCTGCTGGAAATAACTATTATTGAAAAATAGGACTATGCATATCTGCTGATTGGGTGCTTATAAAATGTCGGGATCAAAGATCTGGGCTTTCTAACACAATTCCAAGATAACCCAGAAAGGGTTTCCGGAAATTACAATGATGAAAAATACATCCCTAAGGCTGAAATATGCCCTGCAGCTTGGTAACTGCTAGGAGGTGGTTGATTTGATGAGAAAATAGCTGATACTCCTCCCCACTGAATTTTCGTATGAAGGATTTCTCCCCTCACTTTATGATAAGCTCAAAAACTTTGGTTATTAACCCACCACTAAATCTACCCTTGTAGATTGCGCAATTCCTGAAGGAGATTGTGCTGCTGAAGGTGGTTGAATATTGGCCTGATGCCGAATGATTGAATGTAGCTCAAAGATCCTCTCCTGAGTGTGAAGTCGAAGTCCCCCGGGGATGAGGGTGGGATTTCCACTTGGAAACACCCTTGTGCTAGACAGCACAACACACTCTTCTAAACAGCTGAAGCATGCAAAAAGTCATAAAAGACTATACATAAGCAATATTCAAAATTCCCTCTATGTCTTCCATCCCCTTCCTTATATGATTTGTGACACCCCCTTGGCCCCACTCAATAATGATGCTACTCTCACGGATACTTCCTTCAATTATGATTGGATTTTCCTCCACTGTCTCCACTACCTCCATGACTGTGCTGTTGATTTGGTCAAATTGATCCCATCCACATGCATTGACCCACATTCACACCAAGGATTGGTTTATTCATCTTTCTTCTATCTAGATGCACTAATCCACATTCACATTAGAAGTGGTTTTATTCCTACTAAATAGGTTTATGGGTCCCTCTATGCTCTTATTCATCTATCTTATTGACAAAAAAAAGATTAATATTCTAACTAGCTGAAAGCTAATTAGGAATATTACAATCCTCCCCTCAAAAATGTTTCTTGTCCTCAAACAACTACAATGATGGATGCTGCAAAATATTCTCCCCTTCCCAAGTAACATCCTCATCTAGAAAATTCCTCCATTCATCTACACATTCTTTAATCCCCTTGTTCCTTAACTTCCTCTCCCGAGTATCCAAGATAGCTTCCGATTGTAAAACCAGATGGTCCTCATCATCAACAGGTGGGGGATCCATAGTGGCAACTGCATGCTATCCATTGGCCTTCTTGAGGCATGAGACATGAAAAATGTTGGGGATATTACTCCCAATGGGGAGCCCCAACTAATATGCTACTTCCCTAACTCAACGGATCACCTTGTATGGCCCATAGGAACTAAGATTAAGCTTCTCATTCCCATTCTCCTACAATGTAGATTTTTTGCAAGGCTAAAGATAGAGATATACCAAATCATTCACCTCAAACTGTCCCTCCACCCAACCATGATATTCATATAACTTCTGTTGATTTTGGGCTATAGCAATGTTGTCCTCAAGAGTAGGGAATATATCCTGACTCTCTTGGATCAAATATTTGGCTCTAGGAACCTTGCTTTCTCCAAAAATCATATCAACAAATTATAGAGCATAATAACCATATATAACCCAAAATAGAGACATACTGATCGACATATGAAATGTCGGATTGTAACAGTATTCTCCCAAGTGGAGGCAGTGCAGCCATCCTCTATGCTGCCCAAGAACATATTTTTTCAAGGAGGTTCCCAACCACTTGCTTACTACCATTGTTTTCCCATTTGTCTGGGGATGATAACTGGTACTCGGTGTCAACTTGGTACACTCCAATGGAAAAATTCCTGCACAAATCCATCCATGAAGTGGCTATCTCTATAACTGACTATGGTCTTAGGAAGACAATGAAGTATGGAAACATCTCTAAATAAACACTTGCCCACTTGTGAAGCAATGTACCGTGAAGAAATGGAAAAGAAATGTGAATAATTTGTCACTCGACCAATGACCACAAAGGTACAATCCTTACCCTATACTGCTGGCAAATTGGTAATGAAGTCCATAGAAACGCTCTCCATTTTCCCTCCCAGAAAAGGAAGTGAATGTAACAATCGTGCATGATGGTTTTTTTCTTCTTCATTCTTATGAAAAAATACGCACTCCCTGATATGCTGGAGCACATCCTCCTTGAGACCCTTGTATGAGAATATCTCCCTAATGGCCTGATATGTCTTTGTGAGACCTTAGTGTCTTGAGACGAGTGAATCATGTGTTGCATGCATAATTTTCTCCTTGATCTTAGAATGTCTAGTCAAGAAGATCCGGTCCCAGATGTAGATGACCTCATCCATCACTTTATACCTCTTATTGGTCACTTTCCCATCTAGTATCTCACATGTGAAGTGGTCCTTGGAATACTCCACCAATAGCTGGGACTCCCAATTTGAATCCACACTCATCAATGACAGTGTTATAGGTCTCTGTGATAAGGCATATGATACCACATTGCCTTTCCCTTTGACATATTCAGTGTCAGAGTTATATGTCAGTATTCTTCTAACCCATTTTTACTACCTCTCTTCCAGCTACTTCTGCTCAAGAAAATACCGAGGACTATGGTGGTAAATATTCATTTGGAAATTGTTGCTTACCCAATATTTCCTGAATTTGGCCAATGCCTGCATGACGTCGAATGACTCCTTCTCATATGTAGAATACACCTCCTCATGTGGCAGCATCTTCTAATGCCAAAATGCTATGGGATGGCCTCCCTACATCAAGGTTATGCCAACATCCTCCCCTGAAGCATCACATTCCATCACAAAGATCTAGGTGAAATCTGACAATACCAACACCAGAAAAAATCTCGTCACCTCCTGGAGCCTATTAAAGGCCCTTTGCGCTGTGTTTTTCCAACCAAAGGCTCCCCTCGTGGTCATATCTGTGAGTGGTGCTTCTAGTTGTGAGAACCCTTCAAAAAACTTCTGGTCTAGTGGCCTCCCTGGTGGAATTCCTCCAACTACTATAAAATAATGGTCTAGAATAGACTGCATATCCGAGTAAACTGATTTGTCCGTACCTCCTCTATGAAAATAAACCTGCAGCTTATGTGTAGATACTTATTTAGCTGGATAGGTGTGCATGCCCCTAATCATTTGGTGCTTACTTCTCTTCTTATATGTCCATTCCACCTTCAAGGGCTCCCAATATGTGGTGACCTTCCCCATTGTGATAAAACATTGTGCACCCAATATCACATTGGTGTCAGGAATATAGACCATAAGGAAGTGATCTGTCAATGTGTATGTCGCCAAAGTTACAGTCAATGCCGGAACATACTTCACACATTGCATGGTTCTAGCTCCTAGAACCAAAACTCATAATCCTTCAAAATCATCTGTGGGTATATCTCTCTTCTGCACTAGCTGGGCATCAATAAAATTATAGGTAGTCACACTGTCTATCAATGCTAATAGCCCTTTCCCCTAAAATGTGCCTCAGACACTCAAGGTCAGATACTTGGGTACTCCCTGCAAAGATCCAAGGGCTCCTCCAATTGGAGAAAATGCTCCATTTCCACCCCCTGGTGGTGGTGGATCCTCTCTTGGTGCCACAACATTGGTGTCTCCTTCCGGATCCTCTTCTTACTCCTCTTCACTATCATAGAATACTTCAATATAGTGTACCTTTACTGCATCACACTAATGCCCCGGTGCCTATGGTTCTCGAAAAGTGAAGCAAAGCTTCCTCCTCCTCAAATATCTTCAGACATCATCACCAAGAGGTCCTTTTCCTTGGTTCTCCTTTAGGGAAGGAACCTTCACATATTTCCCCTTTTACTAAAAAGTAGGTTTTGGTTGGAAAGGAGCTCTTGCCCTTGGAAAAGCATCTTGTAAATCCCTAGCCCTCTCAATGGCATCTTGGAGCATAGTTGGTCCAGTGGAATTTACCAACCCATGAAAAGGATCTGCTAGCCCATCAATGAACATGTATACTCTCCGAGCCGTAGATCATAAATATGGCACCATGACGAAAATTTTCAAGAATTCAGAGATATAGGTATTCGAATTTCCGAAATGCTTGAACCTAGATAGCTCAACAAAGTGTGCCTCTGGATCTCTTTGGTCAAATATTTCTACCAACCTCTAGATGAATTCTGCATATGCAGTCACACCTGCATGCCCCAATGTAGGTATACCATGAAACCACCATTCATGTGCTTCACCTTCAAGGTGCAATGCTCCTATATTAATGGCCCCGATCTGTGATACTTGGTTCATCTGTAAATAGATGTATAATTTTTCCACCCAACCCTTGGTTGTGCACTTGGATGACCCATCAAAATCATATGGAAAGAATCCACCCATGGTACGTTACATATCATTGTTCTACATGTAACCTCTACTTCTATTGTTATTATGAGGTCTCTTATTATCCTTGATCTGACAGGACTCTTGGAAGTTTAGATTCTCTTTGAACCTTCAAAATTGAGATTCATATTATAGAAAGTAATCACCAAGAGCCTCCTTCTCTTGAGGTCCTCCAGCCCTATTTCCCACTGCTAGGAATGTAGGCATGGTGGAGCATTGTGAAACTTGCTGCAATGTTGGTTGCACACACCAATGATGTGCAGTGCCAGAACTTTCTCCTTGTTGAAAACCTCTTGGGGTCTCCCTTTGTCTTTCCACCCTCATCTCTTTGATTACTTTGGAAATATCTTTCATAGCTTGGAGAAGAAGCTTTGGAAACTCTTTTTCGTTCATTTCTCCTTATATTGGAGACTTGCCTCTATCTTCTTCATTTTTTTTTGTAATAAAAACTTCAACCTCTATTAATGTATTTCTTATCTTGGTCTGTAAGAGGTTCTTATTCTTTAGACGATGGATGTATTGCCCCTATAGGTTGAGCCAAGATTATTCTCTGATACCACAGTAATATTCCAAAATAGAAAAATCTGGAATATTGAACATAAAACTGGAAAATGCAGTAAACATCAACATATCAAACACATGAGCATATCATTGAGCCATTTTTATTATATGTAATATCATAAATGAAGTACAATAACTTGTTGAAGAGACACTCAAGCTAGGAAAAACAAGTCTGAAGTGACCCTAAACATCAATACATGAAACATTACTACAACATCAACTGCTGGGAGGATATGACTACATAATCCTACTGGAAATAGCTGCTTATAGAAAATAGTAATGCATATATATGTTGATTGGGTGCTCAAAAAATGTTGGAATTAGAGATTTGTGCTTTCTAACGCAATTCCAAGATAATTCAGAAGGGGTTTCTGGAAATGACAATGATGAAAAATGCAACCCTATGGCTAAATTACCCTCTATAGCTGGGTAACTGCTGGGAGGTGGCTGATATGATGAGAAAATGGCTGATACTCCTCCCCACTGACTTTCTGGATGAAGGGTTTCTCCCCTCACATGATGATAAGCTCAAAAAATTGGGTTATTAAGCCTCCATTGAATCTACCCTCCTGGATTATGCAATTCTTGAAGGAGACTGCACTGCTGAAGGTCGTTGAACATTAATTGATGCCGGATGATGGAATGTAGCTCAAATAAACTCTCTTGAGTGGGTACTCGAAGTCCCTCGAGGATGAGGGTGGGATTTCCACTCAGAAACACCCATGTACTAAACAACACAACAGACTCCACTAAACTGTTGAAGCGTGCAGAAATTCATAAAAGACAATACATAACAATATTCAAAATTCCCTCTGTGGTTTCCATCGCCTTCCTTATATGCTTTGTGAGCCTCTACCCCCTTGGCCCCACTCAATAATGATGCTACACTCATGGAGACTTCCTCCCATTATTACTATGCTGTCCTTCACTATCTCCACTACCAGGGTTGTTCTAGAACCCTCCCCCTTCGTGGAAAACCATTCTCAATTTTCAATGACACCAAGAAACTAGCAAACCACTAAAAATAAAAGATACTTCCTATGGAGCTTTATAACACAAATCGTTACAATATTTACAATGAATAACCTGCTAAAACATGATAATCATACCATTTATTGGAGCTTTATAACACAACTCATTACGATATTTACACAACCACATATACTTATGAACATTTGCTTCAACCAGAAAATAGCCATATTGTTTATGGAGCTTTATAAACCAATTCGATACAGTATGTACAATAATATACATATACACAGATATACACATTTTCTCAACCAATGAATAGAAGGATACGATGCCCATATCAACAACAAGGAAATCTAGAGTCTCACACCTCCACCCTCAAAGTAGTACTGGGATTCACCTCCTTCCCAGGAATTCTAGAATCCATTGTCAAAGTCAAATCTGCATCCAATGTCCATCGCTACAATCCAGTGATACTTTTCCACTCAGTGAACAGTTACTAGCTCAGTATTCCAGGCCACACTCCCAATATGCATTTGATTCCATCCGACAATGGTAATGACCCAAAAAAATTCATCTCAACCTTCCCTTATTTGCTACATAGTCCCTCGGGAAATATGATGACCCCTTCGGTGTAGTCACTCACCATCCAAGTTCTGTTGGTACCCTAATCTCGGGCATTACATCGCTTTCCAAGGCTTCCTCGCATCGAAAGTTTGAAAAAATAAGGCATATACCTACCTCAAAACCATCATACCGATCATAGCATACTCATGGATGTCAATGGACACTATTGAGCACCAATGTCCCATAATGGCCCTTCTCTTGAAGTGATTTACCAACAACATCTCATGCCTGTTTCAATTCCTTTTTCTTCCGTTACTAGTTCTTACAGTAGGTTTCAACCACCCAACCAGGAATTTTCGAGCTTCCTGTACCAAGCACATAAATTCCATTAGATTAAAAAAAATCGAAATAAATTTGCATCATACCTCATTAGTAGCTCGTCAATAAGGTACACTTTCACTCACGTCCCACCGAATGACTACTCACAATGAGTGCTAAGTGGACTATTAAAAAAACATGAGAAATTAGTCAGTTACGACTACCTATCATGGAAATGGTCATAGATGAATGACTTACCTAATGTAGTTGAATTCCAAAATGAATGAAATTAGTGATTTATGACTACCTATCATGGAAATAGTCATAGATGAATGAATTACTTAACACAGCTGAATCCAAAAAAACGATATCTAATATAATGCACTGCGAAAACACCTTAATACTTAAATACAAAGAGTAAATGGAGCTCTACTTGAATGGTTCATGAGGCACAATACTTGCTAAGGTTTTGAAAATGGGCTAGCAAGCTACGTGGGCTTGATTGTGGGGAAAATTCCACAGTTAAACATGGTTGAGATAGAGGTGATCTATAATGCGTGACCTCCCAAGATGTCCTGGTTACTGGTTGCAAGTCCCGAAAGTGATGATTGATGCTAAGGGGGCTTGATTGTGGGGAAAAATCCATAGTTAAGCAGGCTTGAGTCAAAGGATATTTGAGATGGGTGACCTCTGGGGAGTTCCTGGTTACAAGGTGCAAGCTGTGGAAGTGATGATTGACGCTATGTGATTCATTTCACTAGTTTCAATCCCACTTCTTCATCCCTATGAGCATCAACTGATGCAATGAGTGATAAGTGGACTATTCAATAAAACATTAGAAATAATATAGTTATAACTACCCCTCATGGAAATGGTCATGGAATAATGACTTACTTAACACAGTTGAATCTCAAAAAGTGATATGTAATATAATGCACTGCGAAAACCCCTAAATACTTAAATACAAAGAGTAAAGGGAGCTATGATTGAGTGGTTAATGAGGCACAATAATTGCTAAGGTTTTGAAAATGGGCTAGCAAGCTAAGTGGGCTTGATTCTGGGGACAAATACATAATCAAGCGCGCTTGAGCCAGATGCAATCTAGGATGTGTGACCTCCCGAGAAGTCCTGGTTACCGGGTGAAAGCATCAGAAGTGATTATTGATGCTATGTGATTCATTTCACTAGTTTCAATCCCACTTCTTCACCCATTTGAGCACCACCTAATGCAATGAGTGCTAAGTGGACTATTAAAAAATCATGATAAATTAGTCAGTTAGGACAACCTCTCATGTTAATGGTCATAGAAAAATGTCTTACTTCACACAACTGAATCCAAAAAAATGATATCTAATATAACATACTATGAATACCCCTCAATACTTAAATATAAAGAGTAAAGGGAGCTCTTTTTTAACGGTTCATGAGGCACAATACTTGCTAAGTTTTCACAAATGGGGTAGCAAGCTAAGCGAGCTTGATTTTGGGGAAAAAATCACGGTGATGATTGATGCTATGTGATTCATTTCACTAGTTTCAATCCCACTTCTTCACCCATGTGAGCATCACCCGATGCAATGAGTGCTAAGTCGACTAATAAAAAATCATGAGAAATTAGCCAATTGCAACTAGATCTCATGGAAATGATCACAGATAAATGACTTACTTAACTAATTTGAATCCCAAAAAATGTTATCTAATATGATGCACTAAGAAAACCCCTCAATACTTAAATACAAAGAGTAAATGGAGCTCTAATTGAATGGTTCATGAGGCACAATACTTGCTAAGGTTTGTCAAATGGGGTAGGAAGCTAAGTAGGCTTGATTGTGGGGAAAAATCCACACTTAAGTGCACTTGAGCCAGAGGTGATCTAGGATGGACGACCTCTGGGGAGGTCCTAGTTACAGGGTGAAAGTATTGAGAGTGATGATTGATGCTATGTGATTCATTTCACTAGTTTCAATCCCACTTCTTCACCCCTGTCAGCATCACCCGATGAAATGAGTTCTAAGTGGACTATTCAAAAATCATGAGAAATTAATTAGTTACAACTAGCTCTTATGGAAAGGGTCATAAATGAATGATTTACTTAGTGCAGTTGAATCCCAAAAAATGATATCTAATATAATGCATTGAGAAAATCCATCAATACTTAAATACAAATAGTGAAGGGAGCTCTACTTGAATGGTTGATGAGGCACAATACTTGCTACATTTTTCAAATGGGGTAGCAAGATAAGTGGGCTTGATTGTGGGGAAAACTCCATAGTTAAGCTCGCTTGAGTAAAATGCGATATGGGATGGGTCACCTCCCGGGAAGTCCTAGTTACCGGGTGCAAGTCCTAGAAGTGATGATTGATGCTATGTGATTCATTTCACTATTTTCAATCCCACTTATTCAGCCCTGTTAGCATCACCCGATCCAATGAGTGCTAAGTGGACTATTCAAAAATCATGAGAAATTAGTCAGTTAGGACTACCTCTCATGGAAATGGTCATAGATAAATGAATTTATTAACGTAGTTGAATCCCAAAAAATGATATCTAGTATAATGCATTGCGAAAACCCCTCAATACTTAAATATAAAGGGTAAAGGGAGCTCTACTTGAATGGTTTACGAGGAAAAATACTTGCTAAGGTTTTGCAAATGGGGTAGCAAGCTAAGTGGGCTTGATTGTGGGGAAAATTCCACAGATAAGCGTGCTTGAGATAGATTCGATCTGGGATGAGTGACCTCCCAGGAGGTCCTAGTTATGAGGTGCAAGCCTCGGAAGTGATGATTAACATTATGTGATTCATTTCACTAGTTTCAATCCCACTTGTTCACCCCTTTGAGCATCGCCCTATGAAATGAGTGCTAAGTGGTGTATTAAAAAATCATGAAAAATTAGTCAATTACAACAACCTCTCATGGAAATGGTCATAGATTAATGACTTACTTAATGAAGTTGAATACCAAAACATGATATCTAATATAATGGAGTGCAAAAACCCCTGAATGTTTAAATACAAAAAGTAAAGGGATCTCTACTTATATGGTTCATGAGGCACAATACTTGCTAAGGTTTTGAAAATGGTGTAGCAAGGTAAGTGGGCTTGATTGTGAGGAAAAATCCATAGTTAAACATGCTTGAGGCAAAGGCGATCTAGGATGGGTGATCTCTCGGGAAACCTTGGTTACTAGGGTCAAGTCTTGGAAGTGATGATTGATGCTATGTGATTCATTTCACTAGTTTCAATCCCACTTCTTCAGCCTTATGAGCATCACCCGATGCAATGAGTGCTAAGTGGAATATTAAAAAATCATGATAAATTAGTCAGTTATGACTACCTCTCATGGAAATGGTCATAGATGAATGACTTAATTAACACAATTGAATACCAAAAAATGATATCTAATATAATACATTGTGAAAAACCCTCAATAATTATATAAAAAGAGTTAATGGAGCTCTACTTGAATGGTTCATGAGGCACAATACTTGCAAATTTTTCACAAATGGGTTAGCAATCTAAGTGGGCTTGATTGTGGGTAAAACTCCACAGTTAAGCGTGCTTGAACTAGAGGCGATTTGGGATGGGTGACCTCCTGGGTAGTCTTGGTTACTGAGGGTAAGTTTGGGAAGTGATGATTGATGCTATGTGATTGATTTCCCTAGTTTAAATCCCAAATCTTCACCCCTATCAACATCACCCGTTGCAATGAGTGCTAAGTGGACTATTCAAAAATCATGATAAATTAGTCAGTTACAACTACCTCACATGCATAGATGAATGAATTACTTAATGCATTTGAATCCCATAAAGTGATATCTCATATAATGCACTACGAAAACCCCTCAATACTTAAATACAAACAGTAAAGGGAGCTCTACTTGAATGGTTCATGAGGCACAATACTCGCTAAGGTTTTGCAAATGGGGTAGAAAGCTAAGGGGGTTTTATTGTGGGGAAAAATCCATATTAAGTGCGCTTGAGCCAGACGCGATATGGGATTGGTGAGCTCCCGGGAAGTCTTGGTTACTGGGTGCAAGTCTCAAAAGTGATGATTCACGCTAGGCAACTCATTTCACTAGTTTCAATCCCACTTCTTCACCTTTGTGAGAATCAGTCGATGCAATGAGTTCTAAGTGGACTATTCAAAAATCATGAGAAATTATCAAGTTAAAACTACCTCTTATGCAAATGGTCATAGATGAATGACTTACTTAACGCAGTTGAATCCCAAAAAATGATATCTAATATAATGCACTACGAAAACTCCTCAATGGTTTTTTGTTTATTATTTTAAAATGAATTTTTAGGTATTGAAAAATATAGAAAATAAAACGCTCTCACCGAGGGAATTATGTACTATCAAAGCTCGCTCCACCAATAAAAATAAAAATAAGATTTCCAAAAAATTAAAATTACTTTTAAATTTATGGGAAAATAGAAATATTAAACATTTTCCCAAAGCTTTGGTTAAAACTATAAAAAACACAATAAAAACATGAAAAGTCAACACACTTTGAACCATGCAAATGTTATATTCCTTGGAAAGGAAATGAATCATAAAATTTCCCTATCATAAAACTAATAATCAATTTTTAAATTGTTGTGAATTCAATATAAAATTTGTTTATAATGAGATGTGAAATGCGACTTTTTTCATATACTTACAAGGATAAGTAATTAATGTTTGAACTATTATAATAATTCATTATATAAATTAATCTGATTTTAAGTATAATGGAATATTTTATTATAATATTATAGTATATTTATATAATATAAGGTTTTAAAAATTAAGTAAATTAATGTTATATCTAATTTTACACATGTGATTAAAATAATATGTTATTAAAAAAGGATATGGATATTAGAGAACTTGTGTTGTTTTAATGAATGTGGATTTATCTTTCCTATGATATCAATGCTCCATTGGTTAAACGTGATACTAATTATGACATGTTATAGTGGTATTGATACTTTGTTTTGTCTTCCCACAATTAATTGAGAAATTTTACTTCTTCTCAAATAATCATGAGCATCTCAAAATATTAGGTGAATAGAATCCAACCCTCAAGACTTTCTCGGTTGTAGTTTTTCCAAAAAAAAATGAATTTTAGTTGGCCCATTGGGGATATATTTCAAGACTCTTTTATCATATTCCTTTTCTAGGCATCTCATTGAAATTTTTCATTATTCTCATAGTGAATAATTCAATACTTGATATGTGAAATATTTCACAATAGTGTAAGTGTTGTTGGATGCTTTAAAATATGAAGATGTACAACCTTCAACATTACTAATAGTGATATTATTTATTTAAGAATAGTAGTGGTCTTCTTGATTCAATGGAAAGAGACTTTGGGTTTGGTATTTATCACAATGCTTGTCTATTTGTTTACTAGAACCAAATCGTTTGTGTTAAAGGGTAGCTTCCTTAGTAAGTTTGTGTGACAAGTTACATGTTTCATTTATAGGTAGAAATGGGTAGAAACAACGCTCTTCACAAGGTTTTTGATATTAAATTAAAGTTCATAAGGGAGCTATGGCTCATGATATTTTGATCATTACATGCAAGAGTTATTGATTACACTAACTACTAGGTTGTGTCTTAGTCCTTTGCTATTATGCCTCAAATAATTTTTTAAGGGTATAATTAAAAATAACTAAACTAGATCTCTCTAGGATACTTCCAAATCCATTTATGAGGTAGTGTGCAATATAATTTTGATATTGAAGCAACAAAAATGCATGATTGTCTCTATTACAATCATATCACACAAGGTCTTCAAATGCTACGAAAAAAGTTTGAAGGAACCTTTTATCTGCATTGTTTACTTGTTCCCTTGTATATATAATTAAAACCTTTATAAAATAATACTGTTGATGGAGTTTCCTTGGAATATAAGAATGAATGACAAGTGATTATAACTTGCAAATGCACACTTTATCTCCTAAGTTTGTTCATGGACTTTTCTTGAAATATAGGAATGAACAAGAAATGATTCAAGCCCACACTCACTTTGAATCTTTGTTTTCCAATTTCTCATTATCCAATAAATTCCTAGGGTTATACACCAAAAATTTGGTTAAATTGTAGATAACTACTAGAGATATCAGTTTTGAGATAGGAGAAGAATAAATTCAATAATTATGCTGACAAAATATCGGATAAAGAGCCAATAGAGGTTTTACAAGCATGCAAACCATGTATACATAATTGTGTAGAGAAATAACTCTTGTAATTCATCATGTAAGTAATGATTTAAAATTTTGAGGGCAATTGTAACTATTACAATACCTTTAAAATCCATCCCATTGGAAAACTAATATTGGGATAATCTAAGCAAGGAGGACACATTTTATTTCTAGTAGAATTTGTATGGTGGTTGCGTTTACATAAAATATCAAGAATGAAGATGCATGAAAATCTATTTCACTCTTGATGAATAATGTATGTCTCTACATTTCAATGGATGGGTGAATGTGTTCACAGGGTATATGTTATAAGTGCTTCACTTTAGCACATATAATATTTTTTTTGGAAATAGTTATATCTCTTTATATTCTTAGCATTCTAATGATGGTTTTGGTGGTTAACAACATCTTAATTCCTCCTATACATTGGCATCAAGTGATTGGAATGTAGTTTTGTGATTTTCATGAAGATTATTATTTTCATGAATGGTAAGATATTGAGAAGCGATCCAAAATTAAAGAAGTGAAGGTCTCATGAAAATATTTGCAAGCTATTTTATACTTTTCCAAAATCTCACCTAACATATATATATATATATATCCTACACACATACCTTTGCATCCACCCATATGCATCCTCCCATATATTCAACACCTAGATCTTTGGATCCCACACATATATATATTTCCTTCATATAGATAATACACATCTTGTTAATGTCAGTGAATCCACATATATATATATATATGTATCAATATTTATATATACCACATATATATCTACACCCTTTCTAATAATGTTGCATTGAATGTACACATATATATGGTTCTTATATACATCGGTAACACCTATTTCGAATCATGTAATATAACACTTTACAACTAAACACGCCATATAAGACCTTAACATCATCCCCTCGTACAAGATCATCACTGCTTATCATTGAAGGTTGCATATTCTACGATTGTTATATTTCTATTTTACCTCTCATGATATACGGTTTTTGTATCTTCACTCAACTTCTCATAACTGAAGTTTATTATATTCGTATTTGCATCCATAAAATCGGTGAGGGACGATCTATGAGATTATTATATTCATTCTCATACGGTGTCTCAGGGGCATATATATATATATATATATATATATATATATGCGTGCTCCATCCTCGATATAAAATCGGTTGAGTGTTACCCCGAAGGTTTACAGTCTTATCAGACCTATTTTATGTACCCTATGCCGTCATAGAAGATCTGCACGCAATCTTGCTACCTGGTATCGATACATGAAATTTCGCCCATATTAAATCCCTGCCCCCTGCGAATACAGGATAAATTTATGAGTTTACAGTTGGATGCAGTGGTCCTATGGTTTACTGGCCCCACTGGCGGGTAGCGTGTGGTGGGTAGCGTGACCACAGTACTTCACTCATTCGGGCGCCGGAGAATTTACACGCGTCCCTTTCTAACACGACGCAGTGTTCAAAATCATAGGTTGTCTACCCGATATGGTTTCTAACATCCATCTCGGGATCTCAGGCCACGCGCTGTAAATGCAGACTAGGGTTTTGGTCTCTACAAGTTGCGCTATCTTGCCTCGAACGCCCCGCTCGTCCTGTGATCGAACCAAAGTATTAGGGTTTGGTTTTTTTCTCTTTTAGCCTGCACTCGGATCCTGAGCATTTCATATTCCCCTTTTTTCATCTTACTTCAGCTTGCAGGAAGGGAGATCGTTGGATGTGTGTGCCCCAATGGTGTGCGATTCCTCCTCAGCACATGGGTGTAAACCGCTCCTTGTCTTCATCTTTCACGCATCAGTTTTTTTTTTTCCTTCTATGTTTATCATTCGTTCAATAACGCATTTCTCTATAATGCTGACTGGTAACATATTTGGTTGGCCTATCCGGTCATTTGTTACAGGCACCTGCACCCCGCCCCGTCAATGGTTTCCCGTCGTATGCATTAGCGCTAGTGCTGCACTGGTTCGACTGTCAAGTATTCGTTACCCTACGTTTTATTCGTGGGATTGAGAGGTAATGAAGATGGAACGCAAGATTTTGTCAATCCGTAGATCTATGGCGTGCCTTCTACTGCTGGAATCCTGTCTGTATAACAAGATTCCGAGCTGTGGCTTACCACCTTGTTTTATCCAGCACAGTTATTCCCCTTTCTTTTTCAGTTGAGTATTAGCGCTTCCTAAATCTGAATAAAGTGTGATATGTATCGTTGATGTCGTATCAATACCTGAGCTACAGATGAGGGTCCTCACCCCATGCAATCGGCACCCGACGCAGCACTACTGTTCCTAAATTTTATTGATTTCTTTTTTTTCTGTATTCACGCGTTTATTTTATTTTACAAATAGGACTCCAAGAATTTTTTACATTTGTCTACTTGATTTCCTCGTT
This sequence comes from Pinus albicaulis, assembly GCA_034641835.2. Taxonomy (NCBI): domain Eukaryota; kingdom Viridiplantae; phylum Streptophyta; class Pinopsida; order Pinales; family Pinaceae; genus Pinus; species Pinus albicaulis. The sequence continues at coordinate 1,659,605,341 of CM076578.1, read as the reverse complement.
AACAGGGGGTTTAACATTGTTTAGATTCAACGTGTAAATTAACCGATTACTTCCCTTTTTTCGGATTACATTTTCGTGGATAGATATTCTAAATTGCAGCTCTCTGAAATAGAACCCATTTCAATTTAGAAAAAAAATATCCCTTGTTTCCTGTTTGTATTTTATCTCTGGCGAGGAAGACGCTACTGGTTACCCGCCAGTTTGGTGCTGTTTTTTTTTCAAAGCCGCAATGCTAGACATTTATAGGCACGTAATGCTTACCTGACCTTCATGTGTATACAGGTGTAATTTCTTTTACCCTCTATTATGGTTTCCCGCACACTAAACTAAATTTGATCTCGTATGGGGTGTGGGCTAGCCGGTCCGGCGGCCTTCAAAATGTAAGAGTCGTTTTAATACTGTCACCGAAATGAACAATAGTTTCGTATTATGTTTAGATCTGGCTGATCATGCGGTGATTGCCCCTAAGAATTACTTTCATTTGTTTTCATACCGTGCATACTCAAGCAAATGTATAGCGCATGCTTTCTAATGATGATGCGCATGCGACTGAATAGTTTCACAGTTTAATTTCTTCATATACATCTGTTATCGAAGGACTAAAGAGCACTTAATTTAATTCGGTCGATTTAGATACTAATGTTATATCTATCCAAGCATAGTTTGCGGTTAGTGTTGACAACATAAAGTTTGCAAATAAATATTTTTTTATATATATTTATATATCTATGTGTTGCCGTGGAAACCTAAGGCGGGTCAAGGATTTTTCTCTGATAATATAGACTTGAGAATAGAAGTTCTTTTTGTTTCCATCTCTCAGTTTGTTTTTCTGAGAAGTCCAACTATTATAAAATACTTGTATGTTAGATTATGGCATTTTCCCTAATTTTTCTCACTCAGATTGCAAACTCCTCCACATAGATATGTAAATTCAAAAATTATCATCTCAGCAGAAGCGAATTAAAGTTAATCCAACCTTGTTCCTCTACAGTAATAGTCTTTCAGATTTAAATCATCAGTCATTTACGAATTTTTCTAGATGCATGTCCACCGTTTGTTTCCTACAACTGTGCAGCGATGCTAGAGGAAATTCTTATGATTATTACAGCTAAAAGTAACCTTACTTCTGGACTTGAGATGTACTCAATATAGCTATTTTTAACGTCTTTGCTGCTCCTTTATTGCACTAGGTAGATATTAGTTTTGCTATTATATTTTCCTAACATTTCTATGAGCATATAATTTCACCTCTGTGTACATCAGAATTAATCTAGTATCTAATTTCCTATGGAGACGAAGTACCTTCAGATTTAAACCAACCTTGGTTTAGAAATTCTGTAGGTTGCTACTTCATAGAGCACTGGTCTACAACTAAACAAAATTTTGGATGGTGGCTGCCTTAACTGGATTCTGTTAAATGTAGTACTGAAATATCTCATAACAATAAATTTTATTTTATATGTAGCCAATTCATACCATGGAAATTCAAAATAACCAGAATTTTAACAACATACCACTCTTGCAAATGACCAACCTCCCAACCGTAGAATCCTCTTTGTCTCCCAGGATTCACCCCCGAGCTGAGATCACCTCCTAGCACTGATCAACCTCTGATCTGCCTAGGAGCATCTTATTTAAGCTCATAATTCCCCCAAAGCATGTTTCTAATTCTGCGTCCAGAATAGCAGGATGCTTTCTTTCCTGTTTGGCCTAGGCTTCCCATTTTGGGATTCTTTAAAGCTTTTTTATGCTTTTCCTCAGCTTTTCCAGCTTTTCTCTACCTCTTCCCAACTACTCCTCTTCATTGGGGAAATTTAGATTCCTCCTCAAATCTAAATTAATTTCTTTCAAGGATTTTTGAAAGATTTTGGGGATTTGTTGCCTTATCCATCCTCATGGATTTGGTAAGTGATCTCTAATTCTCATCTTGGTCAAAATGCACAATCATTTTATTTATTTCCTCAAATAAAATATGTAAATACATTCACACCATACTTATCCCTTGGGGTCCACCCCCTTTAGGACTAAAGTTCAATGTCTAACTTTAAAAATTCAACACAGAAATTGGGGGTGTTACACAGTTAAAATGGAAAACATGCAAGATCATAACACAATAAATTGATGACATATTTCACCCCTCCTGGGCTACGTCTCCGGGTTCAAATTCCAATGCTGGCCTTTTTCATTATATTCTCAAATGCTCAAATTCATCAACATATAAGCCTCAATTTTGAAAAATAACGTTTCCATTATGTCCTGAATACCCAAAAACTATTGTCTAAGCTCTTCTTGGGATCAAAAAGTTTGAAAAATGGCCAAGATAGGCCTCCTTCTTTACGCTGCCTACAAATAGATCTACAAATTTTGTCTCTCTTCAACTTGGGAAACAAATTGGTCCTGTGGTGTTTTGGTTTGGTACTGAATTAGAAACCAAAATTTCTTGGGTTTGATCCACAAAAATCGGTGGCGGTTGTGTTTTTGGCTCGTGGTTTTAAATATTAAACAAAATTTTCATTTAATGGCCTTTTGGCCTCGCCAAGTCTTATGCCCCTGATTCGTGCTTTTTCCACATTCCCTAGGCCTATTCGATCGTTTTAACTTTGATATGGCTAGGGGCATGGGTGATTAACACCACATGCCCGACGCCGCATCTCTATCTCCATCAGTCACATTCCACACCTTAGAACCTAGGCTGGGTTGGTTGGGCACACTTACCAGCCTGACCCTTACCCCCAACCATGAAAATATTTTACATTAAATATAACCACCCACCTATGTTAACAAGAACCATCATGTATCCTGATTTTTTGGACATCTTTTGTGCATTTCGGAGGATATGGGGTCTAACTCCACAAAGTTGGTAAATTGACCTACCAAAATTTTGGAGTCATTCCCGAGGCCACATGGTTACCTCTTATTTGGCCACATGGCACGCTCTTATTAGCCCACATGGTGGACTATGATTAGTCCACCACACCAATCGTACACCCAAGCACTGTGTGGCATGTGCCCTCATGCTATTAGTAAACTTGCTACCCATACAACCCAATAAGTTGATAACATTAGAATTACATCAACGTACAAAATTCCATGTGGAATTTGTCCCCTACATAATCAACCCTACAAGTTGAATTTTCAGTTTTTTACCAAAAACATCAAAATTTGATAACTTCCTCATATGGTGTCAGATTGAGGCGATGTAAGAATCGTTGAAATTATAATGACGAGGTATACGATTTGCAACCAGTTTTAGGAGATTTTGAGCACTTTCATTTCTTAGAATATTTTTGATTCCCTAGATCACTCCTCCCCACTGAAAGCTTTTGGACCACCAAAATTTTGTCTATACTCAACAATCAAGTGATGGTACAACTCCCTCACTTTTTCTATCTCTATACGCCTTAATTTTCTTGGATCGGTACCTTTAAGCCGCACACAAAGATACTCCACATTTCCTCTCTATGAAGCTATTATCTTCTTGTCAAGACTTGATTCTTCTTGCAACTCATTTAAATATATAGGAGAAAAATATTATATAGATGGAATATGAACATTCTCTTCTTGATCGAGAATCATAGGACACAATCTCAAGTTTTCCACATTCACAACATAACAAATTTGCATGTAAGGTGGAAAATCTAATTGGAAGTGTTGTTACTAATCTTCTCCAAGATTTTAAAAGGACCATATCTAATTGGCTTGATATTTTGACCTTAACCTTGTAGTCTTTCATTTCTAATGTGAAACCAAACTTGATCTCCCAAATTGAATTCATGATAAACATTATGCTTATCATGTATTTCTTTGTAATTGGCTTGGATTTTCTCCAATTTTTCTTCTACCCTTTGATGCACTAGCTGAATCTTTTCAATGAAATGCTTGCCTTTGTCCACATCGTTATGTCTATCTACTGCAATATCTTTACCAAAGATGAAATCTAGAGGAGACTTTGGAAAATAACCTAAGCAAGCTTCAAATGGAGATATTTGTGTATATGAGTGCTTAGCACGATTGTAGACATGATGGATGCAATGCAAAAGCTCATCCCAAAGTTTAGCATGCTTAATACAATATCCTTGAAGGATATGCACTACTGTTATGTTCACTAATTGTGTTTTTCCATTGGTTTGTGGATGAAATGATGCATTTCTATTCAACTTTGTGTCCATGAGTTCCCATTAAATTGACCAATTTTTTTTGATAAATCGAGAATCTCGATTATAAATAATCGAATAGGTAACCCAAAATGAACCCATACATTTTGGAAAAACATCTTTGCAGTTTGTTCAGTTGTAACTAGTTTCTTACATTGTATCAACATACACATTTTTTTGAAACGTTCTACTAAAACATATATATATAATCATGACCCTTTCTAGGCATTGGTAGTCCCCCAACAAAATCCATAGAAATACTTTCCCAAGGACAAGAAGGGATAGGAAGTGGAGTGCACAAACCCAAATTCCTATTGCTTGGATTGCTAGTAGTGCACATAGAACATCCTTTTACATATCTTGATACAATTTCATTCATGCGAGGCCAATAAAAATACCTCTGTAATTGAGCGTTTATTTTTTCTACACCAAAAATCTTGTTACACCAAAAAATAAACAACTTACTATGAGTGAGATGCATCATTCCTTTTGTATTCAACATGGAATTGACAAATGGTATTTAAAAATAGTAATGGTAAATAATATTTGAATATCCCCGTAAATAAATATTATTTCAATGTCCAACTTAAGATATATCTATATATATATATATATATATATATAGCTGGAGTGGGCATAATGGGTAAGAGCATGTGTTTCCTCCTAAGAGGTCATAGGTTCAAAACCAGAGGGGGGGAAGCTTATGTAGGAAAAGAGTATGTATGCCTTCGTAGACTTAGTAGTCAAAGTTGTGACTGATAGAGAGAGAGAATATCTTATTGAGCATATATGTATTTTTTACATTCTAGTACGAGGAGTGTGTTAATGTCTAACATAAAATTGACAAGTGACAATTAAAAAACATGTTAATATATTTTTTTTAATTATAATGTCCACCATATTATATTTCAATATTCAAGTTAACTAAAATATTTTAAAATCTACTTTACACACATGTCAAGCCAGTTAAAATTAAAATTTTCTTATGTTTAAAACATTGAAGTGACAATTAAAAAACATGTTAATAGTTTTTTTTTCTTTAATTATAATGTCCACCATATTATATTTGAATATTCCAGTTAACTAAAATATTTTAAAATCCACTTTACACACATGTCAAGCAAATGAAAATTAAAATTTTCGTATGGATAAAACGTTTTAATAGTGAGTTATCAAGTATAATATCTATGTGTAATATACTTATATAAAGAGCTAACATAAATCCAATTTAATTTCATGTGGAGATGGATCAAATCCTCAAAGTGAAAAGAAAGAAAAAAAAACCAAAATACGTGCACCTTTATAAATTTTATCCCTCTAAATACATAATAGATATTGATATAAAATTGCAATTAACAATATCATAGACACATCTAAATTCAAATTCACATAAAATTATTTTCATAAATAGAGTACACCAATTTTAGAATTTTAGAACAAATGAATAGATATAATATTTATAAGATCTAAACTAAGACCATACAATTATTGTCCTTATGTTTTTATTTCACGTTAAACATTAAAATTATTATGGTTAAAAAATATATGTTTAGTAAAATCAATTTTCATACAATTATATATTTTATATACAAATATTAATATTTTTTTAATTTATTATTATAATATTTTTAATTTTTTTTTAATTTTAATTTTTTTTATTAATATTTTCCTCAACGTGTTTTGACTTTCGTATCTATTTGTTTTTTTTTTTCAATTTTCTATTATTAATTTGTTTTTTAAATAAATTTATTTAATTTTCTTTACACTTCTTAAAATGATATTTTGAAGAAAATATGTCAAATATTAACATTTTTTTTAAGAAAATGTATCAATATTAAAATTAATTTACTCATAAAAAAATAAATATATCCATTTCTTTTCCTTACTTTCCTCCAAACCCGTTCTTCTTCCTACTTAAATAATAATTTCATTAAGAACTATGAAATAACTGTATATATACTTAAAGCATTAAAAAAAATAAAAAATATAAAGCAGCTACTATGTTCATGACACTAATTACCCAACTAAAATATCATGTTATGGTCATAAAATGAAAATATACTTTTACATATACACCTTGGAGTATCTCATACTTCATGGAACATTCATGTGTTCAATTCGTAGAACCCTCTTGTTAGTCTCTGCTTTCGGCGGTGAAGGGACTATAGCGATCGTTTGGTGTTGATCTAGCATTAATTTAAGTTGACAACCAATGCATCAAATTTTTTAACCAATGTTTTAACAGAAACATTCTGTCTAAAACTTTTTTTCCAAAGTTTATGCTTTGAGGTCTTATTGCCGATCATATCCATAGTTTTTAATATTTTCAATATAACTTTGGATAATATGCTTTCAATTTCATTAAAACTTGAATTATTGCTAGTTTGGAGGTAGCATTACTCTCTGAACATTTAATGTTTGTATTGTAAAATTGGTTCATAAGTTTCACAATACATTTAAATTTCTTAAATTTCGAGGTAGCATTACTCTCTGAGTATTTAATGTTTGTATTGTCAAATTGGTTCATAAGTTTCATAATACATTTAAATTTCTCAAATTTCGAAGTCCATCCATTTTTAAATTTCTCAAATTTCGAAGTCCATCCATTTTTTTGCATGTAGAATTGTCATTGCCTTTGTCCGCCACTGCTTTTCTACATCCACATCTCCCATAGCTTTTGTCTACCTCCAACATCTTGCTTTTCTACATCTACACCTCCCATAGCTTTTGTCGACCTCCAACATCTGCCTGAAACTTGCCAACACCGTCACTATTTTCGACCACCCTTTCTTGGTAAGTAATGTCCCTGAGCTTTTCTTGGTAACTAATGTCCCTGAGCTCCTTGGAGATCCATTCTACAAATTATTGTTCTCATAACCTGAAAATTTCCAAAAGGCTGTCCGGACGGTTCTTTTTTCTACCTCCAACATCCTGGAAATGGCGTCTACCTCCAACATCCTGAAAATTGCCAGCAATTTGACTATTTTTGACTACCATTTTTGGTAATATTTTTCTCATAAACTGGATTCTTTTTGCAGTGTTATACCACAGGCGTATGCCTTCATGGAGATTGCATCACCATCTGTTAATTTTCCTTTTCATGTTAATTTTGCATAAGGCATGAAAATTTTAAATCAACATTCATCAAATTACAGATCTATAAATTCCCTACCTTGAAGAGCATGTATGAATTGACTGTTTCCATATTAGCTTCTTGATTGCAAGAATGTTTTTCCAGTTTCTCTCCAAAATTTGTTCATGTTCAACTGTACCAACTGCGGAGACCTCGAGTTAATTTTTTCACATTTGAAGAGATTTCTACCTCCATATAAATCTACATATCTATTACTACCTCTATCTAAATATGAAACACAGAAATTTTGAATTAGTGTTTCCAAGGTTACCTAAGGTCTGCAGAACACTTTCATACTTTCATGAAATTTTATATATCAACTTCGTTATCTCAGCTTCATAAACGATTTAGCATAAAATTGAAATTACCTATTGACAACCCGAAGAAATTTATAGTGGTTTTCATACTTCCATGACTCTCATTATATCGACTTCATGAACAATTCTGCATAAAATTGAAATTACCTATTAACAACCAAATTCACAGTAGTTTGCCCAATAAATAAATATTATAGATAATATCCATGATAATGAAATATGGAGGATTCAAACAGTTACATATTGAATATTTAGATAAAAGTTCAAAAAAGATACAGAAACTCTTGAAATTGACACACACAACTCTTGAATAGCCAATATAGATGAAATTTTATACATTTCTTTGAAACTGAATAGAGGGTGAATGAATTACACCTCCATACAGTCATCATAACACTGTTACTGGATATAGAACTTTTAGGTTCATGCGGTTCAGCTGCATGAATGGTTTAACATAGAATTGAAATTACGCATGAACAACAGAGAGAGAGACTTGAATGTTCATACATTAATCATGACAGTAGAATACAAACATAGAGATATTGAAATAATCATTATAATTATAAAACTATGAGAAGGATACCCTAAAACATCGCTCTCTCATCCCTTGTTGGTTCTTCTGGAATGAGAAAGAAGTCTTCTTATAGTATTAATGTTTAGACTGAGAAATGTTTTGGCTGCGTTGAAAGAAATGATGTATCCTTGGCTTGTAAAAGCATGGGTTGGTCCTGCTAGCGATTCCATCTTTTGAGATGATGATATAGCTAGAGTTATGATTCCTCGCCATTGCACTCTTCTGTTTTCCATTGCACTAACTTAAAGTTGTGGTTTATAGATGCAGGAACAGCTTAACGACGAACAATATTTTGAGACTTCTTCAAATCATCAATGGGAAAAGTCTGTAGGAGGCTCAGCGTCGACAAAGTTTTTGTAGTCCTTTGTATTTTTTGTAAACTTAATCTATTTCCCATATTTTCTTGCTCAAAAGTGCTAGAACTTGCAGAGAAAATTTGTGTAGTGAGTAGTATTCTTCTCTAAACTTACTTTATTTCCCATATTATGTTGTTGAGAAGGGCTAGAACTTGCAATATTCATGTAAATTATATTATTGTGCAAGAATAATGGATTCAAACAAAATTGATGCAGCGAGGCTTCTTGAACATAACAGAAAATTGATGCAGCGAGGATTCTTGAATAGAACAGAAGAAGATGGTGGTTTCGTTAGGGAATCCCAGTTCCTCTCCTCCTGCATTGCATGAGACGGAGGAAAAAATGTGTCGGAGAGGTTTAGGGTGGACGCATGGCATGCCTTCGATAATGGTGATAATGGAATACTCAAGCATGTGTCCCTCATGTGAGGTCCCATACCATAATGACCACACACGAATCCCTCAACATTTTTGGTGACTTAATAAACTGGTGTTGGCATGTGTTACACGTGGTGGTCGTAACCTAAACTTGCAAATTTGATTTACCATGAAAACGACCAAATTCCAAAAATTGGCTTAGACATGAAGCTGCAAATTTTAGGCTTCCACATGAAGCTGCATTTTTTATTTATCCAACAAAGGGCTTTCCCTCTCCTTCGCTGAAGCACGTGTTGTATGGACTGAATAATGAACAAGCACACTCGCATCAAATAACCTCACTGGCATAATTTATTAGTACATACAATTAACTTGTCCTTACCTTGGATTATGGTTTTTAATGGGAGCTGCAGATTTTATTTATCCAACAACGGGCTTTCCCTCAGCTTTGTTGAAGCACGTCTTCTGTGGACTGAATAATTAACAAGCTCACTGACATAATTTATTAGTACATGCAATTAACTTGTCCTTACCTTGGATTATGGTTTTTAGTGGGAGCTGCAAATTTTATTTATCCAACAATGGGCTTTCCCTCGCCTTTGCTAGAGTACGTCTTCTATGGACTGAATAATTAAGAAGCTCACTGGCATAATTTATTAATACATACAATTAAATTGTCCTTACCTTAGATTATGTTTTTTAATGGGAGTGTCCCTAGACTGTAGGGAGCCCAGCTGCAATGTTGTCTGTTGTGATTTCTGGTAAACAAGCTAGACCCGTGCTGTCCTGAATCAAGAATATTTAAATTTTTTATTTAAATAATTTGCACCCCTTTTTGTTTTTATCTCAGACCTATTTCTTAGCCATAATCAATGATTATGTTTCTAAATTTAATAGCATGAGGCAAGAATCAATTATTATATTTCTAAATTTAATACTAATAACAATGTGATGTTCCTGGTATGTTGTTCACACAGTTTGAGTTCAATGTTATACTCGCTGTATTACATAGGTTTTAAAAATTGTTCATAACATGGAGCACATCATAATTTGAGTACGAACTTTTAACAAAAGAGAGGAAGCCATCACTCACCGGTTAAATTAAAAATATATGTAAATATTATCAATGATATGCAATCTTCATTTTTCAGCAGTGGTCGCATCCTTTCTCGGCAGGGACTTTTGACACTGATGTGGCTCTTGTTATACTAGCATCTACTCAAAATGAAGTTTGTACCCTCTGACCCTCTTACCTTACATGTTAGAATCGCCATCCACTTTCTCGTCACCCAATCCCTTTGCCCACTAGCTAAGGCAGGCAATGAAATCTAAATGGGCCCCTTCACCTTTGATTTCACATATGTATCCCTTTTCCCACTAGCTAAGGCAGGCAATGACATCTAATTGGCCCCTTCACCTTTGATTTCACATATGTATCGACTCTAGTTTCTTTCCCTTTATAGCGTGGAATAGAGTACACACCCTCACATTGCACAACTTGTTTCGGAGATGATGTAATTTTCTTGTTATGTGTTTTTGGTTTATATGAGAGATGTTATAATTTTTTTTTGGTTATATTAGAGTTTTTTTAGTTTAGTATATAAGTGATGCAATTTTATATTTGGTTGGTTAAATATTTTAATTTAGTGAATTTATATAAAAATAAAATGAAATAAATAAATGTTATATTTATATTTATAAGTATATATTTTTAAGTTTGGTTGGACTACATTTTTATCATGTCCAACATCAAGTTAGAGAATTGAATCGATAGTTTTACATCAAGGAGTGTTTTAACAGATTTGAAGCAGTATCTTAAGAGAGCACTTGATCACCCTCTACTAGTAGACATATTTATAAGTATAACCACTGTCTACCAATAAACATATTTATAACTATAATTAATAATTTAATTAATTTAAATTTATCTTTTATTAATTTAAATTTATTTAAAGAGATATTTTTTTGAAATACAAATTCTACTTTATAGTGAAAATAAATTTAATCCTTCTCATAACTTACTACATCTAGAATTAAAATAAATTTAGGATTATGATACTTTATAAATGTGATACAAAACTCCTATGATATTTATAATAATTTATATTAATAAATAATAAGATTAAGTAATTAAAATATATTTCTTAAATTTTTATTTGTTATAATTTATTTTAATAATTAAATATTAAAACACTATCTATTATTATTATTAATTAATTAAGGGTTAAATATCTTTATGGTTTTTTTTTAATCATTCTATATTTTCATTGAATATGGAACAAGAACATTACTGGTCTCGTTTCATTTATTTATTCATTTTTATTTTTTTATAAATAGAACATAATCTATATTTTCATTGAATATGAAAAGAGAACATTACCTCCCTGGTTTCATTTGTTTATTCATTTTTATTTTTATAAATATTATTTAACATATTTTTAATTTAACATTTAAATACTATATTAATTTTTTTTGATATTACATAAACATTTTGAAAGAAATATATTGTGACTGCGAGAATGAAAAATGTCGAGAATTGTCGAGAATTAATTCTTCAATGTAACATTACTTACATGGTCAGTTTTCCTTCTACTTAGAAACCACCAACGTGAATACTTTCGAGGAAGCTTGCTCGACCTATCTATCCATTAATCAAATCTTATTGAAGGGTGGGGATAGGCTCTTTCTATTAACTTTTGAATAATAAGAGCGATTACTTTCTCTATTGATTCGGTAGCTTGAGCAGGAAGCACCTGGTCGTCTACAATGCAGCATTGTTTTTTTAAATAAAAAATAATAATTAATTAAAAATTTAATTTTCATATTGAGTTGAATTTTTTTTATATTAAATAATTAATTTTTTTAAATTTATATATTTATATATAATAAATTTGATGATATTTGTAAAATAAAACTTTTAAAATATACCTTTTCTTATAATATTTGTTAATAAACAGGTTATATGATTGATTATTAAATGCTACGTTTTATTTTTTTTTAGCAATTCAACATATAAAATATCATTTTTCAAATAAATAATATATTTTATACATATAATCACAAAAATAATAAAATCAATTTAGATAATATGTTTTAGTAAATTAATATCCCATATAAATAATCACTTAAACTAATAGAATGAGAAAATTATATGTTTACAAATAGAATTTAACCTTAAACACATATAACCTTAGATACCAACCTCGAGTATAATTTTACCTTATACCAAAGAAATAGCTCCTAAAATATATATTTACACATCATTATTTTATTATGAACATATTTGTATTACTATTATTATAGTAGTAAAATATAGATAATAAATATAAATAATAAATTTTCTTTTAAAGAAACATATACTTGAGTGGAGGAGAAGAGGATACAAAAGCTTTATCTAAATTGACATTTTATGATATCAAAAATTATGATTCCCCTTGATGCATTTATATATTGTACTCCTTTTATGGCCATGAATTGATTTGTAGTGAAAAACGACCAGCTCAATAGCAATATAAAATTCTTAATATTTTATTGATCATAAAATATATGATAAAGTTTATTCACCAAAAGTTCATAATGAAAAGTTAAAATTAATTTTATAATAATGTCAAGTAAATTTAAGAAACAAAAACTCTAAAATGTATGAATTTTAATCTTCACATGATTAAGGTTTAACAAGAATAACGAGATGGAAGAATTTGATAATCTGATTGTTTCTTTTTCTAAATTATGTTAGTTTCTATTATAATGTACAAAGTTACAATCATACTTCAGGACAACGGTCATTGGACTAGCCCACCCCTATTCGGTGAAGGCTGTTCAAAAAATAAAAAATTGGGCTGCCCTTTAGGGGGAAACCAGCCCTTAACGATTTCAAAAATTCAAAAAATGGGTTTCCCTTCTAGGGGAAACCAGCGATTAGCATAAACAAGAGTGATATAGTTTGCACGAATAGACAATGATAGACATAAAAACCATAAAGGAACATATATAAACTAAAACAAAAGAGTTCCAAGGAGTTACCGGTTTTGGGCTTCATTGTTCTCCTATTGAGGATTTTCATCAATTATGAAACAACTATAATTAGATACATGGCCTCGATATCATTTTTTAAGAGCTAGGGGGCCGGTTCTAGAGTCGAAGTGGAGACTATATTGGTCTACTTGGCTAAAGCTTAGCAAGCCACTGTTTTTCCGCTGCTTCTCTTTTCTGGGTGTCCTTCGATAAGCTACTCCAAGCACTATCCGAGTTGTCTACCAAGTGTTTGACAGGGAGTCCAATGGATTTTCGAGGCAATGGGGGAGAGGACCATGATATTATTGACTTGGGCGGCCTTTTTATACTTCTTGAGTGAGAGAGGTGATGCTGCTTCTTCGGGAGGTGAAGCAAGAGCTACGTAGAGAGCTTTTGGGGGTCAAGAACCTTAGGTTCTTCTAGAGCGATAGAGAAGGACAAATAACGTTTCGAAAATCCAGGATTCATATTGCGGTAGGGACTATCTCTGTCGCCTCCTCAACGACAATGAATTATGTGGCGTCTTGGCATGGAATCAGTGAGGTGGAGGGTCTGCAGGGCTGGGGAAGAATGTACATAGGGAGACAGGCAAGGAGTAGAGAAACTGGAATAGGCGTGATAGAGGAGGTCTATGGAGAATGAAATTCAAAAGCGTAAATGAAACTGATGAGAGCCATAAGCCATAAATAACAAGCTTACAGAAGAGAATGTCAACAGCGGAGTGAACGTAGCAAAGTGTCGGTGTCCTTCCCTGTATAACATATTTATGGTCTTCACATGAGAGGCAAGTGCTGCCATATGATGCATCCAGGTACCCCTCTATTGAATGACTAGATAGCATCCTGCATTAAATAAATCAATCACCCACATCTAAGATTGATAGACATATTATTAAAATGATATTTTTTTTGTTTAAAATTATTATTTGTATCTTTATTAAAACTCGTTAAAAAAAAACTGACTTAATTTTTTTTTTTTTTTTTATATCGAATTTATTTAACATGACCCTAGACGATAGAAATCAATATTGTGCACTAACCACTTTAATAAAAATTGGTTTTTAAATTGAAATTATAATTCACTTAGCTTAATTATGCTACAAGATGAGCTTGAATCCCTTTATGGCTATACCGTAATAGTGACCTTGATATGAGTGAAGAAAGAAACTAAAATTCATATTGCCATAAACAATTTTTAATGAGTTTACTTGGTTAGAAAAGTGGGGTGGTAAAATAATGAGCCTCCCTAAGAGATGATTCCCTAAGTATATATGTTAGTCTTTATAATTTGCGATCACTATACAACTTAGTGAAATGTGAAATGTGGCGTACACTATTTTTTAAGTGTTTATAACTTTTTGTTTTTTTTTTTTCTTAATTAAAGAGCATTTATAATTAAAGGGCACACCTTCATCCCAAGAAAAAAAACACTTTCAATTATTGATATTTGTTTTGGTAAATTTTCACATGTAGAAAACATTAAAGTTTTTTTTTATGTGAATTATGAAAAAAAAGATAAATATCATTTAACGGAGAGCATTATTTGTAAATGATTAGTCTTAAATATATGTACGATAATGCAAGGTATAATATAATTTCTGTTTGTGAAAACAATATTCAAAATTTATATGTTTGATTTTATGATTTTCTTTATAATCATAAATTGTTTATCATTTTTTAATTTTTTTTATCAAGGCAAGATTTTAGTAATCTATTTTCTTATTGGCCATGATAAATTTACTTTAGATTTATTTTAACTTTGGATTTATCAAGTTTTCAGAAGGATCAATTCTGTCAAGGTGCAAACCAGCCCTCAAAAATATCAAATCTCTCAAGGTGCAAGCATATTTTTTGAGTGCTAAACTTGAATAAAGGTTTGTACCTCTAGAAATTTTATCCCTCACAAAGCTTGATAGATCCCACACCTCTAGAAATTTGATCCCTCTTAGAGCTTGATAGATTCAAAATTATGATGAATCTATCATGGTTTAATTATTATTTTTATTTTTTAGTTTAATTTTAATTTTTATATAATTTTACTCAATCAAAATGTTTATGTTTATATATATATATAATTTGAACAATTTAAAATGTTTAGATAACATAATATAACTAGATATTACAACAACTCTTCCATACTAGGATATAGAGTGTCTCTTGGCCCAAAAATGTAATAAAAATAAAAATAAAATATTTATAAAATATTCGGATTGTGAAATCAGAGATGAATTTTTGGCATGTGGTATTGATGAGCCATGGTATGGTATGCTTAATAATATCCATGTAAAATTGGGGTGAGTATCCATGGTTAAATGTCTTGTTAATTATAAGTATTATTTAGATTGTGAAATGAGAGATGGTTTTTGGGCATGTGATATTGATGAGCCATCATATTGGCTTGTGGTATGTTATGGTTAATAATATCCATGGTAAACTGATGGTGAATATTCGTGGTTAAAAATCTTATTATATTGTAAGCATTAATTTTTTTTTGTGTTTATTAATGAGATTTAAATATGGTTACAAAATTATTATTTTAATTTCTATGTGGAATATATCTTAATTTATAGTTGCTATATATATTTTATATATTTTCATGTGATAGAGGTTAGATATTTCTCAAAATTAATTATAATATATTTTCTTTTAAATTAATAAAAAATGTTATAAAACTAAATTCAAATAAAATATTTATAAAAGTATTTTGAGTGTGAAATGAGAGATGGTTTTTGGGCATGTTGTATTGATGAGCCATGTTATTGGCCCATGGTATTGTAAAAAATCCTATTTATAAGTTAAAAATATCTATGACAAAGTGGAAGTGAATATCCATGGTTAATCATATTGTTATATTGTAAGTTTATGTGCTTATTAATTAAATTTAAATATGGTTACATAATCATTATTCTGTTTTATAAAGTAAAATGGATCTTGACTTATTGTTGCTACTTAGATATTTTAATGTAATATGTATATTATGAATTTTTAATCTCAAGAGTTATTATTAATTTTATTAATGAAAACAAAATTACAATGTAACAAATTTGAATTTTATTATTTTTATTACTTTTAACTTTTTATGGACACTACAACATCAACCTTGAACTCTATATTAATTTTAAAGGACATATAAATGTTGACCAATTAGGGTATTATAAATTGGACATATTAATATAAATTCAACATATTAAGCCAACATGTAAAAATGTTTACAAACTTCCTATAGAGCGCATCTTGCCCAACATTGTAAGGCATAATATAATTTGTGTTATTTTGTGAAAATAATATTAAATATTTATATGTGTGATCTTATTATTTTCTATACAATCATAACTTTTGTATAATATTTTAACTCTCTTACCAAGACACGACTTTAGTAATCTATTTTCCTATTGACCATTATTAGTTTAACATTGACCACTACAACTTATAATGTTTAAATTTGAAAAATAAATATTTACTTTTCAATATTATCAAAGAAACCATTTTTTAAACATTTGATTGGACCATAGCTTGAAGGCCTTATTGTATCCTTTAGACAATATAGTACCATGTGGATAATTTCCTTAGATATTTTATGCCACAATTTATGAATATGGTTGCAATATTCATGCATGATTTTAGCTATTTGGATACTGGTTTTTTATTATCAACCAAGAGAACCATAAAAAAAATCCTTGAAAATAGTTCATAATCAAGTAAATAACATATTTACCCTCAGTTACCTCCCACCATAAATTCTTAACCAAGAGAACCATAAAAAAAATCCTTGAAAATAGTTCATACTAACTTAAATAACATATTTACCCTCAGTTACTAATTTGAATAGGAAAAAATAGTTTTGTTGTGCTAGCTTCCTCATTAGTATAAAAGAAAAGTTCTTAAAGATGGTGTAAAATAGCAAGTTTATGAGAGGGTTTATGTGTCAAATTTGTGTTTCTTTTATGAACAATTCATGAAGAAAATTAGCTTTAAAAACACATAAACAACAAGTAAATTTCATAGAATATAGTACATAGTAAGCACATTACACAGTAGTGATGAAGGATTTCACCCCTTCTGGGCTATGTCACCTTGGACTGGCTTCAATGGCTTGGCCGTCTTTGATTAACTAATTAAAAATTTGAATACATTCATTTCTTAAGCTCCGATGACTCTCAAACCTACTATAATGGCTCTCTGACACCCCAATATCCCTATTTTGGTTTAGACTAAGTCGAATTCTGACTCTCTGGGCAAAAGTTATGCCTCTTCCAATTTTTCCCACTAATTGCTCCGCTAAAATAGATAACTACAGTTAAAAATGGAACTTTTGCCTAAAATGGAGAAAATCTACCAAACTAATCCGTGATTGGGTCTAACTAGATATTAAGTGCTAGCTAACCGCACTTAAAGCACTACTTGTGCATTTAAAACTAATCCCCATTTAAGTTTTGGATTAGTGCATTTAAACATGATTAAGGTTTAATAATATGGGTCAGGGTCTTTAAACTCTGTGTTAAGGTCGGCCTCCTCCTGTGGTCATGGGCACATTTTCCTATGGACTGGGGCTGGACTTTCATGGCTGACCCTTCTTTTCCCCCTCCATGCAACAATAAGAAATTTAAATATATATGCGTTGCATAATATGTTAAGTCTTATGTGGTAGAGGAGTTGTTATGTTTGTTGTGTGTTGCGGGTGAGGTTGCGGGGTCAACCCCTACCTCCACCCATTGTCCCATATGAAACTGTATTCGACCATAAACTGCCATTTGGACCTCTGGGAGGGGGCACATGGTGGCCCCTGGCTGCACCATGTGTCCTCATCCCATTGGTTCGTTAAGAAAAAAACCAAACTTTTCCATATAGCCCAAAAATTTTGGCCAACATAAGCTGAAAAGTGTTAGCACACCACTAGCTGGAGAAATACACATTTTGATCAAAAACTGACCTGTTTCCTATGTTTGATTTTTTTTTTTGAAAATTCACATGTTTGGCAATGTGGACAGCAAGCTCTAACTTTCTCATATGGATTCATTTTTTTTTAAACGAAGTGCACCAATTTCAGGGTGCTGAGCACTTCATGGTTGTTTTAGTTTCGAAATTATAGGAACTTTCATTTTTTAACAAATTTTTGCCCCCAATTCAATTTATGATCACTCCTTCCCACTGAAAGGATTTTGGACCCACAAAAGCTAGTTATCTGATGAGAGTTTAATCATATTCACCTTTACAAGTTCTATCGAATTGATTCTACTTGGAAATATCTTCATGACAGCCACTTTGGTTCCTTTTCAGGCCTACTCTTGCAAATAGCTTGGTACTTCAACCAATGTCCTTGTTTTGCTGCTAACCCTTTCTGGTTGCTTGCTGACTAATAAAAAACATCTCACTATAACAAAAAAATCTCTCTATGCTTGGAAAGCTTGAATGATGTCCTTCCCATTGAGAATCTTATTCCTTCTTTGCATAAACATTATTTTTATACAAGCTTCTCCTTGGAAACTCTTTTCCAACTTAAGCCCATTCGAGTGAAATACAAAAATGAATTCAAATATCAATAATCACTAGAAATGAAATGACCATTATTTTACTTCCATGGTACCAAATTCCACATTTGGAAGAATGTCTTCGCCATCACTTTTGCTTCTTGGTGTCATGCATCGTATGGTCTACAAAAGGGATTTTGTTTTTGCTACAATATTTTGTCATCTATTCCCTCTTTTCACTTCTTGATTCGATCATCCTCAAGCATTGACATGTTGCTCATGCCATGATTTGAGAATGAAGGCTAATCATGAGCCTCTTGCTCAAGGGTGGACCTTCCAAAACCTGAGACATCTTGTCATAAGAAAAATCATTAACTTTAAAAACACATCATGCAAGAAACACAACTTGACGACTTCTTCCTTTTTGTCCTTCAAATCAACAAATGTCACATCCTTTGAACACTTCCATGCATTATTACATCTTGGTGTACAAACCCATCAACCAAACACAGGTTGAAAAAACATGCATATTCCAACCATTGACTCTTAAGTCAAACAAAAGCATGTACAACACTTGACGATTATTTTCCTAAAATAACAAGAATTTCACATCTCATGGAACAAATCGTCAACATCTCCCTTTCATCCTTGGAGACTAAACCAACTCTTCTAAGTCAAGAAGACATACATGTAACAATATCGACCAACACAAGTCGATCACTCATGCATGTGCCAATAATCAACGCTCTCAAGTTGACAACATACATGTTAACAAAGAAATCAACCAACACAAGTCAATCACTGATGCATGTTTAAGCACAATGAAACTATAAAAAATTCCATTGTTCACACACATAAAATCTCATGCATGTATACAATGCTCAAGTCTCTCGAAAGTACAATCATAAATACAAGAATCCAATTGGTATGTACAAGTACTGTAACACCCCTAGGTTTTATGATTTTTAAGTTGGACATTTGAACAAAATTCCAAGGGGGAGTGGATCCAAATGGATAATTATTGTGTTGATTTTAGTTAAATATTTATTAATGAAAATAAATGGAATATTAATGTGTGCACAATGACCAGGTGAGATTGGATATCATAAGCCTAATCCACGAGGATATGGATAAGGCTAAGAATTTCCCAAAACCTTTAAACAATCCTTGAAAGGAATTATTTCTAAATTAGATTTAAAAATAAAAATCTAAAATCTCCTATGATGAGGAAATTAGTTGGGAAGAGGTAAAAAGTTAGAAAAGCAGAAAGTAGCTTTAAAGTCCCTCATTAAGGGAAGCCTAGGCAAACAGGAATAAAAGCATCCTGAGATTTTGGACGCAGAATTAGAAACAGGCTTTGGGGAAAGCATAGCTTAAGTAAGCTACTCCAGAACAGATTGGGGGGTTGGTCTGTTCTAGGAGGAGATCTTAGCTGGGGGGTGAATTCTGGAGGTAGGAGAATTCTATGTTTGGGAGGATTGGTCATAGAAAAAGTTTGATATGAACTATAAAAGTTTTAAATCTAATTGTGTTGTGACAAATTTTTGTGAATCTTAGTCTGCATGCCTGTATATCAATAAATGAGGAATAAGAAAACAACTAGCTTGATATAGTTATTCTGTGCACATATTTCATTTACATGCATTTAACAGATTTGAATATAAACTATTCCAAATCTATATAGTTGCATGTTTCTAAATCAAAAGTACCCATCTGCCAGAATGTCTAAGATATACGCTTAGATATGGGGATTAGTGTACTTTCGAATAAGATTTACTGTGTGTACTTCTCTAAAAATTGAAATTTTACATTTAGTAGATGAGAGTATAGAATCAATATTGTGTTATAATTTTCTAGTATAACAAATAATATAGAAAGTACGAAGTTAGATTACATTTGAAATATATGAAGAATTTGTTAATCCTAGAAGGATAAAGGTGAATTGAGGAAATTAACAAAGCTAATCTATCGAATTAATTCTACATTAAACAATTATAAGATAAATTTATGATAGTGAACTTCTAGGAAAAACAAAAGAAATACTTTTGAAATTGTTACCCTGTGGCAAGGTAATAATATTTCAACTGGAAAATAAAAGAATTTCAATAAATTTCTAGTTGGAACAGTACTATAGTATTTTATTAAAATAAAAGTATTTATTAGTACATATATTATTAAAGGAAAAACCAACCCAGTCTTGATATGAAATTCTGAATAGATAATTATCTTAGTTATTGATGAATTTTTGTGCAAAGATTTCTGTTAAGACTACTGCATAATTAGCAAAACATTTGTAATAGGAAATTAACCAAAATTCCTTAAATAAACGAAATATGGAAAATAACTTTACTCAGCAATAATATCAGAGGATATACACTCTTTTTGAGTATGGCATAGTATGATTCAAAACTAAACAATTTATATAGGTATGATTACACTTTTGAGATCTATTCTACATATACATAAGTTAATGAACCTATTATATCAAAATAACAAGAGGAATCAGATACATTGTTTTATTCAACAGAAGGTCTAAGAGGGATAAACCAAAGTCCAAATTTATAAGTTAAACATCTATTTAGCTGAGATGTAATATGTGGTACTAAGGTCGAAGCTGACTTTGAAAATCAAAACTTGAACGACTCTATAGAAAACGAGTCTAATTGAATATATATATATATATATATATATATATATATATATATATATATTAAATATTTTAACACAATAATATTAACCAGAGGAGCGATTATTCTAATTTTTATGGCGAAATAAGTTGCGTAAAACCATACTGTTATCATATAATATAGCACAACTATGAAAATAGAAATAGTGCTGACATGAGAAATGCTGATAAGTTACAACTTAAAACAAAATCAAAGGTAAACCCAACATGTGGGCATAAAACGACTAGTAACTATGGACAACACAGTCCATTTAGGCACATGGTTACAAAGCCTCTGATTGGGAAATTGTCCTGCAACTTAGTATAAAAACAAAATTTAAAAAGCTCTTGAATATGAAATTTGAGTTTTGCTAAATTATAAATGAGGCCAAAATGTTCATATACTTTGCAGAGAGAATGAAGCCAAACCTAGAGAATGGCATTCGTTACGGTTAGTAGGAGAATGTGAAAGCCATAAAATGAATAGTTTGTCGTAATGATAGAAGGGTTTACGCGTACCTAAAACAAAATGCAAATGAATTCAGTAAGAAATGTTGAATGGGTAAAACAATAATTATTACAATCAAACAAAAGGAAATCTATATACGTATATATAAACCCCAATTGAAATCAATGTAAACTACCTATGAAAGCGAGGGGGATTTTATAATAAGATTCCTGTACCTGAAACAAAGAACATCACAATGGGTAGGTAATAACCTTCGTAAATTAAGGGATGAAGGCACTGTCTACTATAAAAACACAGAGTACACCAAACTAAGAAAAAATTACTTAAATGATAGATGTTAGCCATAGATGCCTATGAGTAGAAGCGCTGACGAGAGAGCGTGGTTGATACAAAGAGATAACACTGTAAAAAAAATCATATTCGCAACATAAATACTCATGAAATCAATTCGAAAGGTAGCTCAATAAAATCTATAGACTAAGCTAACATAAATCGAATGCAACGAAAAAAAATAGTAGCATAACTGATAAATCAAATCTTTACTACTTGGTGAAACACCATAACCATCAACAAAGGCGATGAACGCAGGGTGTATAAGGCGAGAAGTCTTCCGGCGGAAGAAAGGCAGAATGGAAAATGAAAATGAAACTATGTAAAATTTCCTTTAATACCAAACATATGTGCCAAACCCTAAAGGATCCTCACCCTACAGGTGGCGAGATCTAAAGCAATAGTATCGCAACTACAATAAAAAACAAATGGAGTTTACCGATGCCTCTAGTTCAATGATGTTGGAATTAAAAGACCGCGTACTTTACATTAAGAAAAACCCCACAGAGTACGATCAAAATCCAGATAAATCTTATCGTGGACAGAGCGAGAGGTTAACCAAGAAATATATATATATATATATATATATATATATATATATATGTTGTTTTAGTACAACGTCTCATTAATACATTGGCCGAACGTGAAAGGCCCTTTCCAAAAACAAAACAAATATAAAACATTAAAAATGTATCAACGGTGGTAACAGTTAAGAGAAGTACAAGTTATATCCAAAGAAATCAAATTGGAATGATATCATAGCTTCCATGCATAATTTAAAATAGTAATATGATTTTCTCAATAGAACTATGGTTCCAACGGAAATCACGACAAGCCCACAACGCATGAATTATTTCATCATCGTGGACATAGTTAGAGAAATATCAATGCCATTTAATGAAAATATCAAGACAAAGCAATGTTGATGGGACCAAGTACTCCTGAGTTAATCTCATTTATGATTCCAAACCCCAACGAGACTATGAAATCGAAAATCAAATACCAAAGTCAGCACATGGCATGAACAACTAGCTTAACACATGACTGTCTACATATATGCAATAAATTGATAACATACTTCCAAATCCTACGGGGCAAATTCGTGAATCTCTCAAGATAAAGTTATCACATCGTGTCAGGAATTCGATAGTGGTTAGGAGACCGATTTCAAGGTGGGTAAATTGTTGAAATGGATATAAAATGTTTAATGTTGATGATATTCGTTATAGCTACGACCAATACAAATAACGGGGAATGGTATTGGGTTATGTTATATGTTCATAAATAAAAATTCAATGATATTCCATGGAAATGAGATGGGTCGAGAGATGTGAAAAGCCCAGTTGGAAAAATTGAAAGTTGAAATATATATATATATATATATATATATATAGATAGATAGATAGATAGATAAAAAATAAACCATTTAATAAATTTTATTGGGGATTAAGGTAGGAATATGTTATTTAAATTAAATAGAAGTAAATTGAAATAAGGGAGAGAAATTTTACTGGGGTTAGTTAAATAAAATTCGATTTAGGTATCAAAATGTTTGAAAATGAAATGCTACTTTAGTGCACATTATATAAGATGTGAATAATCCTTTTCACAAATGAGTAAGGTAGGAATAATCTAATGAGATTCCTTAGTTCCTTAATACTCATATTGAAAAAAAAAAAAAAATTGGTGGTAAATTGAGGAAAATTACAAATGGTATTAGAGCCCAAGTTGGAAAAATGGGCTATTTTTCTGTGCTCACTGTTATGAAATTATTATTATTATAATTTTTTTTTGAAAAAAAAAATGTTACTGATGTAAAGTTGTTTTAGTGTAAAAATGTACCGAAACTGAAAAGTCAATGGCTGAAGAAGATGAACTCTATGTCAATGTTGCACAGTTTGCAATGGGATATGGCCCAGCTAAAAAGCCAGAATGACAGGCTATCTTTAGCCAGTGAGGAGCAGGAAAAACTGATAAGAGAACTGACTTCACGAAACAACCAAGAAGGTGAAGGTTCCAGAAGGAGGAGGAAAGGCAGGCTCTTAGATGAGTGTAAAGAAGATGACACCATTAGACATTAGTCTAAACAGAAGAAGGAATTGCAGGGTGATTTGCGAAAAATCAAACCTCCCTCCTATGATGGAGAGAAGGAGGAAGATGTTGAGGCATGGTTGTTGAATATTATTAAGTATTTTCAGGTCTACGAATATGAAAGCAATCTCAGGGCCAGATTATATATCTACCAGCTACAAGATAATGCTACCTTGTGGTGGGGGGAGACAAAAATGGTTCATGCCATTAATGAAAAAACCGTGACTTGGGAAGATTTCCAAGTCAAGTTTAAAAACCGGTAATTGAACGAACACTATTATGATGACAAAGAAAAAGAGTTCCATGAACTCAGATTGGGACAACTCACCATAGTTGAGTTTGTCACCAAGTTAACAAATCTTTTAAGATATGTTCCTTATATTCGAGAAGAGAAAGCAAAGGTGAAAAGGTTTTTGAACTATTTTCCTATGGTGTATAAGGAGAAAATAGAGTTCAATAATCTAGAAACTATGGATTTTATAACCAGATTTCCAAAAATAAAGTACCAGCATGACTCAGTGATGGTAGCGGTAGATACTTTAACAAAGGCTACACATTTCATACCGGTAAAATCTACTTTTTGGATGGCCCAAGTAGCAAACATGTTCCTAAAAGAAATTGTAAGGTTACACGGGGTTCCAAAGATGATTATTTCAGATAGAGATGATAAATTCACAACAGCCTTCTGGAAGGGTCTGTTTGCCGGCATGGGCACTAAATTAAATTTTAGCACAGCTTATCACCCTCAAATGGATGGTCAAACAAATAGAACAATTCAAATTCTGGAGGATATGCTAAGAATGTATGTGATGGATAGGCCATCTAAATGGGAAGAATACTTACATTTAGTTGAATTTCCCTATAACAACAGCTACCAATCTTCCATCAAAATGAGTCCATTTGAGGCACTCTATGGAAGAAAGTGTCGTACTCCTTTAAGCTGGAGCCAGCCTGAAGATAAGCTAGTGCTTGGGCCAGATGCTCTACAAGAAATGGGAAGGATTGTCAGACAAATACGGAGAAACATCAAAATAGCCCAAGATCAACAGAAAAGTTATGCCAACAAGAAGAGAGTGCACTGAGAGTACAAAGTGGGGGACCATGTATATCTACAGATTAAACCTAAAAAGAGTACTCTTTATACTGGGAGCTGTGCAAAATTGGCTCCTAGATACTGTGGGCCTTTTGAAATCTTGGAAAGGGTGGGACCTATGGCTTATAAACTGGCCTTACCCCCCATGTTAAATTTCATGATGTGTTTCATGTTTCGTTATTAAAAATATATGTACATGATGCTTCTCATATTTTTGATTGGAATGTTATACAGGTGGAACCAGAAGGGGAGTTCCTTCCAGAGTCGCTTCAAATATTGGAGTGGGAAGAAATTGAATTGAGAAATAGAACAGTAGCCAGAGTAAAAGTGCAATGGAAAAAATTTACTGCTGAAGAGGCTACATGGAAACGAGAAGCTGAGATGATGGAAAAATATCCATATTTATTTTCAAAATGAACTATAGTAGATAGTCTGTAACGGTGAGGACTGTGTTTTTTCTTAGAGGGGGAATATGTAACACCCCTAGTTTATATGCTTTTTAAGTTGGACATTTGAACAAAAATCCAAAGGGGAGTGGACCCAAATGGATAATTATTGTGTGGATTTTATTTAAATATTTATTAATTAAAATAAATGGAATATTAATGTGTGCACTATGACCAGATGAGATTGGAGATCATAAGCCTAATCCATGAGGATATGGATAAGGCTAAGACTTTCCCAAAACCTTTCAAAAAGCCTTGAAAAGAATTATTTCTAAATTAGATTTAAAAGGAAAAATCTAAAATCCCCAATGATGAGGAAAGTAGTTGGGAACAGGTAAAAAGATGGAAAAGAAGAAAGCAACTTTAAAGTCCCTCATTAAGGGAAGCCTAGGCAAACAGGAATAAAAGCATCCTGATATTCTAGACGCAGAATTAGAAACAGGCTTTGGGGAAAGCATAGCTTAAGTAAGCTACTCCAGAACAGATTGGGGGGTTGGTCTGTTCTAGGAGGAGATCTCAGCTTGGGGATGAATTCTGGAGGTACCAGAATTCTATGGTTGGGAGGATTGGTCATAGAAAAAATTTGGTATGCACTCTAAAAGTTTTAAATCTAATTGTACTGTGACAATTTTTTGTGAATCCTAGTCTGCATGCATGTATATCAATAAATGAGGAATAATCAAACAATTAGCTTGATATAGTTATTCTGTGCACATATCTCATTTACATCCATTTGACAGATTTGAATATAAACTATTCCAAATTTATATAGTTGCATGGTTCTAAATCAAAAGTACCCATTTGCCAGAATATCTAAGATATACGCTTAGATCTGGGGATTAATGTACTTTCTAATAAAATTTACTGTGTGTACTTATGTAAAAATTGAAATTTTACATTTAGTAGATGAGAGTATAGAATCAATACTGTGTTATAATTTTCTAGTATAACAAATAATACAGAAAGTAGGAAGTTAGATTACATTTGAAATATATGGAGAATTTACTAATCCTAGAATGATAAAGGTGAAATGAGGAAATTAACAAAGCTGATCTATCAAATTAATTCTACATTAAACAATTATACGATAAATTTTTGATAGTGAACTTCTAGGAAAAACAAAAGAAATAATTCTGAAATTGTTACCCTGTGGCAAGGTAATAATATTTCAACTGGAAAATAAAAGAATTTCAATAAATTTCTAGTTGGAATAGTACTACAGTATTTTATTAAAATAAAAGTATTTATTAGTACACATATTATTAAAGGAAAAGCCAACCCAGTCTTGATATGAAATTCTGAACATATAATTATCTTAGTTATTGATGAATTTTTGTGCGAAGATTTTCGTTAAGACTACTGCATAATTAGAAAAACATTTGTATCAGGAAATTAGCCGAAATTCCTTAAATAAATGGAATATGGAAAATAAATTTACTTGGCAATAGTATCATAGGATATACACTATTTTTGTGTATGGCATAGTATGATTCAAAACTAAACAATTTATATAGGTATAATTACACTTTTGAGATCTATTCTACATATAAATAAGTCAATGAAACTATTATATCAAAATAACAAGAGGAATCAGATACATTGTTTTATTCAACAAAAGGTCTAAGAGAGATAAACCAAAGTCCAAATTTATAAGTTAAACATCTATTCAGCTCAGATGTAATATGTGGTACTAAGATCGAACCTGACTTTGAAAATAAAAACTTGAATGACTCTGTAGAAAACGAGTCTAAATGAAATATATATATATATATATATATATATATATATATATATATATATATATATATATATATATATATATATATATTAAATATTTTAGCACAGTAATATTAACCGGAGGAGCAGTTATCCTAATTTTTATGCTGAAATAAGTTGCATAAATCCATATTGTTATCATATAATATAGCACAACTATGAAAATAGAAATAGTGCCAACACGAGAAATACTGATAAGTTACAACATAAAACAAAATCAAAGGTGAACCCAACGTGTGGGCATAAAACGACCAGTAACTGTGGACAACACAGTCCATTTAGGTGCATGGTTACAAAGCCTCTGATTAGGAAATTGTCCTGCAACTTAGTATAAAAACAAAATTTAAAAAGATCTCGAATATGAAATTTTAGTTCTGCTAAATTATAAATGAGGCCGAAGTTTTCATATACTCCACAGAAAGAACGAAGCCAAACCTCGAGAGTGACATTCGTTACAGTTAGCAAGAGAGTGTGAAAGCCATAAAAAAAATAGTTTGCCGTAACGATAGAAGGCTTTATGTGTAGCTGAAACAAAATGCAAATGAAGTCAGTAAGAAATGTTAAATGGGTAAAATGATAATTATGACCATCAAACAAAAGGAAATCTATATACGTATATATAAAACCCCAATTGAAAACAATGTAAAGTACCTATGAAAGTGAGGGGGAATTTATAATAACATTCTTCTACCTGAAACATAGAACATCACGATGCGCAAGTAATAACCTTCGTAAATGAAGGGATGAAGGCAATATCTACTATAAAAAAGTAGATTAATCCAAACTAAGCAAACATTACTTAAATGATAGACATTAGCCATAGACGCCTATGAGTAGAAGCACTAACAAGAGAGCGTGGTTGATATAGAGAGATAGCACTGTAAACAAAATCATATTCACAACATAAATACTCATGAAATTGATTCAAAAGGTAGCTCGATAAAATATATAGACTAAGCTAACAGAAATCAAATGCAACGAAAAAAAATAGTAGCATTACTGATAAATTAAATCTTTACAACCTGGTGAAACACCATAACCATTGACGAAAGCGATGAACACAGGGCATATAAGGTGGAAAGTCTTCTGGCGGAAGAAAGTCAGAATGGCAAATGAAAATGAAACTGTGTAAAAATTCATTTAATACCAATTGTATGTGCCAAAACCCTAAAGGATCGTCGCCTTACAGGTGGTGAGATCTGAAGCAATAGTATCGCAACTACAATAAAAAACTAATGGAGTTTACCGATGCCTCCAGTTCACTGATGGTGAAATTAAAAGACCACGTACTTTACATTAATGAAAACCCCACAGAGTATGATCAAAATCCAGATAAATATTCTCGTGGACAGAGCGGGAGGTTAACCGCGAAATATATATATATATATAACTATGTCTTTTTAGTACAACGTCTCATTAATACGTTGGGAAAACGTGAAAGGTCCTTTCCAAAAAAAAACAAATATAAAACATTAAAAATGTATCAATGGTGGTAATAGATAAGAGACGTACGAGTTATATCCAAAGAAAGTGAATTGGAATGGTATCACAACTTCCATGCATAGTTTAAAATAGTAATACGATTTTCTCAATAGAACTATGGTTCCAATGGAAATCACGAAAAGTCAACAACGTGTGAATTATTTCATCATCGTGGACATAATTAGAGTAATATCAATGCCATTTAATGAAAATATCGAGACAAACCAATGTCGATGGGACCAAGTACTCATAAGTTAATCTCATTTATGATTCCAAACCCCAACGGGACTATGAAATCGAAAACCAAATACCAAAGTAAACACATGGCATGAACAACTAGCTTAACACATGATTGTCTACATATATGCAATAAATTGATATCGCACTTCCAAATCCTACGGGGTCAATTCGTGAATCTCTCAAGATAAAGTTATCACATCGTGTCAGGAATTCAATAGTGGTTAGGAGACCAATTTCAAGGTGGGTAAATTGTTGAAATGGATATAAAATGTTTAATGTTGATGATATTCGTTATAGGTATGACCAATACAAATAACGGGGAATGGTATTGGCTTATGTTATATGTTCATATATAAAAATTTAATGATATTCCATGGAAGTGAGATGGGTCGGGAGATGTGAAAAGCCCAGTTGGAAAAATTGAAAGTTGATATATATATATATATATATATATATATATATATATATATATATATATATATATATATATATATATATATATATATATATTGATAAAATATAAACCATATAATAAATTTTATTGGGCATTAAGGTAGGAATATGTTATTTAAATTAAATAGAAGTAAATTGAAATAAGGGAGAGAAATTTTAATGGGGTTAGTTAAATAAAATTTGATTTAGATATCAAAATGTTTGAAAAGGAAATACTACTTCAGTGCACATTATATAAGATGTGAATAATCCTTTTCACAAATGAGTAAGGTAGGAATAATCTATTCAAATTCCTTAGGACCTTAACACTCATATTGAAAAAAAAAAAATTTGTGGTAAATTGAGGGACATTGCAAGTACTTAAAGTGTTTAAATGACCAAATTTTCTGCAACAAAGTGAGTCAACATACTCCACTTTAAATCACCTTCCTGGCATAAACATGCAACATGCATTCTAGAGAAAAAAAAATTCATTCACATGCAAATTGCAGCTACAAATTTTCATCTTTGTTGCATCTATGTGAGTCAACATAACTCTACTTTTCCAACATCTTCCTTCATGTAATATGCAACATAATTTCAAGAGAAAAGAAATGAATTCATATAACAAGGAAATGCATCAATAAGGCAATATGTGCATCAATTATCAAAAAAAATGAAAGGCTTTAATTGGTTAACAAATCTATCCAATCTTTCCAAATCACTTAAATGGCGCTTATTGTACCTGCACTTCATCATGTGTATCATCCTGACCCACATCAACTATGGAATCCTCTTTTCCATTCTTGTCAAAACCTCTCTCCACATTCTTCAAATGTCGTGGATGACTTTCTAGATATGTTAGGTCCCTATATTACTAGTATAGTTCCTTATTGTTGTTAGTGTAACCCGCTTATTGTTATTATTGTACCCTTGTAACCCCCATTTTGTTATTATTATGCCCTTAAATTATTATTGTTAGGTCGGCTAGGATTACATTGTGGCCCACTAGGATTACATTATGGCCCCATGGACTCCTATATATAGAAAGGAGGTTTTGTAAATTGTATCATTCAGGAATTGTTCATTTATGTAATGTATTGGAGGTTGCCCCCTTGAAGTGGCTTATTTCTAAGGCGTTGATATGTCTTTTCTTCTATTTTTGGAGTTGGTTACACAACATTTGGTATCAAAGCTTTGGATTCTAGGGTTTTGCTACTCCAAATAGGTCATCGTGGAATTTTCACTATAACTTTGTTTCTGCGAAGCTTCAGAAGCTGAAATTTTTAGGGTGTGAAGCTGAAATCCTGAGGAATATCTTCAAAAAAATTTAGAGTTCGGTTTGCAATATTTTCGGAGATATGATTTGTGGAATTTAGGTCTTTTTTCAAGCTCCTAAACAGGTTATCGTGGACTTTTCACTATAACTTTGTTTCTACGAAGGTTAAAAATCTGAAATTTTTAGGGTGTGAAGCCAAAATCCCGAGGAAACACGTCAAAAAATTTCAGATCTTGTTTCGTAAAATTTTTGGAGATATGATTTGTGGAATGTAGTACTTTTTCAGGCTCCAGAATTTCATCTCAAAGAGGTGATCGTGGGAAAAGCTTCATAAATCTCGCTCTGAGCATCGAATTGGAGTGTCGTAAAAGGTGGTCGCAAGTAAACAGATTGTAGTTTCTTGACTATCAATTTCAGAGACGAAGGATGAAAAAGCGACATGTGGCAAGTTGTACAAGTTCACTCTACTGAACCAGTCCATAATTAGGTCATTGTGGGAGATCAGAAACAACTTTGTCTTGGAGAATCCAAATCAAGTCAGACCTATGGCATTCGAAAGATAATTTAGAGGGCTACATTGGTACTGAAATTCAAATATTGAAGTTTTTCAATCACAGAGATAATCCAATTTCAAGATCGAGCTCCTCAAAAGCAAAAAAAAGGTGTGTATTTCCTTTTCGGAATTACATAAGTCTTGTTTGAAGAATCAATTTGAATTGATTCCAAGTGAATATTGTAGAATAGATATCAGTATTGGGTTCTAAAATATGACACATAAAAATAATTCAACACCCATTAAGCCTTCAGAAGGCTCTACTATGACTCATGAAGATGAAGAATTGCAACATGATCTATCAAAATTACAAGAGCAAGTGCAACAAATTTCACTCTCGCAAAGAGCAACAAAAAATGAAATGGAAGTTTTGAAGAAAGGTGTGGAAGCGAAGATCGACGGTTTGAAGAAAGGCGTGGAAGCTAAGATGGATTGCATGGAAGCTGGCATGGAAGCAAAGATGGATGACAAGAAAGACAACATGGAAAAGATGAAGAATGATCTACAAGCAGACATCAAAGGTTTGACAAATTTGATACAAGAAATGTTTCCTAATGGTGAAAATATAGTAGAAGAACCTCATGATGATAACAAAATAAATGTAAATCATGATTTCCTAAACTCTAATGTTGGTGGGAAGAACCACCATATTCCAAAAATGGATATGAGGAAGTTTGATGGAAAGGATCATGTAACATGGATACTATAGATGGAGAAATATTTTGATCTCCATAACGTGCAAAACACGCAAAAGGTACGCATTGCAACTTTACATTTAGAACAAAATACATTTGTATGGTATCGATGGCTTTTCTCCCATAAAGAAATTGTCACTTGGTCAATTTTTACAGAGGAAATGATAGCACATTATGAGGATACAAAGAGCAACACCTTCTTTAGCTAATTGATAAATCTCAAACAAAAGGGTTTAGTGGGGTAGCACATTGACGACTTTCAAAAATTGAATATAAGGGTAATTGATATTCCAGAGGAACACAGGATTGATCTCTTCATAGGCACTTTAAAGGATAACATCCAACATGAATTTCGCATTCTATAACCTGATTCATTGGAGAAGGCATTCAGGGTGGCAAGAAAAGTTGAATGTAAAATTATGGCTACAAGGAAGCCTACCACTCAATTCTATAAAGAAGGAAGTGTTGCTACGCCTAGATTTCCACAACCTACAAGGTTGACACCACAACAATTGGAAGAAAAAATATCAAAATGGCTTTGCTATAGTTGTGATAGAAAATACACTAAAGGTCATAAGTGTGCTGAGAAGAAATTATATTACATAGATTGTGAAGAGGAAGAAGAAAATGAACAAGAAGAGGATATACACCTGGAACCAACCCTAGAAGAGGAAGAAATGAATCTGACCATATCGATTAATGCACTGGCAGGAATTATCACTCCTAAAAATCTCAAGATAGAAGGACAAGTCAAGAAGAAAAAGGTAATAGTGTTGATTGATTCAGGTAGCACCCATAATTTTATTCATTGTAACGTAGCAAAGGAATTAAATCGTTTCCTATACCCAGCACCAGAATTTCAAGTGATGGTTTCAAATGGAGGAACTATAAATTTCTCTGGAAAATGCCATAATATCAAGCTAACCATAGGGGAATATGTATTGACTAGTCCAATGCTTTCCATTCCTATGGGAGGTGCTGATGTTGTACTAGGAGTACAATGGTTACAATCTTTGGGCACGGTAGCTTTTAATTTTCAAGAACTTTTCTTGAAATTTTTTTCAGAAGGAAAGGAAGTCAAATTACGGGGTATTGAAGGGAAGCTGGGAAGGATAATAAGCTCTAATGTCATGAAAAAGCTTCTAAAGAAAGAACAACGAGGCGTAATTGCAAAATTATTCTCACTAGAAGTTCCGACATCAAAATCATCTATTTCTGCAGATCTCCAACAAGTTTGGACAATCATTCCAAGGTGTTTGAAACTCCCAAAGGACTCCCACCTATTCGTGATCATGATCATGCTATTCATTTGATTCTATGAACTGTTCCTCCAAACATCATTCCTTATAGATATCCTTACTTCCAAAAGAGAGAAATTGAATGTATGATTGCAGAAATGTTAGAGGTGGGTATAATTCAACCTAGTCAAAGTTCTTTCTCTGCTCCTGTAGTATTGGTACACAAGAAGGATGGATCATGGCGAATGTGTCGGGATTATAGGGAGCTCAATAAGCTCACAATTAAAGACAAATTTCCCATTCCTATGATTGATGAATTATTGGATGAATTACATGGATAAATTTATTTTACCAAGTTGGATCTTCGTTCAGGATATCATCAAATTATAATGAAGACTGAAGATATTCCAAAAACAACATTTTGTACTCATGAGGGTCATTAGGAATTTTTGGTCATGCCTTTTGGCCTTACCAATGCACCTTCTACATTTCAAGGGTTGATGAATTCCATTTTCAAACCCTTCCTTAGAAAATTTGTGCTAGTATTTTTTGATGATATACTAATCTACAACGGGTCTTGGAAGGATCATGTTGAACATGTTGACAGGGTGCTCAAACTATTGCAGGAGAAACAATTATATGCAAAAAAATCCAAATGTTTCTTTGGAGTACAAGAGGTGGAATATCTGGATCATATTGTATCTCACGAGGGTGTTAAAGTAGACCCTAACAAAATTAAAGCCATTAAGGAATGGAAAGTCCCCACAACCATAAAGAAGTTGCGAGGATTTCTCGGGTTAACAGGGTATTATCGCAAGTTTGTTAAGAATTATGGGAGAATAACGGCACCTCTAACAACATTATTGAAGAAAGATGCATTTTCATGGACTCCTGAAGCAACTAAGGCCTTTGAACATCTTAAAGAGGCAATGTGCCTAGCACCGGTCTTAGCTACGCCAGACTTCACAAAAACTTTTATTGTGGAATGTGATGCCTCAGGAAATGGAATTGGTGCAGTTTTAATGCAGGAAGGAAGACCCATTGCTTTTGAAAGTCGTCCAATCAAAGGAAAGTATTTAAAAAAACCTATTTATGAGAAGGAAATGTTAGCAATACTGCATGCACTAAAGAAATGGCGAACTTACCTAATGGGAAGACACTTCAAGGTAAAAACTGATCATGATAGTCTTAAACAATTTTTGGAGCAAAGACTATCTTCAGAAGAGCAGCAAAAATGGGTCACAAAGATGTTGGGTTATGACTTTGAAATAATCTACAAAAAAGGA
This sequence comes from Pinus albicaulis, assembly GCA_034641835.2. Classification (NCBI taxonomy): domain Eukaryota; kingdom Viridiplantae; phylum Streptophyta; class Pinopsida; order Pinales; family Pinaceae; genus Pinus; species Pinus albicaulis. Next base: position 1,659,570,874 of record CM076578.1, on the reverse strand, counting down.
AAGCTTAATGTTGTTGCAGATGCACTCTCAAGAAAGAATGAAGAGGTGGAAGCATTGCTTTGTGCCATTTCTATTATCCAACCAGATTGGATAACTGAAGCAAGAGATGAATGGAGGAAGGACAAAGATGTATGGATACTCATTCAAAAGTTGCAGCAAGATCCTAGTACATCTGATACATTTAGTTGGAAAAATGATTCCTTATGGTACAAAGATCGCTTATATCTTTGTAAGAATTCCCAACCAAAAAAAAAGATTCTTTTGGAATTGCACACTTCTCCTTTAGGAGGACACTTAGGATTTTTAAAAAATTACCACAGGGTGAAGAAAGAATTTTTTTGGGATGGCCTTAAATCTGATATTCAAAAGTTTGTGGCGGAATGTTTGGTTTCCCAGTAGAATAAAGTGGAAACAATTAAGACCCTGGGACTTCTACAACCTTTATCCATTCCAAGTCAACATTGGGAGGAGATTTCAATGGATTTTATCACATGTTTACCTAAGTCCAAAGGAAAGAGTGTCATCATGGTGGTAGTTGATAGACTTACCAAGTATGCACACTTTTGTGCATTATATCATCCATTTCAAGCAAGTACAGTTGCTACTACATTTATGGACAGAATTCAAAAGCTACATGGAAGCCCAAGGGTTATTGTGAGGGACAGAGATCCCATTTTTATTGGAAATTTTTTGACGGAGTTATTTTCTTGTTTGGGTACACAATTAGCTCATAGCTCATCCTATCATCCTCAATCTGATGGTCAAACTGAGATAGTAAATAAATGTTTGGAAGGATATCTTCGTTGTTTTGTATCTGATAAACAAACACAATGGGTCAAGTGGTTACCTATTGCTGAATAGTGGTATAACACTTCCTTCCATACTGCAGAAAAAATGACCCCATTTATGGCACTTTATGGATATCATCCACCATCATCCACATCATCTTTAAGGGAAAATTCGAAGGTTCAAGCAGTGGAAGATCACATCGAGCATCAACAATAAGTTCTCCAACTCTTAAAGGATAACCTGAATTTGGCACAAAATCGAATGAAACAACAGGCAGATCAACATTGCAACAAGAGAAGTTTTGTTGTAGGAGATTGGGTTTTTTTACGGCTACAGCCATACAAACAAATGTCCCTCAAGCAAGCTAAGAAGGATAATAAATTATCACCAAAGTACTATACATCCAGTTTTCTGTGTTTCATGCTTAAATAAGGTTATAGGTGAAAATCTTCCAGTTCAAACAATATTTCCAGAACTTGATGAGGAAGGAAAAATCATATTGGAACCTGAAGCGGTCACAGAAAGAAGAACTCGACAACTACGGAATCGAACAATTTCAGAGTATCTCATCAAGTGGAAGAACTTACCCACTGAAGATTCTACATGGGAGGATGAGAATTTTATACAGAAGCACCCAGAGCTACTCAAGCATTGAGGACAACACTTTTTTGAAGGAGAGGGGCATGTTAGGTCCCTATATTACTAGTATAGTCCCTTATTTTTGTTAGTGTAACCCTCTTATTGTTATTATTGTACCCTTGTAACCCCCATTTTTTTATTATTGTGCCCTTAAATTATTATTGTTAGGTCAGCTAGGATTACATTGTGGCCCACTAGGATTACATTATAGCCCCATGGACTCCTATATATAGAAAGGAGGTTTTTAAATTTGTATCATCCAAGAATTGTTCATTTATGTAATGTACTGGAGGTTGCCCCTTCGAAGTGGCTTATTTCTAAGGTGTTTATATCTCTTTTCTTCTATTTTTAGAGCTGGTTACACAACAGGATACAAATTGCAACACTTGTCTACCAGATGACATTGCTTATGAAAATGGGTGTAAAATAATTACATCTAATTATTTTCAACATGGTTCCATTGGACATTTAGCTTTCTGTATCCTTTTTTTTGAAAGTTTCCTATGTATTTTTGTCTTCTTCCAACACCTCGAAACACTATGGTTATTCAAACCACAAAAGGAACATGTAAATTTTCTCCAAATATTATGTGAGGATTTTCCATGTTTATCATAATTAAAAGAAAACTGATTAAAGGTAGATTTATACCTTGCAAATTCACCTTTGTTGCCTTCTTGAGGAGGTGAATTTGATGAGGTAGTGGCTCTCTTTGGAATACCAGTAATGCATTCGATGGCTTTAGAGATTTCAATATCCTCTGGTTTTCCATTTCCATTAGTTACATGCTTATGAGAATCTTCTTACAAAGTGAGTGTAAAAATTTTGCATTCCTCATGAACACAAACTTCACAAGCTTGAGGTAATGAACATGTAATGAAAGTATTTCTTGGAACACCTTCATTTGCCTCCTTGGCTTTGTAGCATTTTCCATCTTCTTGTTGTCCATAAACACTACTTTCATGGCTAAAATAAATCTCTTCAACAATGGGTGTAAACCTGTTGTATTGTCCACAAACACAATATTGAGGTACTGAATATGTAATGGAAGCCTTTCTTGAAGCATTCACAAAAGTATCCATAGTTTTTTAGTTATCTACATCATCTTGTTCACGAAAACCTAGACTATTATTTTATAATTTCCTTAGGAGACCCATTTTAGACCTCAAAATTCCCATAATGTGGCTTCAAAAAAATATATTTGCATCATCCATATGTGTTTCTCCTCCAAGTATTCAAGTATTTTGTGAAGCCAAATGATTTCTTTCATAGCTTGAGTTGTTGCAACATATTTGGCTTTGATGATTTCACCAACAGGAACAGATTGCTTTCGTGATCTCCAAATGATGATTGGTGATCCAAGATTCATCAAATAACCAGAAGTAAAGATCCTATTCTCCTCATCTCCATCAAAATAATAATATGAATAACTATTAAGATGGAAATCTACAACTTTGGAATATTTGATTCCATATGTTCGAGTGCTTTTCAAATAATTAAGTACTCACTTAGATACATTTTAATGATCTTCACACAATTGATGCATGAACCTGGAAAGTATCCCTACAATAAAATCTATGTCAATTCGGGTAATAGTTAGAAAATTTAAAGTTCAAACAAGTTGCTTGTACTTTGTTGTATCTTGAAATATACTTCCTTCATTTGAAGTGAGTTTCAAATTTATCTCCATAGGAGTAGCAATAGGGTTACAATGTTGCTTCCCCAATATTCTCAATAGATGTCCAATATAATTCTTTTGAGAAATACAAATATATTTGGGTTTTTGATCAACTCCAATCCCTAAATAATAATTCAATAAACACAAAGTTGACATTTCAAAAACTTTTAATAATTATTTTTTGACGGACATTATATTTTCATCATTATTTCCCAAGATCATCAAATCATCTACATAGACAAACAAATATATAACCAACTTTTAAACTTTCTTAACAAAAAGAGTTGCATCATATATATCAAATAACTTATAATTCAACTTGAAAAGATGTTCAATTATTTTTTCATACTACGTGTGAGATGTCTACTTCAAACCATGTGTATTTTTTGAAACATAAGTCACATTTTTCTGAAAGTTTTAAAACTTTTCATTTAATGATAAAAAATTAAACTCAACTAAACATTGGAATTTCATAACTGATAATGGTGGTGAATATACTTCTATTTCTTTTGAACGATATTTAGAGCACAATGCAATCAAACATCATATGGCAATACCTTACAATCCACAAAATAATTGTGTTGTAGAACATATGAATAAGACATTGCTTAATATGGATAGATCCATGATGTTTTTTAAGAATGCTAAGTTGATGTTTTGGGGGGAGGAAATGTTTTATGCAGCTTATATTCATACTCATTTTCCTTCTTTTTTCATTAGTAATAAATCTCCTTATGAAACGTGGTATAATCTTCTTCCCGTTGTTCAAATTTTAGAGTCTTTGGTTCTCTATGCTATGCATTAATTCATAAAAATTAGCACAACAAGTTGGGTGCTAGGAGTCTCCAATGTATTCTCTTGGGATATTCTGCTACTTCCAAAGTGTGCAAGATGTATGTTGAGGAGAACAAGAAATTTATTCTTTCCAAATATTTATTTTTCTTGAATTTGATCAAGATAATTACACTGTTGATAGAAAAATGACTCATTTGGAGAAATTTCCATCCAAAAATTTGATAGACAACTGACTCATTTGAAGAAATTTTCATCCAAAAATTTCTCTTTGAGTCTGATAATGATGTTCTACATATTGAAGGGGGGGTTTTCGTTCTAGATTAGTCTGTGGTTATTCCATCTTGAATCATGAGAATGATATTGCTGAAGAAAATTTGGATGATAGTAATGCTTTTTTAGGATCAGAAATTTCTCTTGAAGAGCCTGTTATTGAGCTTCTTTTTCCTATTTTTCAAGATGAGCAACCATCACAACCACTTCAACAACATTTACGGAGATCCACATGTGTTTTTATATTTCCAAGCAAGTATTATGACTTTGAAACAAGAAGTTCTTCTAAAGGTGACGTTACTTAGAGTTCAGGTAAAATTTCTCATGATTGTGGATTCGATCATTCTACAATTAGTGAACCCAAATTTTCTGAAGATGCTACTAATTATGATGAATGGAAGGATCTACAAAGCCTTCATCAACTTACATACCTTTTTCTCTTTACCTTTAACAACAGAACCTTTAGGCTAAAACATATAAGCCTTCTCCTTCAACTAACCATTCAAAAATGTTGGTTTTACATCCATATGGTGCATATTTTTGTATTTCTTATTCTCTCTTAGAATCATGGGAGCTGCGATTGGTGGTTGTCATTTTTAGTTGTTAGTCAGAGCTCCCATCTATCTCATGCAAATTCTTCTTTATGTTCATTGGATTTCTGTCTATTTTGGACCTCATGTCTAACAAAAGTTGATTAAGTCTTGTCTCTTTTTTGGTTGAACATTTATGGTAAGTTAAGCTCTTCATTGTTTTAACATGGAGTTTATGTATATGACTATACACCTTTTTAATCTAATGAAAATGCTATTTTTTCAATGGTTCAACATTAGACCACATCAATGCATCTTCAATAAATTTTGTATATACTTAAGAAGATAAGTAATTAATGTCGGGACTATTTTAATAATTTATTACTTTAAGAAATGTGATTTAAAGGGATATTATTTTATTAAAAAATATTATATATATAAAAAAAATTAATTAGGATGATTATAATTAATATAATATTTAGATCTCGTATATGGAATTGATTTGAATATGGGAAAACTTGTTATTTCTATGTAAGCTGCTGCATTGGCATTAAAAATGTGTTTAAGGATCAGCTCAATTTACCATTTGTGAAGGGGTTAAAGTGTCAAGTTTCATGTGTCCTATATGTTAAAATTATGAGCTAATTAAAAATTAAAAAATCATGTACATAAATTTAAATGCAGAAATATAACTCACAGAAATCACATAACATAATGGATGATGATGGAGTTTACCCCTCATAGGCTACATCTCGATGGACCTGATTTAAATAGTTAGGCCCTTTATTGATCCAATGGTTTTTATGACTATTCCATTGGCTTCATAACACTCAAATACCCCAAAAATTACTATCCAATCTCTTAATTTGGTTACCGGCTCCTCTAGGCTCGACCTCCAACCCTGGTGGCCATGGGCTTGTTTAATCTCCAAAGTGACAAAAGCACCTTGGTGTGCTCCAACACTTCTATAAACTATAAAATATGTTTATAGCATCAAATACATCAAAAATTGACTATTCATTTACTGAAATTGGCCTTCAGATGATCTGGAGCATGGCCTTCCCTCATGGTGGCCCTGGGCTTCAAAATTGTTCAAGTGACCAAAAAAACTTGTAGATGAGCTCCATTACCTATGAAAGCTATTTTAATGGATTTTGAGCATGCCAATATGATAATAATGAGTATTATTAAGAAAAAAAGCGTTGAAAATTGACCAAGATAGGCCTCATTAAAGTTTCCACTAGATTCCGCCTCTAAATCTGGAAAACTTCCAGTTAGCTCCACCAAATCTGGAAGTGGTGCCACTAAATTTGGGTAATCCATTGAAATTTATACCAACTTAACTCCATGTTTAATTAATTTATAAGCATGATTAACTGCACTAATCCACACATAGTGCTAGGCTCTTAAAACTGGGTCATATGGTGCACGGTTCTATGAGGAAGAGGGTTGGCCTATTCCATTCCTCCCCCCTAAAATCAGCAACTGCATTAAAATATAAGTTCTCTACCTTTCATTTTGTGAACTGTTGTTGTGGTGCATTGGTGGCAAGGCACAATGGAGAGGGGGAGGTAAAGGGGTCGAACCCCGACCTCGCCCCATATGTGTGCATTTTTTCAAACCTTTGAATAAACATTTGAATGCGCTTTGGACCATGGCTTATATAAGTAATGCCACCGCCTAACATTTATGCCCACCATGTTAATTAGAAACCCACCGTGACTATGGTGACTGGAATTTAGGTTTAATATATACCACTGCATGGTATATCCACGCACCATAATTAAATTTGAAATGCCACCAACATATGCCATATGAGTAACCATGACTTTGGATTATTTTAAATGTGGAATTTTAATTATTAATATTTAAATTAATAATATATATTAATATATATAAAATAACATAATATAATATATGATAATTAAATCATATAATATAATATTATATATATATATATATATATATATATATATATATATATATATATATATATATATATATATATATATATCAATCCAATCTTAATATTTAAAAATTAATTTCCAGGACATAAATATCATGAAGGCACATTCAACCTTGGAGTACATTGGGTGATTTTTACCTTCACAGAAAAAACTAGCCAATCCAACACTAACACTTGTCATAGTCCCATTGGGCTAAAAACTGAATAATATTCTCTGCATGTTGACTTGACCTCCATGTCATCAGCTTTACCTATTCTGTAATATATATTTTTTAAAATTTGGTTGTTCTAAATGGTGATCAACATACCATAACTCCTACATCCTAACTCGATTTTCAATGAAATGAGTTGCATTGGGTTCCTTGCAATGGGTTAGTCACTTTCATTCTGGTTTGGTGCAATTCTGAGCACTTTCATATTTGAGCTATGTTTTTCCCCTGATTCGGATTCTGATCAGGAATTAAGGTTAGATGTTACTAAAAATATCATAACCTCACTCTAGATAGCTCACATTATGATCATAAGATACTTTTGTTTTCTTATGGATACTATCTTGGTTGAATTTATCTCTTATTTTTGGATTAGGACCTAAAATTGCATGTAATTAGCTAAGACTTAAATGTAAGGAAATAGCTTAATAACCCAATATTGAGAGGCAATATTTAGCAAGAGCGAAATTATTCTCTCTTATATGTCAAATATGAGCCATTTTAGGTGACATGTTTTTCTATCAGTAATAGTGATGACTCAACCTACATTAACAGATAACAACCAATGACGGTTGTCCTCACAATTGTTTGATAATTTTTTTATGATAATTTTCACCACTTTTGAAGAAAAATATTTAAAATTTATTATAGAGATAAGAATTCAAGTTGTTATTACCTTAAAAATGTTTTGAGAATCAAGTTAAGGTGCACAATAAAGTTTTGTTTCTTCCAAAGCCACAGATTCCAAAAAATTGAAGATAATGATTGAAAAATGGGTCTCAATGACCTCCCTTCGTCAGCTTGCTTGAGTTCATGTAGAAAGGATTTCTACCCTAGTTTCTATTTAGCCTCCATTGCCATGATTTCATCAATTGTAGTCTGTTTGTTTCTCTCCCCTCTACCCCTTTTATCTCCACCCATACCATTTGAGATGCTTTTTTGTAGAAGTTGTAGATCACTGTAATATATTTGAATCAATTTTTCCTTTTCAAGTTAGGCCCTAGTTTGTTCCTACGTTTTTAAGAATAATTTTCACCATTATATACTTTGGAAACCTCTTCCTAACTAAGCATAGTAGCATTACTATCCTTCATCTCTAGGATGGTCCTTGTTTCTATTTTCACTAAAAATTATAAAATTTATAAACATGAAAAACACGTCCTTCAAAGAGGCTTTGCATATAAGTTTTATATCAAAACATTCATCCCTCAAGTGGGCATTTTCTTAGCTAGCTTGCATGATATAGGAGGCTCCTACATTGTTCATAACAATTTATAAGGATGTCAATATTCAGGTTACATTAGGGGAATTTTGAGGTCTAAAATGGGCCTCCTAAGGAAATTATAAAATAAAAGTGGAAATAATAAAATAATATTTGATTACATCATCAAATTTTAGTGGGAAAAATAAAAAAACTATTTTTTCAACTTATCTCTCTGTGGGTTTACTCAAATTTGAGTGAAAAGACTCTTTGGATGCATAATTTAATTCCTAATCCAAGGAGTACCCACGTTTCATAATTTTGATGGACCCTTATACATGAAAAATGAGAAATACATGAAAAACATGATTGCAATCACATTTTTCATGTATTTAACATTTTTTGTGTAGAAGGGTCTATCGAAAGTATGCAACAAGGGTACTCCTTGGATGAGGAATTAAATTTTTCATCCAATGAGTATTCCTGCTCGAAATTTGAGTAAAACCTTATGGAGATAAGTTGATAATAGGATTTGGAAATAAGTTTTCTTATTTTATTATTTTTTAATATTTTTACTATTTTACTCAAAAAATGGTGAATCATCCCCCATGGTTGATATCATCATCTTGAATCCTATTTTTTCTTATAAATTTTATTTTGGTTGTACATTTTTCTTAGGAGGTCCATTTTAGACCTCAAAATTCCCGTAATGTACATTTTATTCATCATAGTTTAATTTAAATTTTCAATCAAATATGGCCAAATTTGGTTATCTTCCATAAATAGATCTCTGCAACAAAGAATTAGAAATACAAGAAGAGACATTTATATATGCCATGGACCAAAGGGTTATTTAGTGCAGAATTTGATCACTTAGTATATCAATATATCATCCTCAATAGAGGCACACGATAGTGGGGTGGCATAAGGTTTTCCATGAAATCATGGTTCACAAATTCTTGTTATGAGATTTAGAAACCGTAGATAGGTTACATCATAAATAACATGAGAGGAATTTATCCAATAACATTCATTGATATTGCTAATATTATTTGCAATTATTACTATGAAATTAAACTCTATCATAAATAGTTTCAGAGGTCTTATCTATATAAACCTTAATAATTAATAATAACGAAAACCTAGATTTTGTAATCTATTCGTCTTAATGATTAAATTACACATGTAAGCCTTACATTCTAACCACATTTTGTAAGGCTTACAATAATGAAAGAAAATTTTATTGAAATCTAAGACGTAATAATCGAAAATAAACTAGCATAAGTAACCAAATATACTTTGAAATCTTGTTCTTTGGAAAATAGTTATTAGTCTAGGGAGAGCTCCATCAAGTTACCTTGTAACCCTTGTATGGGTGAAACTCTATAGCTCTTGGATCCCACCTCCCCAAACTCCCAAATTATGGACCTCCAAAATTATTGGATAATATTTCATACTAACTGACATCCATGATCCTTCATTTGGCTATCTCATGACCCTTCTAAGAGTATAATTCCCTAGAGAAACTCTTGAACTATCTAGGAAATCATTCATGATAAGTAGTATTTACATAGACACCTTTATGTCTTCAAAGTGTAGGCTTGTTAAAATGGGTAAAATACCCTTTCTTAGATAAGGTCATCACTACTATTAGAATATGATGGATCGCCAACATTGGTTACATTTTATAGATGTTATTTGTCTTTGATATTTCCATTGATAACATCATTAGATCAAAATATTTATTTTTTGGAAGTGTGACCTATTTATTTGGAATAATGACATTCTATCTCTCATTTGTATTTGGATGATATGTTATGATTTTAGATTGAGTATAATGAAATCTTCAGCTGAGGAGAAATTTTGTATCGGCTACGATAGTTCACTTTTTTTCACCAAAGAAAGCAACAATCACATCTTTTAAAGTTTTATAAGGTATCTTATTAAATATAAACTTAAGAAAAATGATGTATTTAGTAGGTAGAATATTTAATATAATGGTTTTGGTATACTAATTATCTACCGAAGCCTTGAATTTTATTAGATGTATAGGGATAGATACATATTATATATGTGTTATGGACATCGTGAGTTGTTAACCATATTTAAGTTGAATACGTTTCAGAGAGAACTTTGCATTTACTACTTTTTCTCCAAAGAATGAATTCAAACAATCCCATAATTCTTTGGATTATTTTTTTAGATACATGTGATGTATGCTTGAAACTAAGAGGATAAGTTAAATAATGGAATTAGATTTATCATCTCTGGTTTGCAATTCTAGTACTCTAGTCAGATCTGACAATGATTGCTATCTTTTTTACTATTCTCCTGAGGCTTTTGTTCACTAGATACATCTAAATTTTTCTTTCTAGTGTGAAAATTAAAACACAAGTATTTCTCTAATGAAATTTTCATGGTTAACATCCTAATAAAAAAATAAAAAATATATACTACTCTTTTTCTTACAATTAAAACTCAAATTTGTAACATAATTTCTATTTAATTGTAAAACTTTTGAACACAAATTAATTATTATAAACACAATGTTTAGATTTTTCCCTTTGAAATTAGAAATATATGATTATTTTTCTTTATATATATCAATGGTGTAAGAAGGAATTATAAAACACTTAATAGTGATGATAAATCAAGGAGCTATACCTCCTTTGGCATTGAATTTGAGTATGAAACCTCTTTCCATTGATACCACAATTCCCTTGGCATCAACAATTGTTGTCTTGGAAACTTGGATTTTTAAACATGAAAGGTGACTCAATTATTCACCACCTTCAATGTTGCATGGAGACTCCATTCACTAGGGTTTTGGCTTCTTCAATTCATAGTTTTTGTATTTGATGTAACAACTATAAATGATTGTGGTGACTCAACAAGTCATGGCAATGGTTCAAGCCATATAGTGGCTCCTTTGGAAAATTTTAGGTATGTGGCCTTCAATAGGAATGATTATGGTGCCTTGTAGATAATGGATCAAATATATTGGTATCATAACAACTTCATATTACTGAAAAATGTTGGCCCTCATGTTGTAAATAAAAGAATAGGATTAATCTTGCATGGAGGCACCAAAGAGGATTGACCTTAATCTCCTTTGATTCATGAACACCTACATAAGTTGGTAATGATTTGGCCCCTTAAAGGAATTTTGTGAGAATATAGCCTTCTTATCAAGAATTTTAATTTTTTTTAACCTTCATTCAGTCTAGGAAAAGAGCATGCTTAACTATGCAAGAAAGAAAATAGATCTCTAATATGCATGACTAGTCCTAGAGTTGCTCCCACTCTAATACCATGATACAAGGTCTATAAAATATAGATATAATTCATTAAAAATAACATGAGAGGTATTTATGAAATAAAAATCATTTTTATGAATAATTGGTCTAATTGTCACATTAATATTTCAATATTTTAAAGAATAGTTCAAGAGGTCTTATTTGTGTAAAACCCTAAAATCTAATAAGAACAAAGTTGCTAATTTTTATAGTCTAATTTATTAAGGAAAATTTAGATTTTATAAGCTGGCATTTGTTTACCTTCTTTAATGTAATTTTCTAGAATTTTAGCATGGGTAAGGATCCCTAATATTCCCTTGAAATTCTGGAGTTTTGAATTACTTAAATAATTTTGTAGAAATGCCAACTAAAAGTTCCATGTTAGGAATTAAGAAAAAGTAAACATACATATTATCACTTTTTCTAGCATTGTATGGAAATGGAATTCTCCAAAAAAAATTCCCAATAAAGATAAAGGTGATAGCCAAGGATTACCCATGGAAGTTACCTATACATTATTAACATGTAGCACTCCAATGTATATCCTTGTTTGTCACCCACATCGCTAAGGTTGGTAAAAGTAATTAGAAATAAAGGATTCAACCCACTTCATGAGTTTAGGAATTCAACCAATGTCTTTTGATTATAAAATAAGACCCCATGAAGCTTCAATTGTAATTATCCCTTCATCTTCTTTTTAATTTAATTATCCTTTGTGTAAACTGAGGCTCTTTCTTCCTCCATATTCTCTTTAGCTTCGTTCTCCTTTGTGTGGGGTCAAGCTCTTTCTTCCGTCATATTTTATTTAACTTCATTCTCCTTTGTAATATGTGAGGTTCTTTCTTCCTTCAATAATGATCAACACAAATACCTGGGTGATATGGATCTATCTCTTTCTTCCCTCAATGTCTATTTCTTTCTTCAATGGTAGAGAACACAAACACATGCATTCTCAAGCTCTTGGATATTTTTTTTTATTGAAATGGATGAAAAATTAATTCATTCCTTGGTTGGTATTCTCCTTTTACTTAAAGGGGGGAATAAAATTCAACTTAATAAATATATAAGGCATTTCATTATAGATTCATCTTAAATTTGATTTTATCAAGTGCAAAGAGGGATTATTGACATGCAAATATTGCTATTATTGCTAATAAACATTATAATTATATATATGATTTTTTAAGGTTAGAAATTCTATTATAAATAACGTGGGTATGTATACTCACATAAATTAATTATTCAAATTGATACACTAAAGAATTTTATTGCTATCTAATCAAAATATCTCATACATCAGTACAATAGTTTGACAGTTGACTATTTTGTAACCTTAAACCAATGTAGATACATCTTAGCTGTGTATCTACTTAAATCGAGGGGGGTCAAATCGCTTTACATGAAAATATTTTGTCAATTTTTGCAATCTAAAATGGGTTTGAACCTTGAGGGATTTGACCTACTTTATGCATATAGATCGTGCTTCAAAGAGAAAAGAGTTGGTTGTTTGGATTATTTCATCTTCCATCAATGTTCTATACTCTTAAATTGTTCTCCAAATATACATTGTGTTGTGGATCTAGTCTTAATTGTGGTACTTGTAATCATTGTCTCGAACCAACTAGTTTGTGTTACAAACAAACAAGAAGGGTAAACATTGCACATTTTGATGTGGTTAAATGTATTGTACTATTTTTTGTTATTAATAATATAAATTTAGATGTCCTGTATATTTGTTGTGTTGAAAGACACCTTCTATAGCCCAACATGAAGTTTAAAACAATATTAGTAGCAAAATACAATATTTCAATGTGGCCCATAAATAACATATTTCAATCTCTATTTTAAATAATATATATATTTTTATCAAGTTTGTATACATGTGTGCTATGTCTATGTGAGGTGTGTGTGTTAATTGAAACAAGAACATTTCTTATTTTTCATATATCTTATTTGGTGTTTTTTATTTATTTATTTAGGAGATGTGCAAATCCTTGAGTTTTTAACATGGAGTTAATAAGTGGCATTTAAAAATAATAATAAAAAGGTTAATTTCAATATCTAAATGATTTATTTATCCATCTAGATATATATAAAGGATTTGAAAGTGAAATTTTCTTGTTACACCAAAAGATAACAACCTACTACAAGGGATGTATAATTCCTTTTCTAATCAACATGGAATTGACACATGGTATTTACAAAAATTGTAATAGAAAAAAATATCAGAATGTCCCCATAAATAAATATTATTTCAATGTCCAACTTAAGCTAATTATATATATATAATAATTGAAAGTAAATATATATATATATATATATATATATATATATATATATATATATATATATATATATATATAGATACTTTGGGATGAGTAACTCCCTTAGAGTTTCTAAGTGGATTTAGAAAAAATAATATTAATAACGAATTTTTTTCAATATCCACCTTGAATAAAATTATACACAAACACACAGATACACAGATATATATATATATATATATATATATATATATATATATATATATATAGAGAGAGAGAGAGAGAGAGAGTTTCTTATTGAGGATATATGTGTTTTTTACATTCTAGTATGTGGGGTGTGTGTTAATGTCTAACATAGAGTTGACAAGGGACATTTAAAAAAGATATTAATGTTTTCTATTTTTTTTAATATCCACCATAAATAAAATATTTCAATATTCAAGTTAAGTAAAGTATTTTAAAATCCACTTTACACACATGTAAATGAATTTAAAATTAAAAATTTCTTATAGATAAATTTTTTTAATAGTGAGTTATCAAGTATAAGGGCCATGTGTAATATATGTATATAAAAAGCTAACATAAATACATTTTAATTTCATGTGGAGATGTTAAATTTAAGAAACTGTGGTTAAATTCTAGCTTTGATACCTCAGATGACTAAGGTGATGATTACATTGAATTCCTGTTTTGAAGAGGACTAGAATCAACCTAAATATCATCTCGTTCGGATAAGAAGAAGTTGGTTTTTGAATTTATTTACCCACCCATGTATATTGGATTAGGTCGGCCTATGCACGTATGCCAGGTGGACCCTCATGGAGGCCTATAAATAGAAGAGACCTCAATCTCATTTGGACACTTTCATTAAGCTCTATTCTTCTCGTGTATTTTTTCTTGACTCGCACATGTTCACTATAAGAAAAAGACCCTTTGGCGAAGGTTATAAAGGAGATTTTTAGTGTTATAAAATTGGCCCAAATTTTCAAAAAAGAATTTGCTACAACATTCGTTTTTGGTAACAAAGGTTTTGGCGAAGCTTCAACTAAAGAAAATAGGAGGCCAAAGATTTTTACAGATGCTTTTCTCATCGTTGTGTGCATCAGGTGTGAATGCACTGCTGCGTTTCACAATGTATGCATCGGTACTATAAGCATACCAAGAACAAGGATGGAAAACAATTTTCGGATGCCCCAACGCTTTTAGCAATGTTTGGATGCGTGTCACCTAGCAAGATGCACCGGACCAATGGAAGGTGCATGCACCAAGCTGTTAAGGTGTAAAACCACACCGGGCTGTCTAGGTACTAAAACGCACCGGTCCGTTAAGGTGTAAAACCGCATTGGGCCATCTAGGTGCTAAAATGCACCGGGCCGTTAACTTATATAAATGCACTAGCATGTTAAAGGAAAATAGTACTAGTGCATGCAACGACTATCATACCACCTCGGTGGTAGTCATCGATAAAGAACACCGAGCATTATAATTGGTATTGATATTTATTCAGTGCCCATAGGTCACAGAAACACATCCATACACAGTATCATACAAACGCATCAGTGTTCAATAAATAACATGCACCGGTGTTCATTTTATATTTTTTAGAAACATCGACTTGTGAAAATGCTATTATTGTAATTTTTAAAAATTCATTATTCATTAAAAGTCGACACATATCTTATAACAGTATTCATATCAATAAAATTTTTATTAGTGCATTTGAATGTGATTTTTGGATTAATTTGTTATATCATATCATCAGATTCCACATGTCTTCATTATAATATTTAATCATCCATATATTTAATCAGTGGTGTAACATTTCATAGCGACAATGGAGAAAGCAATAGAATAAATTAAAACGTACTTTGTTATATATATATGAATAAGAAATTCTTTTTCATACAAAATGGGATATTTATTGACATCCCTCGAACTTTTAATTGCAACACTATGTCCATTACATTAAACAAAGTATCTGATTTCACATACATATATTTCAAAAAAAGACAACGCCTTGCTTTGATATCTGAAAATCTTGATCATCATTCTTTGTAGGAACTGTTGTCACTTCTCGAGAAACTTCCATGACCTGGGTTATTTAGAGGAATGTTTTGTTCATTGTGTTGATTTATTTATTCTTCTTCTTCAAGTTCCATCTACAAACATAAAAATAAAGTGTAATGAGTTTATATACATTGGTGAGAATAATGAAAATTGCAATATTAAATAATATACATCAATAAAATAAATGTACCATATCAGGAATTGACTCATGAATTATACACATTCTTTCAAAACCAAATTTTATGCCATTTCTCAATGATTCATTTGTTGGCGCAGTTCCATACTTTATTTCCTGCAAATTTTATACCCCATAACAAATCATAGATTTCTTATAAAAAAAAAATTTCTTCTATTAATTATAGACATAGCTAAGTAAAACAAAATAGATGCTAAAAAATTCCACAATTAATTTCTAATATGCCAACATATATTGAAAACCCATAGTTAACCCAATGTCAATCAATTCTTATGATGGTTCTTCTTTGTATGTTAGCACTTGTTTGAAGACATTCAATGATGATTGTTGTAAAAAAACTTAAAATATACAAAAATAAAATCAAGTTAAGTTGATATAAGGAAGTTAAAAATACTCAGAAACATAGATATCAACCCTTTTCTCCCTTGTTGTCATGTTTTATGTGTTGAATGGGTTCCATTTTCTTTTCTTTACTATAAGAAAATACTCGAAAATTAATATTTAATGCTAAATTTTTTATTTATTGTACATAATCGAAAAAATTCAATGATTACATATTACATTTGAAGCACATTTTTGTTGAGATGGTTGCTCATGCAATGAAATTATGTCCATTTCTTTTACCATCTCCTTGTACAACTTTTTAGACATTCATAGTAGCATATTTCTGATATCAACTTGTTTATCCTTTGAGATTTTCATAATCTTCCTGAAAATGTAACACGACAATAAAATATTTAATTTTTATATTGATATATGAAAAGTAAATATAAAAAAGTGATATTTATAAATGATTATTTTTTAGTAATATATACATATAATTATAGAAAAAAATTTAAAGGAATATTACTTGTTCATTCCTTCTTTACTGTTTTTGTACGTTTTTGCTATCAAAATTCTAACATGTCTCATTGACCAATTCTCTGGAAGCTCATCCTCTAGTTTAAAAAAATTTCGTTCTTGGAATCATTGGACTGATTTTTGTACTGTAAGTGGAAAGAATGTTTGTACATTAGTTCCACTAAATCCCTCGAAGTTTCGTAAAACATTTTCCCCCTTTTGTTAACCTCCAACACCACTCCACATGAGCTAAGGAGCAATTCATTTTCATTTGCATGTTCTATTTTTATTCTTAGAACAACATTATTTTTATTTGATGTTGGTCCCTGTAGAACATTAAACATATGTGAATTAATAGATTGTTTGAAACATGTTATCTAATATTTTGAAGTATATTATTAATGAAAACTCAAAAAATAAACTCATATTGGATCGATAGAATTTTTTCATTCACCTGATTCATCCTTATGCAATTTTTCCATCAATATTTTACGCTTTTCTGGTCTTATATCATAAATAATATTATTGAGCTTCATAATTTTGTGTTTCTACATGATACATAGAAAACAATACATATTATTTAGACTTACATATAGTTAAAAAATAATAATTTTTGTAAGGAAATTATAGAGAACTTGCCTTTCTTGCCTTATTAATATGAAACTTGTACCATGTTGTTCATTAATATATTTTATAAGTAAATCACATATTTTTTAGGTTAAAAAGAAAATCAAGAAAATGGTGCGCCTTTCCCAAAGTACACACTGAACACAATGCGGTAGGTTCTTATCAATGAACAACCAATACAATAGAAACACCGTATGGTGCTCTTTGTAAACAAGGAGACCTAGTGCATTATATGTAAACTAGTGCACTGATTAACACAAACATAAATTAATAAAACATTGTTTTTATCTAATAATATTTTTGTTAGTATGTGGCCTGTGCTCTATACTACTATAGCGCATTGGTGTGCAATTTTAAATAGGGCGCACCAATTAAAAGAATATGTTTTTAAAAAAATCGTGCAAGGGCTGACATGGATTGGGATCTGACTCTGCAAGTGGTCTCGTTAGTTAGATGTCATATATATATATATATATATATATATACAAACCCTATATATCTAAAATGAAAAACCCAAATTGTGAAGTCACATAAACAAGAAGAACCAAGGGTTTAATGTAGGAACGGATTTCTTTATTATTTTTTGTTTTCTGAAAATGCACAATAAAATTTAAAAATTTTGTTATGCATGTATTAAATCCAAAAAAAACTGTAAAAAAACAATTGTTACAGTAAAATTTAACAATTTTACTGTACTACAAGTTTTTTGTGTGAATCACCAAATGTTTCAAATTCTGATTCTCTGAATAATGTTGTTGTTTGAAATTATTCTATTGCTCCACAGTGCTCTCGTGCACTGTTGCTCCAGGTATGTCTCTCATGAAAATCCCACCCTGAATTTTTTTTGCAAAAATAATGAAATAATGAATATATTTTACTATTTAAAGAACTTTTTTATGAAATTAGATTTCTGAAAATAATTTGTTGCCCATTTTTTGATTTTCCAGATTTTCAGATTTCTAGATTTTCCGCGCATTTGCTAGCTAACAACATTGGTGCATCACTTAATAAAACTACACCAGTGCATTTAACAGTACATTAGCACCGATAATAATAAGTCCATTTTTAAGGCACCGAAATTACTTTTAGGTATATTGTACACCAAAATTTATTGTTTATTTTGCTCAAATGCAGGGAGAAAATCTCATAATTATATCAAATGGACAATTCTTCAAAATCTAGTGTGTTCCATAATATTTCTCAAAGTCCATTGTGGAGTTCTCCCTATCCATCTCTAGACATAATTACTTCAGATTTTATTTATATTTTCATTATCTAATTGAATTTATTTATTTTATCCATGTTAATCAGTTGAATAAAATTATTGTATAAAAATTTCCAAGTTCATGGAGTTCAAAATCAAGTTCAGATGAACAAAATATTCAAACAAATCCAAAATGTCGGAAGCTCTTATTAGGAGCAGCATACTGCAAGGCACATTTGGTAGATGAAAATGGACAGTCGCTTCACACTACCAATTGTAACATTGCATCTTCTGGCCACAATCCTAGGACAATTATGGTAATAATAATTTTTTGGTATATAAATGTAATTATTTGAACATCAAACCAATTAATCATGCATTGCCGACGTGCTTACTAATTGATGTCATCGATTTTGTACTAATCATGTTCAAATATATTTTTTGAAATTATTATGATTCTAGTGATGACGAGCAGCGTACCTAGCATCTTGTGTTGCAACCCACGACAAGTAAAATCGAGAGAAGGTTGAATTAAGGAAAAAACTCAGAGAGGAATGATACCGATAATGGTCAAATCAACCACCTATTCAATTCCCACTATGCCAAGATTCACCAATTAGGAATGACTACAACAATAGTAGTTCTTCATAAGCTAGTAATGGAGGCAATCAAATAGATGTTTATATGGATTATTTCTTAAGGGATATGATTTCCATGGAGATGATTTTGTTAAATGCATTCGAGAATGATGTTCAGCTAGGGGATGATGCTCATATTGCTGATACCTTTTTCGAAAGCCTTAAATTTGCTTGCACCACCCCTCTCTTTGGACCTCGCAGACAGTCAAAGTATACCCAGTTGGGGATAATGATGTTACTCTACAACTTGAAAGAAATTTTGGCGTGTTGAATGCATGCTTCTCAGAAATTTTGAGGTAATTGACCATCAAGTCCCTTATATTTTGAGAAATATAATCACACAATGAACATTTCAAATGGTCAATTTTATGAACATTAATAATTATTAACATTAATTTACATTTAATATTTTCCATGAACAACTACATGTTATTCAGAGATAAGGTTCTTATGAGGGATAATTTCTTTCCCAGTAGCTACGAAGAAGCAAAGAAATTATTGAAAATGTTGGGTGTTGAGTACATATCATACCATGCATATCCATATTATTGTATTCTATATAGAGGAGAATATGAATACAAAGATATATGTCCGAAATATTGGCGTGATAGGCATGATAAATAAAAAAATAAGGGTAGATCATGTGGTCCTCCTTTTAAGATATTGAGGCACATGCCTATAATCCCAAGGATTCAAAGGCTCTTTCGTTGCAAATAATTACGTATGTTGTAGGGATGGCATGCCTCCCACAGAAGTGAGTTGGGATTTATGTGAATCCCATCAGATTTAATAGCCATGGAGAATATAGAGGATACATGGCTTGAAAAATTCAAGGAGAAGAATGAACTCTATGACTGAACATAACCATGGATGGCATCAACCAATATTCCATCCATAACACCAACTACTATTTCTAGCTTGTAGTAGTGATTAATAATCATATCCCCCCATGGTTGTCCGTGAAGAATGGACATCTAATGTTGGCTCTCATAGTCCCTGGTAGAATACTAGTGAAGAATATGGATGTCTACTTACAACCACTGGTAGATGAATTGAAGGAATTATGGTATGGGATAAATGTATACAATGTATCAAGACCCATCACAACAGAGACGAGTTTTATGTTGTATGGCATATGTGCATACATGAAACATGATTATCCAAGATTAGGAGTTTTCTCTGGTAAATTACATTTTTATTTATTTGTTTATATATGTAACAATATTCTTTCACATATTAGTTATTTAATTATTTGTAATTTTTGTGATCTTGATGATATTATTTAATTTACCATGCATATTTTATACAATAATTTCGCAGGTCTTGTAACAAAAGGATATTATGGATGTAAATTTTGTGGACCTTCTTTGAAATATAGATGTTCCAACGACCTACGAAATCCAGTGTATAATTGCTCCAGGGTATTCCTCCTAGAAGAACACCCTTACAGAAGAGAACATCGGCTTTCCATGGTAAAAAAGAGAGAACCCAAAGGCCTCCAATAAAAACACTACTTGAGTGGATTAGAGCATATGAGAGAGAAAAGGAGGAGTTCATAGAAATGTTCAATTCAAATGGGGAGCCTATGTTCGATGATCTAGAATTCTTGGACACCTATGTTGAGAAATTTCCCATTGGGATGAAAAGGAAATCTATATTGTGTAACCTCCCGTATTGGGAGCATCTTAAGATTACCCACTTATTAGATCCCGTGCATATATTTATAAATGTTTCATCTTATTTATGGAGGCACATATCATCAAAAAAAATTACACATTGGTTGTTAGGAAAGATATTATTACCTCAAAAACTAAAAAGAAACATTGACCAAGACAGTTATAAAGTACGGGATCAAAGGCAGATGGTCCCTCTAATTGTTATTTCAAATAAGGTGATGTCCCATGGATCTTAAAAATATATAATATTTCTTTGGTAAAGGAAGTTATAATGGGTGTGAGGGGGCCATATTCATATGGGTCTTTACTATGGTGCTACTTCACCGTGGATTACCATTTTTTAGGGTTGAAATCGCATGACCATTTGAATCTTCGAAGAGTACATATAAGGTCAAAAGTAGGATTTATTATTTTTTATATTAATAAATTTGATCCCATGTAGGGATTATAAAACATAAATAATTTTTTATATTATTTCATGTATTTACAACTTTGTAGTGTCATTATTCTTTGTTTGTATGTGGGTGTGTGAAACATGAATTCCCACAAGGCCTAGTATGTGTCATATCTAAATTATCTACATTTGTAAGTTGGATCACGTCAAAGGAGATTCATGTGACAAGCATTCCACGGTGGCATCAAGGGATAGTTGAGATTGTTTGTATGTTTGAGAAGGAACTGTTGACTAGTTTCATGGAATTGCAGCTTCATCTTCTAATCCACCTATTATATGAGTTTGAATTAGTTGGGGTGGTTTCTTGTCGTTGGATGTTATTCTTATAGAGGTACATGAAGAAATTGAAAGGTTTTGTTCGAAAAAGGAAAAACCCCGAGGGGTATATGGAAGAGGGGAACATATCATATTGGTATTTATATTATGCCAGTGAGTACATCAAGAAGATTGAAAAGAGAACAGGTGTAGTGATTTGGGATGATGAAAGGGATGACGAAAAAAGAGAGGGAGATCTTCTCCAAACGAATAGAAGAAGACGATTGATAAAGAGTAAGAAAATTATAATTTTTCAAATTTACATAAAGTAAATATTCATATTGAACTTTGATATAATTTATATTTTGATGTCATATGTACGATAGGTTGATTTGATTTCATCAATGAATGCAAAAATTGAAGCAATCAATAAATTCATTCTTTACAATTCTGAAGTGGCACCATTATGGGTCGCATTGTACAAACAAAAGAGGATGAAATGGGACAGTCATAGGAAAGAACTCAGATGGTTGAATGGTATAAGTGTGCCTTATCCTGATCATTTAAAAGAAAATATGCCAATTATATGCCCCAACAGTTGGGTTGCTGACCAAGTTAGAGAGAAATATGATGCAACCGGTCATTACCTGCGTGCTGAAGAGGTTGTGCTAAATAAAGGGATTGGGTGCACCCACTCGGTAAAAATATGCTTATGTACATTTTAAACTTAATAATCCACATTTGAAATGTAAGATCTATTTTTGATATTTTAACAGTTGGGTTATTATAAGACAAATGGCACTATGATTTTTTAAATTTTTTGTAGGTGAATATGTTCCCATCTATGTGGGCATATGGACACTGTTTTCACACACAAAATGTTGATGATGGACAGTTGACACAACATTGTGGAGTGGAAGTCAATTTCGATCAATATAGTTGAGCTAGCCACCATGATCAAAACCTAGTACGAGGGACATTAGGTTATGTTAGAAAGATACAAGAGATCATTGAACTATATTTCGCTTCTTTACAATGTGTTATTTTTATGTGCAAGTGGTGGGACACCTTTGATCATAATAATGTAAAGGAATATCGCGGTAGTAGGATGATATGTATCAACTCTAGAAAGATGTGGGATGAAGCTAAGGAGCCCTATGTTTTCCCTTGACAATACAACTAGGTGTTTTTTTACCCAGTTGTGTTGGATAGGGATTGGTGGTTCGTATTGAGACATGGCACTAGATCAAAATATATTTTTGAGAAAAATAGTATTATCATGCCAAGCAAGCTGGAATATGACGAGGGTGGTCATGAGAACCGAGAATTATATGATACATGTGTTATTTCATTATTTATACTTTTTAAAATGGGTTTTTATAAAGAAGATGACTTAACCTTATAACTAAGACTCTTTTTTTTCCGAAACATTATAATATGTATTTTGAATTAATTGGTTTGCATTGTGTCAATGTTAAAATCATTTCACTTGATAATTTACAATTATGTTGATCTCGAAAAAAATGGCGCATTGTACCAAGTTATTTTTTTCATGTCAATTCCTAAAATAATACAACTACTTGATCGCTTTAAATGTGTGTCAATGATATCTTCAAAATGTATACTATTATTTTTGGTATATAAGATCATAATAGAATAATGATAATTCTAAACATGAATTTATTTGGATTATTTTCTGAACTTTATTATGTTACAAAAATTCATATTCTTTTAGATTTATTATTTTACAATTATTTATATTCATACAAATGTACACATTTACAAATTTACAATTATCGTAACTTAACAATATTTATGGTATACATTTTACTTATGGTTGTTATGGTTCAAAACTCACAATTTATTTACAATTTTACAATTTTACAAATTTTAATAAAATTGAATGGTGACAATACATAAAATTGCAATTACAATTTTACAATTTCACAATACAATTACAATTAAAATTTTACAAATATTTTACATACAATTACAATTAATATTAGAGTTTGAATTACAATTACAATTATAATTATAATTTTACAATTTTGCATACAATTACAATTACAATAATTTCATAATACAATTATAATTACAATTTTACAAATATTTTACATACATTTACAGTTAAAATTACAATTACAATTTTACAATTTTACATACAATTTGAAATTTCAATTTCAATTACAATTTCAACATAATAATTAATAAATATCATGATTTAATATTAAAAATAAACATCACGATCATGATAACCGTCTTAGAAACATTGTATTCTAAAATACACATTCAAATTCGCTAACATCATCTAATCATCATGATCATGATCATCTAACAAAACACAAACATTGTATAACATCATCACAACACAAACATCAAATCTACATCTCATGTCAAATAACTTCTATCACATAACATCTATATGCAAGCACATTAAATGAACATATCTAACATGGCCTAAAAATATGCACATCATGATAAACATGAACATGTAAATTAAGTACATCAACATGAAAATACATGGATGATGTATATATATATATATATATATATATATATATATATATATATATATAGAGAGAGAGAGAGAGAGAGATAATTTCAGAATTATACAATCGTAATATAACTGCATATAAATGTCAAATATCTCATGGTACTACATCGATACTAGTACTAGTCGAGGCATGCTCAGTCGATGGTGCAACCTCCTACTCAGATAGATGACGTGCCTGCTGTTCAGTCGATGCTGCAGTTTTCTTAGGAACTGCCTACCAATGAGTCTTCGATGGTGCAACCTCCTTAGTGGATGGTGCAGCTTGCTCAAATGGACATACCTGCTCAGATGGACCTACCTACTCAGGATCAGGTGTCTGCTCAGTCAATGGTCATGCTTGCTCAGGACTAGGTGTCTGTTGAGATGGCATAAACTACTTAGAAGATGCTTGCTGATCAACACTAGATTTTTTCTACTCATGATTTTCGGTGCTACTTGAAGGAGGAGGAGGTGGAGTACTATAATGATGTTGACTCCCCTCATGATCATGATCATCAGATGAGTTTCTCTGTCATGCATCTCCACGATGCCTTTCCCTCCTAGGGTGCACCAATGCTCTAGAAACTCCAACAATATGATGCATGAGGGTTATCATTTTGTGGGGAAAGCCTCACCAGAGCTATGTGAGCCTAATGTAATATTCCCATTTTAGCACATAGCTAAATGGAATATTAAATTTTTTTTTTATCACCTAGCAGCTAAATAAATGGGTAAGGAAGCCCATGCTTATTAAAAACATGAATAAAATCCCTCAAATGTGAAAGAGGATAGTCATAAGAGTTGGATTTCACACCCTTGTGTGTGAAAGAGAACATTTTCATGGAGACAAGGTCAAGCTTGACCAAGTCAACAACGCTGGGAGAGGAGGTGGAGAACACTTTGATAGACAGCGTAGTGTGAATGGGAAGAGGGTTATTTTGTGGAGGAAACCCTAATGAGTGGGATCCATGGACAGAGGGTTTTTACTTGTTTAAAAAGAGGGCAAGGCAGCCATTGTGATTCATGATTTAGATTATTGATTTCTTTTTCTGTTTATTCTTTGTGCATTCTCTTACTATTTACCAGAGTTGCAGTGTTGCTTAGCACAAGGATTTCATATTTAGGAATCCTTCTTGTTACACCATTTTTTTGTCATATAACCTATTATCATTAGATGAACCCAAGTATACCATGTAAGACCAATTTTACCCCAAGTAAAATTGCTTTCGCTATGAAAATAACTTAGTAAACCACCTTTATTAAGTTGTTTATGGTCTAACCAGGAAACCCTATAAGGAAATATTAAATAAATATACATTTGTTTGATTTTCCTCAAGGAATAATTAGTTGAACAATAGTTTAATTAATATTCCTGGTTATATTTAACCCAAAATAAGGAAATTAATTAGATAAATCATTATTTATCTTCTTATTTTCTAAGAATAATTATTTAAACCTTATTTAAATAATATTCTTTGTTAAATATGACTAAGTCACCCTTAAATAATTAAACAAATCATTATTTATTTGATTATTACTCAACCACATCCTTAAAATGATAAAAAAATCATTTATTTATTTATTATTTACAAATAAAGGGATTTGACCCAAGTCAAATTCCTTTTCCCTCCAACAAATATAATAAAATATTCCATAAAATTTGGATCTTGATTTGGTTAATAATATTTTAACTATGCACCAATATCTAGACTAACTCAATATTCTATTATAAATAGAAGGGTTTTTTCATTCATTGATAACGTTTTGTTACCTAAAGATCACTCTGGATCTAAACTTTTGGTCTGACTGTTGATCCACCATCATAGTCATATTTTGCTACTATTTTTGTTTGGATTTTCTACACCATCAAGAGAGATGAATTCTACATCTGAAGTGTTGATGACTTACAAGAACCCATCCCCTTGAGGAGAACAGGGAACACCCTCTTGTGTTTTCCTCCCAGGTGCCATCAATACAAAATTCATTTGATATATTATTGTCTTGTCTATTGGATACATGGATTAAATCTCATTTTTTCTACTATTTAATGTCTTCTAATGCATAGATTTATATTTTTTAAACATTTATCTTGATCACCTAACTACAGATCTGAAGATATTAGCAGTCATTTATACTGTTAGGGCTGTTTTTTATGCACAACTAAAGTGGTTTTTTTTCATACGCTTGGAATTAAGATTCCTACTAGCACTTCTCCTTTCTTGAGAGGCCTATTGAAGGAGTTGTACTGATTTGCCTCACATCCAGGCTTGAGGCCAAGCATCCTCCTTCACCTACAGTGTTATTTCTAAAGCAGAATAATTTTTTTTTGCAGGGTGTTGTAGTGAGGGTTCACAACACCACTTCCATCACTTGTTTTTCAGAGGAGGAGTCTCTCTTTCCTTTGAGAGAATAGTTTGGAAGCCCTTGGAGAATATTGCAGATCTTTGCACTTGGAAAACACTTTTTCTTGCACCTACAGTGCAGTATCCCTCAGTGACTGCATTATTCTCAGTTGGTATTTGCAGTGAGGGATTGCAGTGATTGCTGGAGGGTGAGATCTTCAGTGTTAGGATCAACCTTTCACTTGTAAGATCCATTGGAGAAGGTATTTTCATCGGATGCAACATATTCATCATTCTCCATCCATTTCCAGTTCTTGATTTGCAGCTGCTACCCTGCAACTCCATCATTTTGCAGTTTTTCATATTTCAGCCAATCCTTCCAGGATTGTCTTGAGGTAGTGATTGGGAGCATAGATATTCTCTCCCAATAGTGTATGAGCCATGTATATGCATATCTATGATATTTTAGACTTCCTGTAGCAGTAATCCATCCATGACTGTGCAATTCTTGTTCATTAACACTCTGCCATGTAGCATTATTTCACTTTTGGCATGTGTATTGATGGGAGGCTTCTTTGCCTTGATCCTTTGAGTTGTATTGCTATTATTTGATGTTTATTCATAGTAAAATGTCTCATGGTTTCCATACATTTTGGTATGATGTTTATTCACTGCTATTTCTGGTTGTGTTTACATATTGTTGATCTCCAACTTTAGAATATCTTAAGATATTCTTATTGTTGTAGAACTTCCCCATTTTGGGATATTATAGTGGTATAAAAGCATAATATTGGCTCAGCCTGTGGATCTCTTCCATGATTCTATCAAGAAAAAATAATATGAAGACTCCACTATGTGGAGATAGAAAGGAAGATAGGCTTACAAAAATTCTTCCAAAATCTGTACAGAGCATTCATGAAGATTTCAAGAAGATAAGGAGGGAGATATGTATAGAATCTCCAAGAGGGTTTGAAACTGAGTCAAACTCCAGATTTTCTTATGGGGAGTGTGAGAATGCAGCCACACCCTATGATGCAAGAAGTAGTCAGATGGCCATTTTTTCCATAAGAGAAAGAGAAGAAGAAGTAATGCCTAAGAGGGGAAATCTTAGTGGTTTCTCGCATGAGTATGAATCTCAAACTCAGAAGTTTAGAGATCATATCAATTTTCCAGATTTTTGCAAGATCAAGGTGAGGAGGAGAAAGCAGCATAATGTGGGTAGATTTCTTCTGTCTACCTTTGATGGTTCCCCTACATGTTCAGCCAGGGCTTGGGTGGAAGAGCTAAACACCTTTTTGCACCAGCACCAAATTTCTGAAGATGAAGCCATTAGAGTAGAAGTGTTGCATTTTGGAGGTAAGGCATATGCATGGTGGATATTTGAGTCTTTTTATTTAAATAATTCAAATAATTCTTCCTATGCAAGGTTCATTAAAACATTGGTGGAAAATTTTGATAAGAAAATTTCTAAAAGACATCTGGTGAATCAAAACAAATATAAACAAACAAATACCTTACATGTGATGGAGGAAATAATAAAACCAAAACCACTTCAGAAACCCATGGAAGAGGATGATAACTTGCATCATACTTCTCTAGAGGCAAGACCTTTATCTTGTATGTTGGCACAAGAAGGCATGCAGACCCCTTTTTCAAAGGAGGATCCAATCATTCGGAGGTTTCCCATTCATGTTGAGGAGGCTGAGGGCAACAACGCTGTCAAATTTGGAGTTGATATAGCACCTCATGCAGAGGAAGGAGGAGATCTTTCTCCAACTAGATGGATTCCTGCATCTTTGCAAGGAATTCTCCAGGATCTTATGTGTGGAGATCAAGGCACAACTCATGTTCTACAAGTGGCATTGATGATGAGGTGTGGAACTATGGAGACATAAGGAGGAGATAGGGAGGATTACCAGCATCTTGTGATGACAAGAACACATCCTTTTGTATTTCATAAGGTTGATGCACCTAAGAGGGAGACTGGATTGGGAAGTTACAATAGAGACAAGTCTGTCCATTCATGTATGCAGTCTACTCTTGATGATAATTTCCAATTGCATGGAGACATTTCACCAAGGAGACCACCAAAGCAGCAGATGACGAGAGATGCTTCACATTTTGAGGCACCATTCATTGATTTCAAAGGAGTGAATACCTTGGGAGGTAATTTTACAGGCTTGGGTAGACTCAAGGAGGAGAGAGGCATTCTCCCAACATCATCTTTACCCACTCTCATTTCAGATTATGCGTTGTGGCAGAAGTAGCAGGGGAAGGATAGTAGCCTTCCAACTTGCATATTTGGCATGGGAGATGTCAAAGAAGAGGATGACCATATGATACATGTTCACCATGAAAGATCATCAGTGGTATCATTATGGAGGATAGATCCGTATTCGAATTCCTAGCTGTTGGTGGAGTATTCCAAAGATATTTTCACTTGCATGATATTGGATGACCAGTTGCATGAGGGATATTTAGTCAGAGATGGGGTCATCTACTATCATGGTAGGATATCCTTATCTAGAGCTTCCAATCTCAAAGAGAAGTTGCTACAAGTAGTTCATGAGGATTTCCTTTCCAGCCACACTTTTTCTTTGAGAGCCTACCACACCATCATGGAGGGTTATTTTTGGAAGGGGTTTGAGGAGGAGATATATTACCATATGAGGAGATGCATGGATCATGTGAAGATGGAGGAGATACATAAATCTTTGGAAGAGTTAGCACAACCACCTCTTTTCTCTTTGAGGATGAGAGGAGACTCATCTATGAGCCACTCCATTTGCATGAGAAAGACATATGGTAAGGGTATTTTTTTTTTGCATAATGATTTTTATAATTTATCTATGCATCCCTTAACCATACATGTGCAGGATGTTGGTCCAAGGAAGAGCATTCGTTTTTCTAGACCTCATGGTCTACTTGAGGCCATGAGAAGTGTTGGTGACCACTCCCTAGGAGGACTTGGGGAGGAGATGTATTTTGGAGAACATGTTCACTTTGCACCATACATCATTCTCTTTCTCTGAACATATGACGAGAGTGGGACAACAAGAAATTTGTGGATAAACCACACTTTTTGTCACACTCTTTTGCAGTGGAGGGCCAAACTGCATTGGTTACATTTGAGGGACCATTTTCCTTCTCCCTCGCTACACATGGCAGCAAGCATGGTTCTCATTATGGTTCCTTATGTTGCTGTTGTTTTTATATTTGTTGGGAGCATGATTGGGAGAATGGCACATTGGTTGGATGTGTCCCTTGGGGGAGAGATCTCCCAGATTGTTTGCATTGCATGTTCTAATGGGAGCATGAGAGAGTATGTTGCCACTACAAAAAAACTTTTTCCATTTGAGGTGAGCCATATGATTGATTAGATGCCATATGATGGTGACTTGCAACTCATCATATATGAGATGATTTGGGCCAACATGTTTCATAACGTTGGAGAAGAGATCCTTGGAGATCTAATCT
Source organism: Pinus albicaulis (assembly GCA_034641835.2). Classification (NCBI taxonomy): domain Eukaryota; kingdom Viridiplantae; phylum Streptophyta; class Pinopsida; order Pinales; family Pinaceae; genus Pinus; species Pinus albicaulis. The sequence continues at coordinate 1,659,540,931 of CM076578.1, read as the reverse complement.
TCATCTTGCCACTTGAGGGAAATATTATTGCAGCCCAAGATCATCATATAATCTAAACTTATCCTAAGTGGAGAGGAGGACAGCATGGGGTAGGCTATTCTATCTACCAAGATCATATTTTTAGCCCACCTACATTGCAGGAGCCAAAGGTGGAAGAAGATTTTCAGGAGTTTCCATGTTGGGAGATAACTCACTTTGTATGGATGATTGCTTGGGGATGGGACCTTCATATGGGGATGGAAGATCCCAATTCATATCAGACCTCATGCCTGAAGAAGGCCCCTTAGTTTTATATTTGCAGTTGCTTGAGGACAAGCAACATTTGCGAGGGGAAGACTATAATATTCCCATTTTAGCACATAGCTAAATGAAATATTAAAATTTTGTTTTTATCACCTAACAGCTAAATAAAAGGGTAAGGAAGTCCATTCTTATTAAAAAAATTAATAAAATCCCTCAAATGTGAAAGAGCATAGTCATAAGAGCTGGATCTCACACCCTTATGTGTGAAAGAGGACATTTGCATGGAGATAAGGTCAAGTTTGACCAACTCAACAGAATTGGGAGAGGAGGTGGAGAACACTTTGATAGACAGCACAGTATGAATGGGAAGAGGGTTATTTGGGGGAGGAAACCCTAATGAGTCAGACCCATGGAGAGAGGGCTTTTACTTGTTTAAAAGGAGGGCAAGGCAGCCATTTTGATTCATGATTTAGATTATTGATCTCTTTGTCTGTTTAGACTTTGTGCATTCTCTAGCTATTTTGTAGAGTTTTAGTGCTACTTAGCACAAGGATTTCCTATTTAGGAATCCTTATCCTTTCTTGAGAGGCCTCTTGAATGAGTTGTACTATTTTTCCTCACATCTAGGCTTGAGGCCAAGCATCCTCCTTCAGCTACAGCATTATTTCTGAAACAGAATAATGTTGTGTTGCAGGGTGTTGCAGTGAGGGTTCACAACACCACTTCCATCACTTTTTTTTCAGAGGAGGAGTCTCTCTTTCCTTTGAAAGATTAGTTTGGAAGCCCTTGGAGTAGATTTTAGATCTTGGCACCTGGCCAACAATTTTTCTTTCACCTACAATGTAGTATCCCTCAGTGACTACATTATTCTCAGTTGGTATTTACAGTGAGGGATTGTGGTGATTGTTGGAGGGTGAGATCTTCAGTGTTAGGATCAACCTTTCACTTGGAAGATCTGTTGGAGGAGGTATTTTCATCGGATGCAACATTTTCATCCTTCTACATCCATTTCCAGTTATTGAGTTGTAGCTGCTACCCTGCAACTCTGGCATTTTGCAGTTTTGCATATTTGAGCCAATCCTTCCAAGATTTTCTTGAGTTAGTGATTGGGAGCATATATCTTCTCTCCCAATATTGTATGATCCATGTATATGTATATCTATGATATTTTACACTTCCAGTAGTAGTACTCCATCCATGACTACATAGTTCTTGTTCGTAGAAACTCTGCCATGTAGCAGTATTTCACTTTTAGCATGTGTACTGATGGAAGGCTTTTTTTCCTTGATAATTTGAGTTGTATTGATATTATATGATTCTAATTCATAATAAAATGGCACTATGGTTTCCATACATTTTGGTATGATGTTTATTCACTTCTATTTCCAGTTTTGTTTACATATTGTTGATCTCCAACTTTAGAATATCTTAAGATATTATTATTGTTGTAGAAAGTCCCCATTTTGGGACATTACATCTATGATCAACTTCAATCTCTCTGATGTAGGCAACCAGATTCCTTCATCAACTAGGATTCAACACAGTTGTTCACCCAAATCCATCAAGAATCGGGTGTCTGACCTACATCGCACCCCCGCAGGTATTTTCACTCGAGGATCAAGTTTGTCACCCTAGTCCTCCACCTCTCCCATCTCCTCATCAACTTTTACACTTGGATCATTTTTTGGGGGTGGAATCATGTCCCCGACGAATGTCCCAATATCTACAAAATATACAGTACACAATAATAATTAGACAATTTCATTAAAAAAATTAATAAAACAAGTTAAAGAATTTGTTAGAATAAATTTAACAATTCTAATTAATTAATTAAGATAATAAAATAAAACTATATTAATTTAAAGAAAACACTAATATTACCTCTCGCATCCAGTGTCTCATCCTGTGTGAACAGGATGTTGGTACACCCTCGCCAATCCAAACATGCATACAGACATGTCACCAGAACGAACAAGTGATCATCAAGACTGGCTAGCAACTCGAGTGCATCCGTAGATATCCTGGTGGGAAAGTCAGAATGGCCCCTCTTGGGCATCATCTATCCCCACATTTTCATCTGTACATGCAGCAACGGCCTACGAGGTTGCCAAACAAAATTAGGCCTCATCTCTGGGAACCTCTCAAAAAACAAAAAAAAATAAACTCTGAAGCAAAAGGGAAGGTCAACCTCCCATGTGCCTGAGAATGATGTCTATCTAATTTTGTACAAAAATTCCTCAAAAAATTCATATAACATCTCACAAGTCGTGGCGCTTGGAATAAATAATCAACATAAAATAAAAATCAGCAACTAATGTGTTTCACATCACTAATATAGTGTGCAATGGTCGTTAGTAATAGTGAGAGGCTCCTCACCTCCTCTGCACCAAATGAATCAATACGTAACTAGCCACCAGACACGCGAAAATCTGTAGGAGAAACTGTATTGTCCCTAATTTATATTTGGAAGTACACCAATTGATTCCCTATTACATAGCCGAAGGGGACATCTTGGAACTGGGGAAAATATTTCCCTCTCCTAGATAGGCTAGTAATAAAATATATCTCCTCCTCAGAGGATTCGAACCACTGGTTTAGACCAACCCATAAATCCATTTGGTCAGCATCCCACCTAAGATTAGTTGTCCCAAAAAACCACTATGACCCATTGAGGGATGTAGCTTCCTCGTAAAACTTGAGGAGGCCTACCTCCCTTAGGAGCAACTTGGTGGCTGCCGTAATAGGGCAAGGGTACAAAAGTCTCTCCATCTCTCTTGCCTCCCACATCTGAGTCACATTATAACGGTCCTCCATATGTTCTTGTGGTTCCCTTTGTTCTCTCTGTTGATGTCCCTGAATGATTCACATATTAAATACATTTTTTTATTAAATGAGAAATGTATTTAAATATATATATATATATATATATATCAGTACAAGGAAAAGACCCTCTAGTGGATATTATAAAGGAGGTTTTTAGTGTTATAAAATTAGCCAAAATTGTCAAAAAAACATTTTCTACAACATCCGTTTATGCTTACAAATGTTTTGACAGAGCTTTTAATAGAAATTCAACACAACTAAAAAAAAAATGGGCAGCTGAAGGTTATTACGGATGTTTTTTTTCATCGGTGCGCTACTGGGGCTTGAACGCACTGGTGCATATATATATATATAAGGTGGCCCGGGCTGTCAAGGTATAAAACCACACTGGACGTAGTGTTGGTGATACAACACATGGGGCTTTTCTAATTGGTCTTGGGATTTATGTGACGCCCATAGGTCGTCTCAACGCATCGGTATGTATACTTATAGAAATGCACCGGTGCACAGTATCACACAAATGCACCGAGATTTATAACTTTTCTCTGTATTTTTGCGATGCCCATAGGTCGTACAAATCCACCAGTGTGTAGAGACACAGGAATGTACTAATGCGCAGTATCACACATACGCACTTAGATTTATAATTAGTATCAATATTTTTGTGGTGCCCAGAGGTCGTCCAAATGCACCGGTGTGTAATTCCACATAAATGACCGGTGCGCAATACCACACAAACACACAAATATTTTTAATTGGATTTGGTATTTTTGTGGTGCCCATAGGTTGTATAAATGCACCGGTGTGCTTCAGAATACAAACGCACTGGTGTACAGTAACTAACATGCATCAATTTCATTTTTTATTGTTTAGAAACATTGACCTATGACAGTGCAGCTATTGTGATTGTTTTAAATTCATTATTCATCAAAGGTCGACACATATTATAACAATATTCATATTAATTAAAATTTTATTAATTCATTTGAATGTGATGTTTGGATTAATTTGTTATATCATATCATAATTATTGTGATTTTTTAAAATTCATTATTCATCAAAATTCCACACATATATATCTTATAACAATATTGATATGAATTAAATTTTTATTGGTGCATTTGAGAATGATAATGGAGAACGCAATAGTGACAATGGAGAATGCAATAGAATAAATTAAAAAATATTTTATTATATATATATATATATATATATATATATATATATATATATAAGACAGTATTTTTCATACACAATGGGACAGTTATTGGTATCCCTTTGTCTTTCAATTGGGACACTATGTCCATTACATCAAACAAAATGTCTGATTTCACAAGATAATATTTCAAAAAATACAATGTCTTGCTTTGATATCCAAACATAGTAATAATCATTCTTCACTTGAACTGTTGTCGCTGCTAGAGCTACGTCCATGACTTGGGTTATTTTTAGGAATGTTTTGTTCACTATGTTGATTGTTTTCTTCTTCTTCACCTTCCATCTACAAACATCAAAATAAATTGTAATGAGTGTATATACATTGGTGAGAATAATGAAAATTGCAATATTAAATAATATACATCAATGTAAATTGAAAGGAAATGATGTACCATTGGCACAATTGACTCATAAATTATACACATTATTTCAAAACCATGTAACATGCCATCTTTCAAGATTTCATCTGTTGTCGCAATTCCATTCTTTGTTTCCTGCAAGTTTTATACCCCATAACAAATCATATATTTAATATAAAATATTTTTTTGTTATATTAGTTATAGACAGAGCTAAGTAAAATAGGATCGATAGATACTTACAAATTCCACAATTAATTTATAATATGCCAACATATACTCACAACCCATATTTAACCAATTTCAATCAATTCCTCTAATGGTTCTTCTTTTTATGTTAGCACCTATTTGAAGACGTTCAATGATTATTTTTGTAAAAAAACTTAAAAAATAAAATAAAAATGACATCTAGTTAAGTTGTTATAAGGAAGTAACAATTACTCACAAACTTAGATATCAACCCTTTTCTTCCTTGTCATCCTATTTTATGTGCTGAATGAGTTCCAGTTTCTTTTCTTTTCTGTAAGAAAATACTTGAAAATTAGTATTTAATGCTAAATTGTTTATTTATTGTACCTAATGATCGAAAACTTCAATGATTACATATTACATTTGAAGCACGCTTTTGTTGAGATGGCTCCTCCTGTGATGCAATATATCTTTGACCATCTCCTTCTACACCTTTTCAGACATTCCTACTAGCATATTTCTGATATCAGCTCGTTCATCTTTTGAGATTTTCATAATCTTCCTGAAAATGTAACAGGAAAATAAACTATTTAATTTTTATATTGATATATGAAAAGTAAATATAACAAAAGTGATATTTATAACTAATTCTAGACAAACATTTAAAGAAATATTACTTTTTCATTCCTTCCTTTTGTTGTTGTGCGTTTTTTCTATTAAAAGTCTCACATGTCTCATTGACCAATTATCTGAAAACTCTTCCTGTATTTTAGATCAAATTTGGTTGTTGGAATCGTTGGACTGGTTTTTGTATTGTAAGTGCAAAGAACATCTATACATTAGTTCCACTAGATCCCTCAAACTTTTGTAAAGTTTTTCCCCCTTTCGTCAACCTCCAACAGCACTCCAGATGAGCTAAGGAGCAATTCATTTTCATTTGAATGTTCTATTTTTTTCTTTTCTTTGAAAAAAACTCAATTTATGAGTTTTTGGTCCCTGTAGAATATTAAAAACATGTGAATTAATATATTGTTTGACACATGTTATCTATTAATTTTAAGTATATTATTAATGAAAATTAAAAAAAGAAACTCATATTGGATCGATAGTAATATTTCATTCACCTAATTCATCCTTTTGCAATTTTTCCATCAAGCTTTTACGCTCTTTTGGTCCTAGATCGTAAATAATATTATCGAGCTTCATCATTTTGTGGCTCTACATGATACATAGTAAACAATACATATTAGTTAAACTTACATATAGCTCAAAAATAATATTTTTTGTAAATAATTTACAAAGAACTTTCCTTTTTTTCTTTCCTTCATGTTTTATCAGTATTTTTGTTACTTGTTCTCTTGTTAGTCATTTATTTATCAATCTGAAACTTGTACCATATCATTCATTAATATATTTATAAATAAATTGTCAACTTTTCAAGTCAAAAAAAATATCAAGAAACCGATGTGGAATTTATTTTGTACACACCAACGTCAGTGTGTGGACGTATTATAAACGAACCACACAAACCGTATAATAGACCATATGGTGCTCAATGTCAACAAGGATCACTAGTTCATTACATGTTAACCACCGTACCGATTAACACAAAGAAAATAATAAAAATCGTCAAGTGTTAGTTTTTGTAGCATAAACTAGTGCCATATTTCACATATGTCGCACTGATAAAAAAAATGTTTTTTAATTTTTTAACACAGTACTTTCACAGTGTGCTTGTGCAATACAACACATCGGTGTGCTAGGTTACATCGGGCACACTGACGAAAAAAACCTATTTTTTTTTAAAATTCATGCAAGGGCCAACATGGATTGGGATCTGACTATACAATTTGTCCTATCAGTCAAATGTCTTAGGCCTATATTTAGCAATAAAAACCCTATAAATCTAGAATGAAAAAGCCTAATTCTGAAATCGGAGAAAGATGGAGTAGAAAGGGCATAAACAAAAAGAATATAGGGTTTGTTTCTAAAATGATTTTTTTTTTTTTTTGTGAAATAGCATGTTAGCACAGAGCCATAATGAAATAGCGCATCGACGACATATTTTACATATGGTGCATTGATAAAATAAAAATATTTACCTTTTAATTTTGTAACACATTACTTTCTTGGTGCACTTGTACAATACAACGCACCGGTGTGGTAAGTTACGTTGCGCGCATCGATGAAAAAAATCTTTATTTTTTTTGAATTTCATGGAAAGCTCGACATGGATTGGTATATGAATATGAAATTCTTCCTGTGGGTTGGATGTATTATTCCTATATTTAGCAATACAAACCCTATAAATCTAAATTGAAAAGCTCTAATTCTAAAATCACAGAAAGAGGGAGAAGAAAGGGTAGAAACAAAAAAGAATCTAGGGTTTGTTTCTAAAAATGGATTTTGTTTTCTATTTTGTTTCTGAAAACTACAGAAAAGTAAAAAAAAATGCAGAAAAAGTAGAAAAAACAATAAAATTTGATTTTTTTTCTTTTACTGTGTAAAACAAGCTACAAAAATGGTAATAAAAACAATAAAATTTAATCACATGATTGTTTGAAACTTTATGCTACATGGTTTGAATCACAAGAGGTTTGGAATTATGATTTTCTGAATACTTATGTTCCAATGTTTCCCTGCTCCACAGTGCTCTCAATCTCTGTTAGCTCTAGGTATGTCTCTTTCAAATCTCTAGTTGATTTTTTTTGCAAAAATAGTGAAATAATGAAAAGTGTTTAGTATTTAAAGAAATGTTTTATGAAATTTCGTTTCTGAAAATATTTTTCCACCCATTTTTCAATTTATTGCTTTTTTTTTCACTCAAAGAAATAGAGTTGCACTTTTTTTATTTCTGGTTATTCATCACCGGTGTGTCACGTAATAACACCACAACAGTGCATCTGCTAATAAAATGACAATGGTGTGCTAGGTTATGTTGGGCGTACCGATGAAAAAATTCTTTTTTTTTTTTAATTTCATGGAAGGGCCGATATGGATTGGGATCCAACTATGCAAGTGTTCCTGTGGGTTGGATGTATTATGCCTATATTTAGCAAAAATAGCCTATAAATCTAAATTGAAAAGCCCTAATTCTGAAATCACAGAAAGAGGGAGAAGAAAGGGCAGAAACAAAAAGAATCTAGTGTTTGTTTCTAAAAATGGATTTTTTTTAAATTTTGTTTCTAAAAACTGCAGAAAAAAATAAAATAAAAAATAAACTTTGATATCTCTATTTTATTGCATTAAAAAAATTGAAGAAAAAGTAAAAAAACAATAAAATTTAATTACGATATCGTTTGAAATTCTATGCTACAGGGTTTGAATCACCAGAGGTTTGGAATTATGATTGTCTGAATACTTCTGTTCAAACGTATTTCCCTGCTCCACAGTGCTCGCAGACTTTGTTTTCTCCAAGTATGTCTCCTGCAAATCTCTGGCTAAAATGTTTTGCAAAAATAGTGAAATAATGAAAAGTGCTTAGCATTTAAATAAATGTTTTATGAAATTAGATTTTTGAAAATATTTTTCCACCCATTTTTCAATTTACCACTTTTTTTTTCACTTAAATAAAATAGAGTTGCACTTTTTTTATTTGCAGTTATTCGTCACCGATGTGTCACGTAGTAGCACCGCACCAGTGCGTCTGTTTATAAAACGCAACTGGTGCGTTTGCTCATAAAATGACATCGGTTTATAAAATGACACCAATAATAAGAAGTCCATTTTCAAGGCACCGAAATTAATTTTAGGTGTGTGCACCAAAATTTATTGTTTATTTCGCTCAAATGCAGGGAGAAAATATCATAATTATTGAATGGAAAATTCTTCAAAATCCAGCTCGTTCCATAATATTTCTCAAAGTCCATTGCGGAGTTCTCCCTATCCATCTCAAGACGTAATATTTACTTCACATTTTATTTATATTTTCATTATCTAATTGAATTTATTTTTTTTATCCATGTCAATCATGCACAAATTAATTAAATTTATGATGTAAAAAAAATTGTAGGTTCATCATGCAGATTCAACATCGAGTTTAGATGCAAAAAATATTCAAATAGCTCCAAAACGTCGGAAGCTTTTATCAGGAGCTACATACGGCAAGGCACATTTGGTAGATGAAAATGGACAGTCGCTTCACCCTGCCAATTGTAACAATATTACATCTTCTAGCCATAATCCGAAGACAATGATGGTAATAATTATAATTTTTTATTATATTTATTAATGTAATTATTTCAACGTCAAAACAATTTATAATCATGCAATATTTTCAACATGGTTACTAATTGATATCATATATTTTGTACTGATCATGTTCAAATATTTTTTTTTTAAATTATTAGGATTCTAGTGATGATGAGCGACCTACCTACCATCTTCCGTTGCACCCCACGACAATGTCAAATCTAGAGAAGACTGAAATAAGAGAAAAAATTAGAGAGGAACGATACCAAGAATGGTTGAATCAACAACCGATTCAATTCCCGCTACGTCCAGATTCACCAATTAGGAATGACTACAACATTAGTAGTTCTTCACAAGATGGCAATAAAGGCAATCAAATAGAGTTTGGTATGGATTATTACTTAAGGGATATGACCTCCATGGAGACAATGTTGTTAGATGCATTCCAAAACGATGATTAGCTAGGGGATGATGCTCATATCGCTGACACCTTTTTCAAAAGCCTTAAATTTGCTTCCACCACCCCTCTCTTTTGACCTGGTGGTCAGTCAAAGTCTACCCAGTTGGGGAAAACGATGTTGATGTAAAACTTGAAAGAAAATTTTGGCTTATCGAATGCATGTTTCTCAGAACTTTTGAGGTAAGTTACCATAGATTACTCCTTATATAAATTTGAAATATAATCAGTACACTACAATGAACATTACAAATGGTAAATTTTATGAACGTTAATAATTATATTGACATTAATGTACATTTATTAATATATTTTTCCATGAGCACCAACTACAGGTTATTCAAATATAAGGTTCTTTTGAGTGATAATGTCTTTCTCGATAGCTGTGAAGAGGCAAAGAAATTGTTGAAAATGTTGGGTGTTGAGTACATATCATATCATGTTGTCCAAATGTTTGTATTATATATAGAGGGAGAATATGCAGACAAATATATGTGTCTAAAATGTGGGCATGATAGGTATGAAAAATAAAAAAAGAAGGGTAAATCACGTACTGGTCCTCCTTTTAAGATATTGAGGCAAATGCCTATAATCCCAAGGATTCAAAGGCTCTTTCGTTGCAAAGAATTAGCTATGTTGCAGGGATGGTATGCATCACACATTAGTTAGCTGGGAGTTATGTGAATCCCAACTGATTCAATAGCCATGAAGCATATAGAGGATACATGGCCCGAAAAATTCAAGGATGAAGTACGAAGTCTATGACTCAGCATAGCGATGGATGGTGTCAACCCATATTCACTCCAAAATAGTCACTATTCTATTTGGCCTGTATTAGTGATCAATAAAAATATCCCCCCATGGTTTTCTGTGAAGAATGAACATGTTATGTTCGCTCTCATAGTCCCTGGTAGAAGAAAAGTGAAGAATATGGATGTCTACTTACAACCACTAGTGAATGAAATGAAGGAATTATGGGATGGGATAAATGTATACGATGTATTAAGACCCATTACAGTAGAGAAGATTTTTATGTTGTATGGCATATGTGCTTACATGACACATGATTATCCAGGCTTAGGAGTTTTCTCTGGTAAATTTCATGTTTAATTTATTGATTTGTTTATATACATAACAATATTATTTCACATATTAGCTATTTAATTTGTTGTAATATTTGTTATAATCTTCATGATGTTATTTAATGTGCCATGCATATTAATTGTATACAATAATATCGCAGGTCTTGTAACAAAAGGGTATTTTGGATGTAAATGTTGCGGACCAAATATAAAAGCTAAATGGTCAAAGGACCTACGAAAACTACTGTATGATTGCTCCAAGGTATTCCTCCCAAAATAAAACCCTTACAAAAGAGCAACATCCGCTTTCAATGGTAAACAAGAGAGAACCCAAGGGCCTCCAATAACGACACCAGTTGAATGGCTTAGAGCATATGAGAGAGAGAAGGAGAAGGATTTCATAGAAATTTTCAATTCAAATGAGGAGCCAATGTTCGATGATCAAGAATTATTCGACACCTACGTTGAGAAATTTCCCATTGGGATGAAAAGGAAATCTATCTTTTATAACCTCACATATTCAGAGCATCCTAAGATTACCCACTTATTAGATCCCATGCATATATTTAAAAAAGTTTCATATTGTTTAGGGAGGCACATATCATTGAAACAAAGTGACACATTGGCTATTAGGAAAGATCTTATTACTTCAAAAACTAAAAAGAAACATTGGCCAAGATGATTAGAAATTAAGGGATTAGAGGCAGGTGCTAGTCCTTCTAATTCATGGTTTTTGAAAGGAGGCGATGTCCAATGGATTTTGAAAAAAGATGATATTTCTTTGGCAAAGGAAGTTATAATGGGTGTGAGGGTGCCAACTTCATACGGGTCTTCACTACGACGCTGTTTCACCATGGATGACCATTTGTCGAGGTTGAAATCGCATGACCATTTGAATCTTCTAAGAGTACGTATAATGTCAAAATCATGATTTTATTATTTGTTATATTAATAAATTTAATCCCATGTGGGTATCATAAAACATAATTAATTTTGTATATTATTGCACGTGTTTATAACTTTATAGTGTCATTATCCTTTTTTGTGTGTGTGTGTGTGAAACATTAATTCCCTCAAAACCTAGGACATGTCATATCTAAATTATCTGAATTTGTACATTGGAAAGTGTCAAAGGAGATTCATGGGGCTAGAATTCCATGCTCGCGTCAAGAGATAGATGATATTTTTTGAATGTTTGAGAAGGAACTTCCGACGAGTTTCATGGAATTAATGGTTCATCTTCTAATCCATCTAGTAGACGAGGCTGAATTATTTGGGGTGGTTACTAGTCATTGGATGTTCTTCTTAGAGAGGTACATGAAGAAAATGAAAGGTTTTGTTTGACAAAGGGAAAAATCTGAGGGGTCTATGGTAGAGGAGTGCATATTGTATGAGTCTTTCTATTATTCCCATGAGTACATCAAGTAGATCGACAACAGACCAAGTGTGGTGATTTTGGATGATGAAAGGAATGAAGACAAAAGAAAATGGGAGTTTCTCCAAACAAGTTGAAAAAAACGCTTTATAAAGAGTAAGCGACTTATAATTTTTCAAATTTACACAAAGTTAATATTCATATTGAAATTTTATATAATGTATATTTTTATCTCTAAGTAATATATAATGTTGATTTGATTCCATCAATGAATGTAGAAATTGAAGCAATCAATAAATTCATTCTTTACAATTCCGAAGTGACACAACCATGGGTCGCATTGTACGAAAAAAAGAGGATGCAATGTGATAGTGACAAGAAAGAATTTAGATGGTTGAATGATATAAGTGTGCCTTATCCCGATCATTTAAAAGAAAATATGCCAAAAATATGCCCCAACGGTTGGGTTTCTGACCAAGTCAGACAAAAATAAGGTGCAATTGGTCGTTACTCGCATGCTGAAGAGGATACGCTAAACATAGAGATTGGTTACAGCAACTCAGTAATAATATTTTTAATTTATATGTAAATTTGAAACTTATAAGACATCTATATTTCATATTTTAACTGTTGGGTTACTATAAGACACATGACACTATGATTTTTTTACTTTTTTATAATAGGTGCATTTGTTCCCATCTATGTGGGCATATGGACACCATTTTCGAACAGAAAATGCCGATGTTGGAAATATCACACAAGAGTATGGAGTGGAAGTCGAGTTCGATCAATCTAGTCGATCTAGCCACCATGATCAAAATGTAGTACAACGGGCGTTAGGTTACGTCAGAAAGATACAAGAGATCATTGAAGTGGATTTCTCTTCTTTCCAAAGTGTTATTATTAGGTGCAAGTGGTGGGACACCTTTGATCGGAATAATGTAAAGGAAGATCGCGATAGTAGGTGGATATGTATCAACTCTAGAAATATGTGGGATGAAGCTAAGGAGCCCTATGTTTTCCCCAAACACTACAACTAGGTTTTTTTTTACCCAGATGAGTTGGATAGGGATTAATGGTTCGTATTGACATATGACCCTAGATCAAAACATATTTTTGAGAACAATAGTGTTATCATGCCATGTGAGCTAGACGATAATGAGGGTGATCATGAGAACCGAGAGTGATATGGTACATGTGTTATTTCATCAATATTTATACTTTTAAGATTGGTTTTTTGAAACATTATAATATATATGTATTTTGAATTAATTGGTAATTTGCATTGTGTTAATGTTAAAATCAATATTTCACTTCATAATTTGCAATTATGTTGATCTCAAAAACAATGGCGTACTATATAAATTAATTTCTTTTTTGTATCTAAGATCATAGTAAAATAATGGTAATTCTAAAATACATGAATTTATTTGAATTACTTTCTAAACTTTATTATGTTACAATAATTCATATTGTTCTAGATTTATTATTTTACAATTATTTAAAATTTTACAAATTTACAAATTTAAAATTTTTAATAAAATCATTTCACATTAATACAATTAAAATTTTCACAAATATTTTATGCAATTAGAATTAAATTAGAATTTTACAATTTCACATACAAACCCCAATTGAAATTACAATTATAATTTTATAATTTTACATACCATTACAATTACAATTTTAGAATTTTACATACGATTAGAATTACAAATATTACAATCTTACAATATCATGATCATTTAGTATTAAATTAATTAATAAACATTTGGTTCATGATAACCATCGTAAAAACATCATATTTGACTAAAAAACACATTCAAAATCGCTATCTGCATCATCGTGATCATGATCATCTTATAACAAAACACAGTTAACATTATATAATAACATCATCACAGCAAAAACATTAAATATACATCTCATGTCAAATAAATCATGCTATCACATACACATCTATCTGCAAGCTGCACATTAAATGAACATATCTAACATGGCCTAAAAATATACAAATCGCAGTGATCATAAACATGTAAATTAAGTACAACTACGACATGAACATTAAATACATGGACCATATATATATATACATATATATATATATATATATATATATATATATATATATATATATATATATATATATATATATAATGTCAAAAATATACAACTGTAATATAAATGTCATGGATCAGCTGGTAGTACAACATCAAATATAACAGTACTAGTCGAGGCCTGCTCAGTTAATGGTGCAGCCCCGACGGTCAATGGTCCAGCCTGCTCATGATCATGAGTACTAATGGATGTTGTAGGTTGCTGACTGGACATGGCCGATGGCCCAGCCTGATCTCCATGATCACTACTGCTAGATGCTAGTGGAGGATGCTCATCTATCGTGGCATAAGGTGAATGATCATGAGATGATGAGTCGCTTCTCGTGGATTGTCAATCATGTGTTGCATCTTGACCATGCATATAATGTGCAATGGTCCTCCTTAGCTACGTAACCATGGTCGTAGCTCCTACGACATGCCGCATCAGTCTGTACATGTCATGTGGCATACCACTCTATATCTCTAACAACCTATGATTAGCTAGTATGTCTCTCATATGAGCAGGCTTGATGCTCGTCTCAATAATCAATGCAATGAGCTGGTCACCCAACTCCATCCTATATCTACTATCAATTTGGCCCTGATTGTCATCAGGGTACTCCACACGGTCTTGAGCATGTGGTGGTGATGGCATGTCCTCACCATAAAAAGACCCAACGTCTGCAAAATATATACAAGTACACAACAATAATTTGACAATTTCATTAAACAATTTAATAAAAAAAAGTTAGAGAAAATGTTATAATAAATTTAAATAAAACAGTAATATTACCTCTATCATCTTACGGCTCATCAGCTGTGAAGAGGATGTTTGCACACGCTCACCAATCCAAACCCTCATAACCATAGGGGACAGTAATGAAGTGATTCTCGTCAACACTGGCTAAGAACTCCAGTGCATCATTCGATATCCTCATTGGAAAAATAATCTCACCCCTCTTGGGCATCATTTGCCCCCATATGTGCATCTGTGCCTAAAAAATCGGCCTATGAGGCTGCCGAAAAAAATTAGGCCTTGTCTCTGGAAACCTCTCAAAAAATAAACAAAAAATATTTGAAGAAAAAGGGAAGTTGACCGTCCCTTGTGCATGAGCACAACATCTATCTAAGGCTGTACAGAACTGCCTCAAAAAAATGGCAGACCACCTCACAAGTCATGTCTCCTTTTCTAAATAATCAACATAATATACAATCGAGAAACTAATGCGTTTCCCGTCACTGGTGTTGTGTTAAATGGTCAAAATGAGAAGTGAGAGGCACTCCACCTCCTCACTACCAAATGCACCAATACATAACTAACCTCCAGTGACCTAAAAATCTGAAGGAGATAGTAATGATTTTCCAGTGTATTTCTGGGAGTACAGTAACTGACTCGCTACTACATATCCATCTGGAACCTCTAGGAATGTGGTAAAATCCACCCCTCACCTTGATGGCCTTGTAATGAAATATATATCCTCCTCAGTGGGTGTGTACCACTAGTTACGACCAACCCAGAAATCTTGCTGGTGGGAATTCCACCTTTAGATAAGATGCCTAAAAAAAAACCATGGCCCTTTAGGGAAGTATCCTTCTCATAGAACTTAAGCAAGCCTACCTGCTTTAGGAGCCCCTGGGTAGCTGTTGTAATAGGGTGAGGGTATGCATCTCTCTCCCTCTCTTGTGCCTCCCATAGGCAAACCATGTTATACTACTCTGCCTATTTTTGTTGTTGTTCTCCCTCCTCTCTCCTTTCATGTCTCTAAATGATTGAAATATTAAATATAATTTTTTTATTAAATGAGACATGTGTTTAGAAATATACATATACAATTATTTTTGGAAAAAAAAAGTCAGTGCGCCAAAAAAAACAGTCATGCACTGGTACCGGTGCATCTTCTTATGGAGTGCACCAGCGACAGTGCACTTGATAATATGAAACGCATTAGTAGTGGTGCTCCAGGAAATTTGCAGCGCACCGTTGAATTTGTATGGTGTCACGAGTGCAGTGCACTGAAAAAACTCTATGCCCCGAGGCATATATTAAAGTCATTAGACTGACCTCCTGCCATCATTACATAGTCAACGGTGTGGTCTTTTACCAGGCCGCATCATTGACCCTATCGAAATACGAAAAGTGGTGCGCTGAAAAAAATACTCGTCTAGGGCAGATATTTTAGTCAACGCACCCCATTGTCGCTCTTCCACTAGGTCAACGATGTGGCTGGGTAACCGACCACACTTCACTTTTAAAAAAAATTAAAATAACATGGTGCATCTTCGATATTGGCCTAGAAGAGGTGCGTATACTATTAGCACTAGTTTATCAGGCCTCACCATTGATCTTGTTGAAATGAGGAATGCAATGCACTGACAAAATTACCTATCCCAGGGCATATATTCCGTCAACACACCGTATTGCCGCTATTCCACATTGTCAATGATGCGGCTAGGTAAACGACCACACCACACTTTTAAAAAAATTTAAAATAAAATGGTATGCCTATCGGCATCGCCCCATAACTGGTGTGGATACTATTCGCACTGGTTGCGGTGCGGCTTGTAAATTTACAGGCAGCACTGCGAACTAGTGTGAGCCGAATGGCTCGAGCGCACCACACAATTTTTTTTTTCTTTTAAATGGTTAATTTTAAGGTTATTTGAAATTATAATCCGCTAAAAGGCTTAATTATGGAAAAACAAGAAAAATATATGTACATTTGTTCATTGAGGAGGCATATTGGCTCTAGAATTTGCAAAAGAAAATTTTCCCACCGTTTTTCAAAATTCAAGCTGGAGATTGGTGGGTAATGCATAGCAGTAGTGCATGCAATGGGTTCAACAGGAGCACCGATGTTAGGGTGGCTCAGACAAGGATAAATTGTACCGGTGCTTGAGAGCTCTGGAGCATTGAGAAAAGTGAAAAATGTGGTTTTTTGCCTGTAATGTTTTTTTTATTTAACCTTGTTATGGTGTGCAGGGTTTTTATGGCGGCAACGGTGTAGTTTATTAATACCGCACCAGGCGGTTTCAGTTTTAACGCGTTTTTTTATGATACACCACTGTGGAAGAGTTGTAAAGCACTGGTGCGCTATAAAAATATGGCACATCGGGTGGGTGTGTACGGAGTGCATGGTGTCTGGTGTGCCAATTTTTTTTGCGCACCGATGTGGTTTACTATTATAAGCGCACTAGAATAAAAACATCCACAAAAACCTCCATCAGCCAACCTCCTCTAGTAACCTCCTCTAGAAATGGATGTATGGGGTATTTTTATAAGGGGTTCCTCAAAAACATCTGTTAGAGGGTATTTTCCTTTTAGTGTGTGTATATATATATATATATATATATATATATTGTGAAATAAAAAAACAATGGGTGAGCCCAAAAAAATATTCACGCACTAGTACCGATGCATAATTTTTTATCATGCACCTTACTTTGTGAGCATGGAAAATGTTCGCACACCACCAAAGGAGGGAATATTTTTTGTGGTGCATTGACGAAGCTATTTTCCCCACGGTGGATATTTTTTTCAATGCACCGCCCAACAACAGTACGTGGTCAATGATGCGCTCCTATAAGTGACCGCACCATTGACCATGTACTGTTGTTGGGCGGGTGGTGTGTTGACCTAATTCATTATGGTGCATGTTTTTTTGGTACCACACTAGAACTCGGTGTGGTTTCCGTTAAAACCGTTTGCGATGCGGCCTGTAAATTTATAGGCAGCAACACGAATGGTGCGAGTTGAACAGATCGAACGCACCATAAATTTTTTAATTTTTTTTAGCAGTTATTTTCAAGTTAATTTCAAAATTTAATATGCCAAAATTTTATTTACTAAGAAACAAGTAGATTACAGGTACATTTGCATGTCGAGGAGGCATATTTGCTGAGGAATTGAAGAAAACAATTTGCCCACCATTTTCGAAAATTCAAACTCCACAGAATGGGTAATGAATGACAGGAATGCATGTAATGGGAGCATTGATGATAGGGTGTCTCACACAAGAAAAACTCACAATAGTGCCTGAGAGGTCTAGAGCACTGAAGAAGTAAAAATGACGTTTTACGGCTGGTAATTTTTTCTATTTAATCTTTTTTTGGTGCTCAGGTTTTTGAGATGCATTAGGTAGTGTTATCAATGGTGCACTGCACATCATTACAGTGAGTTGTATTATGGAGATGCACAGGTCCTATTTATACGAAGAGCACTAGTGCGCCAAAGTATTTAGATGCACCGGGGGGGTTTCTACGGAGAGCACAGTGTCTCGGTGTGCCAATTTTTAGTGTTCACTGGTGCATTTTCTGTAAAATGCACCAGTGTGGTTTATGATGAGAAATGCACCGCAAAAAAAAATCCACAAAAAAATCCACCCACCAACTTCCTCTAGAGACCTCCACTATAAATGGATATATGGGCTATTTTTATAAGAGGTTCCTCAAAAAATCTTTCAAAGGGTCTTTTCCTTATAGTGGTTTCACGAAAAGAGTTTGCATAAGGTCTGAAATCATTGGCAAGAGGCTCGCTCTGATATAGTACTTTTCTAGATCTTAGTCATAGGCTTGATACATAGCTTTTCATTCATATCCACATACACAGCATTATAGTAGCATCTATGGACCCATAGTCATGGAAATATAGTGTCATGGTAGCAGCTAGGGCCTTCGAAGGAAGATTGGGTTGTGCTCACCAATAGTCGCAGGCATAGAGTACTATGTTTGAAGTTAGGGGCCCATAGATACAAGAAAAAAGTGCTATGGTAATGGATAGGGACCCATAACCACAGGCAGAAAGTGTTATGGTAGCAGCTAGGGCCTGAGAGATGAATCTACAATACTCACAAGTTATGCTTAGTTACAACAGTGTTCAAAAGTATGCTCTAGGCTGTCATAATATATTACAGTAATTAGAATCATAGTTTTTGATGTTTAGATGTGCTTCATGGATATTCTAGTTTTTGTGAAGATATGAATCATTGTACTCTCTTTTGCTGAATCATTTGATGATAATCTACTAAGAGAATAATTTTCCTCGTAGTGGGTTTTTCTTGGTCTCTGACCAATCCTGGTGTCTCTATGTCTGCATGTGTTTCTTCCTATGTTCCTTTATGTTTTGCTGCATTGATGATGATTTGGTTCTTCTTTCTACATAGTTGCATATGCTGATGAATAATGATGTAAATATCAATAATTTTATGATTTTATGGGGTGAATTTAATGTGTGAATCATTAAATGCAACTATCAAATAAAATATCAATATAGCTTTCTGAAAATTAGTAGGAGATGGATCAAATCCCTCATAGTGTAAAAAATAAAAAATAAAAAGAAAATATGTGCACCTATATAGATTTTATCCCTCTCAATACATGATGAATATTAAGATAAAATTGCAATTAAAAATCCCATAAACAAATCTAAATTAAAAGTATGATTTTTTTCTTGTGATTATATGTATAAAATATGTCATTTATCTCAAAATAATATTCCATATGTTGAATTGCTAAAATCCCTTAAAACATAACATTTAAAAATCAATCAACATTAAATCTAATGTATATAACATTCTTATCAACAAATATAATAAGAAAATGTATATTTTAAAAGTTTTATTTTGCAAATATGAACAAAAATCTTAACAGAAAAAATTAAGAATTTTTTATAATTTCAAATCAATGATATTGTATTTGAAAATTGTTTTTTTAAATAAAAAGGGATATTTTTTAAAATTTCAAACAAACAATGTTACATTGTAGGCGAGGTGTTGCCTACTCAAGCTACTGAATCAATAGAGAAATTAATTGCTCTTATATTTGAAATTTAATGGAAAGAGCCTATCCCCACCCCTCAATAAGATTGATTAATAGATAGTAATGACCATCACTTTCCTAACATCAAGCGACTGATAGATACCTTCCCCCACTTTAGATAGGTCAAGAAATATTCCTTGAAATTATTCAAGTTGGTGGTTTCTAAGGGAGTAAACTAACCATTTGACCTTTTAACCTTGGTTTATGTGCCCTCCTCTCACTGACGAATGTCCTTTGGCAACTTCAGCTTTCTTGGTAACACTTCCTCCTATTCTATTGAGGTCACCAGGTCCACCATCATCTAGGTCTGTGGTTTCATGGAAATCCACCATCATCCATGCCATGGATCCACTGTAATCTATGTCGTTGAATTCAATTAGAAATTTAAAATAGTGGCAGGATTTGAAATTTGAATCCTGTCATTCTCGCTATACCATTTGGTATGTTCCATTTCAAGTCTATTGTTGTGAGTGCTCTATTGAAAACAGGTGAGGACACATCATTGTAGCAGCCAATGCAAATTTCTCAGCGGGATCAGTTGTTATTTTTGTGAGTGTTCTGTTGCAGACAAGTGAGGATACATCATTCTAGCAGCCAACGCAGGTTTCTCTGTGTTGGAATTCAACCTTGGATCATCATCTTACAGGTAAATCACTACCATGAAAAACCCTGTAACACATGAATATTCAATCCACCATTTTTTTCTAACAATAGAATATTAGAATCACTTGGTCGACTTTTAATACTCTATAGGGCAAGGAAAGATCGAAGGAGGCCCAAAAACTAATGAATGATAAAGTTGTTGCATGTAATATCCCTGGATTAAGCCACCATAAAAACTCTCATAAAATGAGGGTTGTTAAATAATTAAATATTATTTATTCTTATATTGATATTACATGAAGAATATTCTTTTAATTCTTAATTATAAGAATATTGTAAGAATTATTTCTTAATTATTTTATATGTAAGATTTGATATTCTTCTATAGAAATAAATTATATTTTGAAGTTGGTATATTTTATGAGTTTTAGAAATAATCAGTAATAGTTTTGGAAAAACTATGGATAAGTGATATTTTTCTCATGAGGAAAAATCAAATCTACCTTTAAAAGAAAAGCATGAGAGATTTATGGAGTGATTTTGTGATTTAGGAAAAATCAAATTTATGGATGCTTTATTGGATGCTTTTATGATTTAGAAAAGCTGGAATTCTTTTATGATTTAGAAAAGTTATTCCATTTTATTAATTATATTTATTATAAGCCTATGAGAAAAACAGAAGTGGTAATGAGAGAATACATGGAGAATGGATTCAAGGAAGAGGAAGAAGGGGTTCCAAGCATATATCAAAAGGTAAGTAACTATGTTCTTTGAAAATTCTTTAGTTTGCATATGGCACATGATGATATAATAATTGAATTTAATTGCGAAGAAAAGTTGATATGATGAAGAATCAAGATTATTTCTTGAGAAAAAATCTATATAATTTTGTGCATAGAGGAATAAGTGTTTTATTCATTGAATTCCTAGAAGAATTCATGTTTTGTGAATTCATAAAAAAATTTCATGGCTAAATAATTATGTGAATTGCATGAGTTATTAGAAAATAGAGTCTAAATATGACTTTGTATCTCTCAAACCGAAATAGATTTGAAAAACATGAAAGAGGTTTTTGTAAAAGAGGGTGTTATGACCAAAAGACTCTTTTAGATTTTAAAAATTAGTTTCCCATGTCTCGAAAACCATGTCCATAATTGATGACAAAAACAGGGGATTATTTAATATTTAAATCTGGAAACATGAGCTCCAAAGATTCGTTCCAAAATTCCAAACCAAAACACCTGCATAAAAACTGAGAGAGGTTATTTTGAATGAAACCATTACAAAGAAAACACTCTTTGGGTTTATCAAAAATAAATTTTTTTGGTTGAAAACAGTGTCCAAATTTGATGACAAAAATAGAAAATTATTTAATATTTAAATCTAGAAAAGTAAGCTGCAAAGATTCAGTTGAATCTTCAGAACCATGATACTTGTGGAAAAAATGAGAGAGATTATTCTTAATAAGCCTCTTCTAAACAAAAACCTCCTTTGGTTTTTTGAAATTCATTTCCATATTTTCATAATACGACTCCAAAGTTGATGGCTAAAACATTAAAAAAAAAATACAATAAAATAAGAGTGCTTCTATTTGATATTTCAACTGATAAAAACAATTGTTTATGTACATATAGATACAATAATTATGTTGATAATTCTTTAAAAGGAATTAGGTTACTTATTTTAAGAGATTACCAAGTATGTTCTCATGATGTATATGCATTAAAAGTTTTAAAGAGAAATATTGGACCATTCAAGAGAGTATGTGCTTAGGTGCACATGAATAATATCTATTATATTTGATCTACTAGAAATTATTATGTGATTTTACATGCATGAGGAGCTTGAGTCATGTAAAAAGATATAAATAACTTATCTGAGGGGTAGCTCACATAAAACACTTTCGTAAAAGGAAATTGGTCGTGTTATTTAAGAAGGATTTGTTATTCATATTATTTCTTGAAGAAATATTACAAATCTCTCTGATATGTGAAATGATAAGAACATATTTTGTATTCGATGCATAATAGCTAATGAGTTAGCTATCTTTTGGAAAAAATAATAATTAGGGTGTAGAAATCATATATATATATATATATATATATATATATATATTTGTATGCAAGGAAGCAATTATTATGTTAGAACTCTTTAAAAATAATTGAAGAGAAAAATATATCTTTGTACGTGTTATTGGAATATATTCTTTGATATGAAAAGTAGTAATCACATGCTTTATTATGTAATATTATTTAGAGAAACATATATGCTTGCATGCGTGGGAAAAGTATAGTTTTTGATATTATATTTCTGGAGAAAAGGAAGATACAATCACATAATATTTATTGTGTTAGCCTTCTTTTGGGAAAAATAATATGTATTTTACAAACCTAAAGGGATTAGCTATGGTATTATATTTATTTGGGAGAATATTATGTATATTTATTGGGTTATATCTTTTGGATAATATGGATATGTCCCTTTGCATGCATGAGAGGATAATTGGTATGTGTTTGATCCCTTCGAAAATAAATTCGTCTATTTTTCCATGAAATTTAGTTTCTTTTGGAAAGAAATATATATTTTATATACAAGAAGAAAAAGCCATGTTATTGCATGCACAAAATTATAACTAGTATCTTAACATTGTTTGAAATCGAGTTGTCATGGTTATGCATAACAACCATTATGAATAGCTCTAGGGTGGAAAAGATGCTTTTGAAAAAGAAACATAAGAGTAGGAAAAAAATAAATTGCTTGTTGGGATAGTTATATTGAAAGCTTGTTATGCATTTGCATGCACAATATTATTATATAGTATGTTAGCTTTCCTTTGGAAATAATATGAAAGTGCATGCAAGATTTTATTTGTGTTTGTTGGAAAGATGACGCTTGATAGTGATTTATTTGTTACTAATGCATGTGATATGATGTTAAAGAAGGAATTTCATTTCAATGTGGTTATTTTGTATACATGCAGACAAATAGTGTTGGAGTGTCACAAATAAAAATTGATTATTGGATTACTAATATTTAATCTAATCATGATATCAAGTGTGCTGATGAAAACAATGACTAGAAAAGAGGGTGACTTGAGAGAATGATTTTTCAAGTTTAAAATTGTTGAAGATAAAGATCTTTTAGTCCATGCAGGTT
Organism: Pinus albicaulis; assembly: GCA_034641835.2. Taxonomy (NCBI): domain Eukaryota; kingdom Viridiplantae; phylum Streptophyta; class Pinopsida; order Pinales; family Pinaceae; genus Pinus; species Pinus albicaulis. Next base: position 1,659,517,327 of record CM076578.1, on the reverse strand, counting down.
TAGTATTTCCAACTGCGGGATGAGCCACTGAAGGAAACAACCTGACTACAAACACTGAGACTGAGGATTCATGGGTAAATAATATCATGATGATTGTAATATCCTATAGATAGTTATGTTTCATTTAAGATTATTTTTATATGTAATTTTTATGACAATGTTCAAGGGATGGACTCTCTTATAACAATTTATTGAGGGGTGACAACCCTCACAACCGTTTAATAATAAAATTAAACGTTTGTTGGTTTTCACCCTACAGGGTTTCCAGGGTATATCGGTGTCTAATGATGTGATTGTTCATTGTGCCATTTTCATGATGTTAATTTCTTTCCTGATGTGATCTTTATATTCTCATTAATGTGATTCACTGATTGAGTTAAAATGATCATGGGATCAATGCATATTTATAATAGGAAATTTAAGTTAATATGCTACAACAATGAGAATTAATGGCTGTCACTCACTACGCTTTTTACTAAATATTTCTCTAGGTGATGGCGTGTTGGAAATGTTTTCATTGATGGCAAAAGGAGGAAGTAGAGGAAGAGACGAGAGGGAAGTTTATAGGGAGCATGCGAGAAGCAGGAGAAAGCTTATTTATAGAGATAGACGAGAGAAGAAAAGTAGAGAAAAGGAAACAGTATAGATGGCAAAGGATACGGGCGGAAGAAGATTGTTGAAATGAAACGGTCGGAAGGTAATAGAGGACGAGGGGAATGAAAGGAGATAGAGCGACCAAAGGAAAGGATGGAGAATACGAGGTAGAGATAAGGGAGTCGAGCGAGCGGTACAGAAATTGGCGGTGATGATGGTTATTCTAATGGTTAATGAGGAAATATGGAAACTAATTTATAAATTTAAGCATTCTTAAATGTTGAAAATTTGCCTAAATCCATGCATTTTCCTGCGAGGTTAACGGGGTATGTTAGAAATGGTAATAGAGAAAAAGGTTGCAACACTGGCACCTTTTGGGAATCATTATGCAAAAAGGAACTAGAGTGCTAGTGGGCATCATCTCAGGTATGATTTTTATTAAACTTGTAGTAGACTACAATTAACATGAGATGCATGATGCATGATTAATGACTACATGAAACAGTAGAAAGTTATAATGTTTCTTTAAAATTTGTGCTCATGAAATTTGAATATGGGTTCAGATAAAAGACAATATAACCTATATTGTACCTATAAACCATCCTGAGCAATCACTGGTTATAGTGCAAATTAATTACCAACCTTTTCATGCATAATATTAGAACAATTATTATTGTGCGTAAGAAAAAATAAAGTGGAAAAACATGGCTAAAGTTACCATGCACTACTTATAAAGAATGAATGCATGTATGGTTGGTGTTGTTGTCAACCCTAGAGATAGCCTTGAGTTGTGAAAGACCAGTGCCTAGGACATCTTATATAGCAAGGAGCATATGATATAACATGGGGAGTTATCAGAGAAAGGCTCTCATGCTATCTATTGAAAACAAGAAGGTTAATTTGAATGGGACCAAAACCTTCATAAAATTGACACAGGGAAAGCAATACTGCAGAGGCAATGTGTGAAACTCAGATACAAATTTATCAGACAATTCAAATGCAACTTACTGTAAAGAGGGTTGGGTTCTAAAATACATCACAGAGGTGAATAATCAAAAGGTGGTTACTGCGTATGAAAGATTGAGATAATACTAACTGTCATTGGGATGATATCCAAGAACAAATATCAACATGTAATGCGCTTACAAAATTAAGAATCCATACATGACAATAGCATTTTAAAAATAGCATCCCATAGAATATAATATAGCAGAAGTATGGTTGAAGTGGAAAATGAAACAATATATCACGCCTGAGCCATATTTAAAGCGCTTGACAGGTTCTAGCATGAGTATAAATTAGGATAAATTCATACCAAAACCAGTGAGCCACTCACATTCCAAAACATGATACCAGAGAAATGAATGAAAACAAGATGAACAATTAAACTATCACATATAGGAGAAAGTTACAAACTATGAAGCATAAAGGCCAGAATCCTCATTAAAGATGGAAATCCTCATCACTGAAACCCAACAGGCTCTTTGCATTTATATAAGAGTTCAAAAAAATGCATACAAAAATTCTCTCACCACATATTTTTCTGAAAATCCAGAACCCCCTTTTCCCATCTGTTCTTGTGGGTTCTTCTAGGAGAAGAACCCTTAACAGGGGTGCACGATGAACATTAAATTGATTCATTAAGACAACATGGAGGAAGCGTCCACACCCCTACTCTTTAATGGCACTACATTGTTGTATTGACTTTATAGTATGGATGAGGGGGTCTTTGTCAGATCGATATCTGACCTCTGATGTTTCTTTAGAGTCCTTTCTGGCTATAAAGCTCTCTATTCTACCTTCTAGAATTCGTGAACTAGATAGAAAGTCCGCAGGCCTCCATACTCCATAACTGCTGGTTCTGAAAGTCTTTAAAAAGCTTTTGTCAGTGTAATTAATTTTTCTTGGGCTTGAGGAGGAATGGAGGCTTTAATGGGAAGATGTACTATCTGGAGAAAAATGTCCCGCTGATATTAAACACAGATATGTTCATTTCGTGTACTCTTTAGTCATCCAACTGTGCCTTCTTCTTTTGAGTGCGGGGTTAAGTGTTAATTATTCAATAACGGGCTTAAAACCCTTTAATCCTTGCCGCTGATACACTCTGCTGCTACTGTACTGGCACCTCTATTTTCTGAAACACAGTGACTGTGATCACGACATCAGAGTGAAATTTCCACTCTGTAAACCCCGCAATCAATGAAATAAACCAATTATAAAACCCATGATGGTGGCGGAAGAATGCTTTGGAGGCTTGTGGAGTGGTGGCGTAATGGTGGAGAATAGTGGAAACTATGAAAGAGTGGCAGAGGAATGATCTTTAGTGTTAAGCACTAAATTTTTGGGCCTTTGAATCATGATATGAAGGGGAATACACGAAAACATATGGAATGAGTTTGATGGTGGGACACGACATGGGTGGAGGAAAATCAAACGTGAGTCATTGGATTTGGGTTGAATGGAAAATCACGATTGGATCAGTGGATCATAATCAGGGGAGGCAGCGGGTTTGGCACATTGTGAACTTCTGATTGGTGACAGTGCAATTGAGCGCCAGCTGTCCGATCTAGAACAAGATCGACGGCAGAGACTCAATCGGCAAGGAGATAGACGGGGGTAAAAGAGCGAAGCAGGAAAAATAAGGGCCATCGGATCAAAGGGAAATAGACGACGAAGATTACAATTGGAAGATCGCAATTGGGGAGGGCAGAGGAGGATGCATTGAAAACTTGCGATCGGCGATACTTCGAATATGCGATAGCCATCGGATCAGGGTGGTAGATCGATGGTCAGTAGGCAATCGGAGGGAGGAAAGGGGAGAGATGATGGGCACGATGCGATTAGCGTTGGGCCATTGGATTAAAGGGAAATCAACAGTGGATACCGAAGCAGAGGTTCACAGATCAAAGTTTCAATCACATCGAAGAAAGCCATTTAACAAAGAAATGTGCACATTTTAGTGTTCTCATTGTGATATGTGCCTATGAGCTTAGCGCTTAGTCTCAGCTCCTGGTCGCATGGTAGGGGAGTGGTTAAGGGGACTGGTCAAAAGGGGCTTAAGCCTGCCATATGTTAAAAAAGTGGGATTTTGGCCTATTTTTAGTGCGTTTTAAGGCCAAAAAAAAAAGGGGAACGGTAGAGGGAAAAAGGGGCTATCAAACCAGTCAAAGGGTATTTGTATTGTTTAAAAGGGGATTCGAGTTATTTTAAGGGGTTAACGAGGAATTAAGAGAGGGGAAAAAGGTGAAGAAGCAAAGGTTGAGTGAGAATGAAATAAGAGGTAAAAGGCATTTTTTGGCATTCTTCTTCACAAACAGAGAAGCTTCAAAATTGGGAACAACGGTGAGGATTCCCCAAAGAACAAAAGCACAAGGAGGCTTCAAGGATGATGTGTTTTTAGAGGGAATGCATTCCTTGAAAGCTCAAAGATAGTTTGACCCCCTGTTTGCTTGTCAAAAAATTAATAGTGGGCTAACATGATCAACATTGGCTCCACCTAGGGATGGCACGTTCATCCTTGGGTGTGTCGTTCATCATCAATTTTTACAAACAGGAAAAATAAACCTATTCTACTTCTACCCTTTTTACTCCATGAGACCAGATTAAAGTATTGGTCTTACATTTTCTCTACCTAAACTACATCTGCTAGGATTAAAATGTCCGGCAGATTTCTTCTCTACATTCTAAAACATAAATTAAAAAATAGCCAAGCCAGGATTAGAATGTCTGTCTTGCTAGACTTTGCATAAATTAAAACCACTAACTACAGGCTCACACACTGATCTTTATTGAGATTTTCCTACCTACCCTACTCTAGATGGATTATTTACAAGTCTGGCTTACAAAAATTCTCTTCCAATGCAACCATTCCATCAAGTGATCCCATGATTGATGTGTTCTGCCGAGCTCCTTGAGTAGACTGGATAGGCAGGGCTGCTCCCACTCTTTCTGTTCGTCGTCAGTAGCTTCAAAAATATTTCTTTCTATCCGCAACATGCTGCTCAAAAAAACCTTTGATCCTTCCTTAAATGTTTGCAGGAAATGAGCATGAGGATCATGAAAAGATACTTGGTCATCAATATTTGGCAGGCAAGCTTCAACTAGGATCTCTTCGTCTTCCACTAGATTGAGAATAAGAATCTCTTGGGGTAGAGAGTCTCCTTCATCTTCTGAACCGGAGGACTCATCGTACATTGCTGTTGAGTCCTCTTAGAGCTTTGACATGTTTTGTGTTGCTGGAGAATTTGAGCTAATCAGGGCCTCCATATATTCTGCCACAGGATCAATGAACACATGATGTATACTTTTTTCTTTCATGCCTTCCATGAATGGTAGGTTGTCTTTATCCTGGGCCGCTTTGATTTCTGCATCTTCCACCACGTTTTTAATGTGGCTCTTGAGAACCGGATCATATTCTTCTTGTACTCCGAAAGGCAGTGAAATTCCTTCTTTTTTAGGGGGAGGGAGACTTTCCAAAAAGGATCTTGGGTCTCTGAACTGATATGATTTTTCTTGTGAGTTCATAAATTTGATCTCAGCCTCATATCTTTCAACCACCAATTCTAGAAAGATTTTCTTAAGCACGGGTTTGAAACTTGAGCTGAGAAGAATAGCCCGTGGAAGGTCCTCCACTTTTAGTTCTGCCAAGCCACATGAAATTACATCTCGACACTCTGCTATGAAACTTGGATGCATTTCCGCAAACTGCTCAGATTCTTCCATTGGTGAAGTCGCTTGGTCTCTAGCATGGCTAATTTTGTACTGCGACGTGGTCTCCCAGTGGAGTCTCATGAAACCAATATAATCAGCGGCCTATTGATCACCAATTGAGTCGTTTAATTATTTAGGAACTGTGGAGTTGCCAAGGTGAGGGATCTACAACTCTCAACTCTTCATGCTCAGCTTTTTGAAGAGTGAATAAAGATTTTGTTGAGACCCATGGATTTAAATTTTCTCAACTTCATTCCCCAGCAATGGCGGCAAAAAGATGTTGTTGACCCTAGATAAATCCTTGAGTTGTGAAATACCAGTGCCTAGTACACCTTATATAGCAAGGATCATATGATATAACATGGGGAGTTATCAAAGAAAGGCTCTCGTGCTATTTATTGAAAACAGGAAGGTTAATTTGAATGGGACCAAACCCTTCAGAAAATTGACACAGGGAAAGCAATACTATAGAGGCAATGTGTGAAACTCAGATACAAATGTATCATACAATTCAAAGGAAAATTACTGTAAAGAGGGCTGGGCTCAAAAATACATCATCGAGGTGAATAATCAGAAGGTGGTTACTGCGTATGAAATATTGAGATAATACTAAATTTCATTGGGATGATATCTAGGAACAAATATCAACATGTAATGCGCTTACAAAATTAAGAATCCATACATGAAAATAGCGTTTTAAAAATAAAATCCCATAGAAGCTAATATAGCAGAATTATGGTTGAAGTGGAAAATGAAACAGTATATCATGCCTGAGCCATATTTAAAGCACTTGATAGGTTCTAGCATGATTATTAATTAGGATAAATTCATACCACCACTCGCATTCCAGAACATGATACCAGAGAAATGGATGAAAACAATATGAACAATTAAACTATCATATATAGGAGAAATTTACAAACTGTGAAGCATAAAGGCTAGAATCCTCATTAAATATGGAACTCCTCATCAATGAAACCCAACGAGCTCTTTGCATTTATATAAGACTTCAACAAAATGCATACAAAAATTCTCTCACCGCATATTTTTCTGAAAATCTAGAAACCCCTTTTCCCATATTTTCTTGGGGGTTCTTATAGGAGAAAAACCCTTAACAGGGGTGGACAATGAACATTAAATTGATTCATTAAGACAACATGAAGGAAGCATCCACACCCCTACTCTTTGATGGCACTACATTTCTGTATTTACTTTATAGTATGGCTAAGGGGGTCTTTGTCAGGTCAATATCTGACCTCTGATGTTTCTTTGGAGTTATTTCTGGTTGTAAAGCTCTCTATTCTGCTTTCTAGAATTGGTGAACTGGATAGAAAGTCCACGAGCCTCCATAATCCATAACTGTTGGTTCTGACAGTCTTTAAAAAGCTTTTCTCAGTGTAATTAATTGTTTCTGGGCTCGAGGAGGCATGGAGGCTTTAATGAGAATATGTACTATTTGGAGAAAGACGTTCCACTGATATTAAACATAGATATGTTTGTTTCACATGCTTTTTATTCTTCCAACTGCGCCTTCTTCTTTTGAATGCAGGGTTAAGAATTAATTATTCAATAACAGATTTAAACCCCTTTAATCCTCGCTGCTGATACACTCTACCACTACTGTAGTGGCACCTCTGTTTTCTGAAACACAGTGACTGTGATCACGGTAGTAGAGTGAAATTTCCACTCTGTAAACCTTGCAATCAATGAAATAAACCCATTATAAAACCTAGGATGGTGGTGGAAGAGTGCTTTGGAGGCCTGTGGAGTGGTGGCGTAATGGTGGAGAACAATGGAAACTATGAAAGAGTGGCGGAAGAATGATATTTAGTGTTAAACACTAAATTTTTGTGCCTTTTAATCATGATACGAAGGGGAATACATGAAAACATATGGAATGAGTTTGATGGTGGGACCTAGCATGGGCAGAGGGCGATCAAACGTGAGTCATTGGATCTCGGTTGAATGGACTGTCATAATTGGATTGGAGGATCGTAATCGGGGGAGGCAGCAGGTTTGGCACATTATGAACTTCCGATTGGCGACGGTGCGATTGAGCGCCAGCTGTCGAATCTGGAGCAAGATCGACGACAAAGATTCAATCGGGAGGGAGACAGACGGGGGTAAAACAGCAAAGCGGGAGAAATAAGGACCTTCGGATCAAAGGGAAATAGATGGCGAAGATTACAATTAGAGGATCACAATCGGGGAGGGCAGAGGAGGATGCATTGAAAATTTGTGATCGACGATACTCCAATTGCGCGATAGCCATCAGATCAGGGTGGTAGATCTACAGTCGGCAGGAAATCAGAGGGAGGAAAGGGGAGAGACGATAGGCATGATTTGATTAGCGTCATGCCGTTGGATTAAAGGGAAATCGACGGTGGAGACTGAAGTGGAGGTTCATAGATCAAAGTTTCAATCACATCGGAGAAAATCATTCAACAAAGAAATGCGCACATTTGACTGTTCTGATTGCAATATGCACCTATGGGCATAGCGCTTGGTCTCGGCTCCCCGTCGCATGGTGGGGGAGTGGTTAATGGGGCTGGCTGAAAGGGGCTTAAGCCTGCCATAAATTAAAAAAGTGGGATTTTGGCCTACTTTTAGTGTTTTTTAAGGCCAAAGAAAAAAGGGGAACATTAGAGGGAAAAAGGGGCTATTAAACCAGTAAAAGGGTATTTGTAAGGTTTAAAAGGGGATTCAAGTGATTTTAAGGGGTTAAGGAGGATTTAAGAGAGCGGAAAAAGGTGAATAAGCAGAGGTTAAGTGGGAATGAAATAAGAGGGAAAAGGCCTTTTTTGGCATTCTTCTTCAAAAATAGAGAAGCTTCAAAACTGGGAACAACGGTGAGGATTCCCAAAAGAAAAAAAGCACAAGGAGGCTTCGAGGATGATGTGTTTTCAGAGGGAATGCATTCCTTGAAAGCTCAAAGAAAGTTTGACCCCCTGTTTGCTTGTGAAAAGATTAATAGGGGGCTAACATGATCAACAGGTGTGATAACTATATAATTTAGAATTTGGGGTTGACCCTGAAGAGGACAATGGAATCATTGTTGTAAAAATGAAACAAAACAAAATTGAATGAACTTCTTTAGTTGCTAAAAATAAGTAATGAGTGGAGTGGAACTCACATAGTGAACTTAAATTCAATGAAAAACTCATAGTAGCATAATCGTGGGTCCTCTTTCTTCCTTTAGAGTTGTAGAGGAAAGTTTGCATTCCATGTGTTCGAAGTAAATGAGATCCAAAGTTTTATTTTTTTAAATAATTGCATCCATGGAAGTTTGGATGTGATTCATCTTAACATTAAGCGGTATTCATACCTTGAAATCATGTAACCCCCATGCTGATTCCAAGAAAAAATTATTTTTAGACTTGGATCCATAATTTGGTCAACTTTCCTGATCAGATGCTCCTGTAGGGATTGTTGGTTGTGTTGTTGGCAGAATTTTTACCATTGATGATATGAACATGATTCATGTTATTCTATAAATTCTAGTTTTAATATCTCTCTGATAGTTTAAACATATTTATGGAAATTTATTTCACGTCCCCTAACTTTTCCCTCAATGGTGGTAGATTGTATGGTTGCCAACTATTTTGTAGAATGCCTTACTAACCATAGATTACATGCTTTCAAATTGTTGTTAAAATTCCTCAATGGATGTATATTGCATGCTTACAAATTGTTTGTTGGAATGTCGAATTGGTTGTAGATTGCATGCTTGCACACTATTTGATAAAAGTCTACAGTGGTTGTGGATTTCATGATTTCAAATTATTTTCCCAAAATTCCTCAATGGTTGTCGCTTACATGGCTGCAATCTAATGGTAATGAAAGAAAAAATCGCATTTTATGTCCTAGGGTTGAATCGGACTTTTTTTTCTCTACAATATTGATGGCTGGTAAGGTGAGACCTTAAAGGAAGTATCATGTGATGGTACGCAAGATATTTTAATGTATTTTTTCTAAGTTGCATGATTGTTATTATGTGGAAATTTGGAATGTATACCGCCTATATTACATGTGATGAATTTTTGTCAATGTACTTTGACAAATTATGGGACCCATGTTGTGGGTCAAGTATAGATTCATGGCATACTAAATGTTCCTTTGCATTAATGATAATATGCAAATGGAAAATTATGTAAATTGTAGCAGATTTGTAGACATTGAGTTTTTATTGGATCCAATGGCTATGGAAGCCATGATGAGGCTAATGTGATGATGTAATAATTTATTTTATTATTGAGCTAATGAATACATTGGTTGGGGTATTCAGGAAATAACTCTAGAGGCTTAAACCATTTCTTGTCAGCTTATGAAAAGCTATTAGTGGTTAAGTTCAAAATGGACCTTCCCTAAAAGTCTTCTAAAAATCCCTAGGAGAAAATAATACAAATGAAAATATTAACATAATGGGAGAAAAATATTATGTTAATGACTTAGATGGAGATAAATACTAACTGGGGTAAAATAAAGCATAGAGGGAGAGAAAGGCATGCTTTAAAGAAAAATAAGAGCATCTTTTTTGAAAAATATAAAACAAAAAGGCCTAGGAAAAACGGTTAGCAGACCTTAAAGCAAGACGCTGCTAAAAATCTACTGGGAAGAAAGCAGCAAGGAATCAATGAGGTTGTTGATTCTAGTGGAAAGTAGATCTTAGCTCGATGGGTAAATATTGGATATAGTTCACGGTGGGGTGGAATATGCTCGGTTCCTCAATAATTCCCAGAAATTAACTATGGTTAGATGAAATTATGTCTATGTTTTGTTACTAATTTTAAAATTTTCTAAAGATGTTGGATGTTAAAATCAAATGTAAATTTCATGTCTCAAAGTTGTTGCATGTGTTATAGTTTTGCATGCATGATATATAAAATTATCTTAGCAATAATTTCGATGAAATAGGTTGTGTTTGTAGGTTTTTATGAGTAAATGAACATGTTAGATACGACTTATCTATATGCATGCATAGAGGAAATTAATTGAAATATATAGATGACTGAAATAACTCATGTTAGATAAAATAATGAGTTATTGAACTCTAAATTCCTGACAAGCTAGAGGAAAATGGCCAGAGATAAATGCCATGAGTTTGAATTTGATTGAAATTATTGTGGGAGAGAAAGGAAGTAATTTGGAAACAACGTTAGTGGGAGAGAAATACTAGTGTAACTCATCAATAAAATGCAACATTCACTTGATAGAGTTTTTATTATCATTTTGATGATTAAAGGGCTAAGTGCTCCTTGATTTTTTGTCGAGGTATTATCATTTACTTATTATTTTACATTTCCTAAATAATTGGTAATGAAAATTAAAGGTTAATGTTCCAACAAGAGAAGAACACGAGAACAGTGTTCTCTTTAAGGGGGGGAGTTTGTAATATCCCTGGCTTAAGCCACCATAAAAGCTCTTGTAAAATGAGGGTTGTTAATTAATTAAATATTATTTATTTTTATATTGATATTACATGAAGAATATTCTTGTAATTCTTAATTATAAGAATATTGGAAGAATTATTTCTTAATTATTTTATATATAAGAATTTATATTCTTCTATAGAAATAAATTATATTTCCAAATTTGTAAATTTTATGAGTTTTAGAAATAATGAGTAATATTTTTGGAAAAAATATGGATAAGTGATATTTTTCTCATACAGAAAAATCAAATCTACCTTTAAAATAAAAGCATGAGATATTTATGGAGTGATTTTGTGATTTAGGAAAAATCATATTTACGGGTCCATTATGGAATGTTTTTATGATTTAGAAAATCTGGAATGCTTTTATGATTTAGAAAAGTTATTCCATTTTATTAATTCTATTTATTATAAGCCTATGATAAAAAGAGGAGGGGGATGAGAGAATACATGGAGAATGGAGTCAAGGAAGAGGAAGATGGGATTCCAAGCATATATCAAAAGATAAATAACTATGTTCTTTGAAAATTATTTTGTTTGCATATGGAGCATAATGATATAATAATTGAATTTAACTGCAAGGAAAAGTTCATATGATAAAGAATCAAGATTATTTCTTGATATAAAATCTATATAATTTTTTTCATAGATGAATAAGTGTTTTATTCATTGAATTCTTAGAATAATTCATGTGTTGTGAATTCATAAAATTTTTCATCAGTAAATAATTATGTGAATTTCATGAGTTATTGGAAAATAGAGTCTAAATATGACTTTGTATCTCTCAAACCGAAATAGATATGAAAAAAGTGAAAGAGGTTTCTGTAAAAGTGGATGTTATGGCCAAAAGCTTTTTTTAGATTTTTAAAAGTTAGTTTCCCATGTCTCGGCAGCCATGTCCATAATTGATGACAAAAACAGAAGATTATTTAATATTTAGATTTGGAAACATGAGCTCCAAATATTCGTTCGAATCTTCCAAACCATAACACCTGTGTAAAAACTGAGAGAGGTTAGTTTGAATGAACCCATTACAAAAAAAAAAACTATTTTGGTTTATCAAAAATAATTTTTTTTTGGTTTAAAACCGTGTCGAAGTTTGATGAAAAAAACATAAAATTATTTAATATTTAAATCTGCAAAACTGGACTGCAAAGATTCATTCCAATCTTCAAAACCGTGATACTTGTGAAAAAAATGAGAGAGGTTATTTTTAATAAGCCTCGCTAAACAAAAATCTCCTTTGGTTTTTTGAAATTCTTTTCCATATGTTCGTAATAAACGTCCAAAGTTAATGGCTAGAACAAAGTAAAATAAGAGTGTTTCTATTTGATATTTCAACCAGTAAAAATAATTTTTTATGTACATATAGAAAAAATAATTATTTTGATAATTATTTAAAAGGAATTAATTTATTTATTTTAAGATATTACCAAGTACGTTCACATGATGTATATGCATTAAAATTTTTAAAGAGAAATATTGGACTCTTGAACAGAGAATGTGCTTACGTACACATGAATAATATCTAGTATATTTGATCTACTAGAAATTATTATGTGATTTTACATGCATGAGGAGAGTGAGTCATGTAAAAAGATATAAATAACTTATGTGAGGGGTAGCTCACATAAAACACTTGCGTGAAAGGAAATTGGTTGTGTTATTTAAGAAGGATTTGTTATTCATGTTATTTCTTGAATAAATATTACAAATCTCTCTCATGTGTGAAATGATAAGAAAATATTTTCTACTTCATGCATAATATCTAGTCAGTTAGCTATCAGTTGGAAAAATAATAATTAGGGTGTAAAAATCCTTGGAAAATAAATAAATAAATATATATATATATATATATATATATATATATATATATATATATATATATATATATATATATATATATATATATATATATATATATATATATATGCAAGGAAGCAATTATTATGTTAAAACTCTTCAAAAATAATTGAAGAGAAAAATATATCCTTGTACGCGTTATTGGAATAGATTCGTTGACAAGAAAAGTAGTAATCACATGCTTTATTATTTACAGAAATGTATATGCTTGCATGCATGGGAAAAGTATAGTTTTTGGTACTAGATTTCTAGAGAAAAGGAAGATACAATCACATAGTATTTATTGTGATAGCCTTCTTTTGGGAAAAATAATATGTATTTTACAAACCTAAAGGGATTAGCTATGGTATTATATTTATTTGGGAGAATATTATGCATATTTATTGGGTTATATATTTTGGATGAGATGGATATGTCCCTTTGCATGCATGAAAGAATATGTGTTTGACCCCTTGGAAAAGAAATGTTTCTTTTTTTCCATGAAATATTTATTTAGTTTCTTTTGGAAAGAAATATATGTTTTACATGCAAGAAGAACAAGCTATGTTATTGCATGCACAAAATCATAACTAGTGTGTTAACATTTTTTGAAATTGAGCTGGCATGGTTATAAAGAATAGCCATTATGAATAGCTCTTCGGTGGAAAAGATGTTTATAGAAAAGAAACATAAGAGTAGGGGAAAAAAGAAATTGCTTGTTGAGATAGTTATATTGAAAGCTTGTTATGAATTTTCATGCACAATATTATTATATAGTATGTTAAATTTCCTTTGGAAATAATATGAAAGTGCATGCAATATTTTGTTAGTGTTTGCTGGAAAGATGATGCTTGATAGCGATTTATTTGATACTAATGCATGTGAAATGATGTTAAAGAAGGAATTTCATGTCAATGTGGTTATGTTTTATAGATGCAAAAAAATATTGTTGAAGTGTCACAAATAGAGATTGATTATTTGATTATTAATATTTTATCTAATCATGATATCAAGTGTGGTGATAACAACAATGACAGGAAAATAGGGTGACTTGAGAAAATGATTTTTCAAGTTTAACATTGTGGAAGATATTGATTTTTTCGTCTATGTAGGTTTAGTAGTTCCAACTGCTGGATGACCCACTGAAGGAAACAACCTAACTACAAATACTGAGACTGAGGATTCGTGGGTAAATGGTATCATTATGATTTTAATAACCTATAGCTAGTTACGTTTCATTTAAGATTATTTTTATATGTAGTTTGTATTACAATGGTCAAGCGATGGACTCCCTTATAACCATTTAGTGAGGGGTGACAACCCTCACGAGCGTTTAATAATAAAATTAAATGTTTGCTGGTTTTCACCCTATAGGGTTTCCAGGGTATATCAGTGTCTAATGATGTGATTTTTCATTGTGTCATTTTCATGATGTCTATTTATTTCTTGATGTGATGTTTATATTCTCATTAATGTGATTTACTGATTGAGTTAAAATGATCACGGGATCGATGCATAGTTATACCAGGAAATTTAAGTTAATATGCAACAACAAGGAGAGCTAGTGGTTGTGTCACTCACTACGCCTTTTACTAAATATTTCTCTAGGTGATGATGATGGTTATTCTAATGGTTAATGAGGAAATATGGAAAGCAATTTATAAAGTTAAACATTCGTAAATGTTGAAAATTTTTCTTAACTCCATGCATTTTCCTGCGAGGTTAAGGGGGTATGTTACATTGCAGGTTATACACAAATGTTTGGATGCGAGGTCTTGTAACCAGTTACTATATGCCTAAAAATCAGTTTTTGGAACTCAATGAAGTTGGGGAATATAGATTATATGGTAAAGGCCCATTCAACTACTCAATGGGAAGCATATTAATGATAGTAAAATCATATGAATTAAATAGAATTTCTACATTTTAATTATATATGAATTTCCTAAATATATTTACCGTGTTATATGTGCTTAGGTCTTTATTTGCAGGCGAAGGGATTTTTTTCTGATGCACATTTCATTTCATATGTGTTTGGATTTTCTATTCGTATTCGATTTTTTTCTGATGGACATTTCGTATATTAAGAATTATAAATTTATGTTTAAATTTCATATATTTAATGTGTGTTTTTAGCTTTGTTTTAAAATAAAGTATTGCATACTAAAATTAAAATTTATAGAAACTCTTTAAAATACATGTATAAGCTCATTTTAATTCTTTTAATATAAAATATGTCAAAAATTTTATGAATAGTTTCGAAAAGTTTAATATATTTTATAATTCAAAATTTCTCACATATTTATCATTATTATTATTTTTTATTATTGAAATAAAAAATAACATGAAAGTTTCATTAAAAAAAATTACTCATTTTTTGAAATTTAATCACAATAAAGAATTTATTCATTAAAAAAATGTGTTAAAAAAGTTAAAAATTTTAAACTATACATTGTAATTGAGATGTATAGTTTTAAAAATTTTAAACTATTACATTGTATTTGAGATGTGTAGTTTTTATAAATTAATTAGATGAAAACTAAAACTTTGAAAGAAGAATGTTCTAGTAAAAACACTGAGGTAGAATTATAAACTATGCATTGAGGTAAAGTAAATAAATATTAAAAACACAATGTTTTACGTTGTAATTAATATATATATATATATATATATATATATATATATATTAAGAAAATATAAATATATGAAAATTCAAATTTTTAAAAAACGACATATATTATTTTAAATGTTTCATTAATAAACTATTGAAACTATTAATTGGTTTTTTCATACTATTGCTATCTTCATGTTATATTATTTGTAAAATTAGTTCTATGCATAATTGGGTGTGTTAGGTGCAATGAGGGACCCATAACACACACTAATTATGCATAAAAGGGTAAAAATATTTCACATTGAATTCTTTTGGCTCCAACACCCACCCTTACAGGAAAATATTTCCAAATGGTTGCAAGAATCCCCATTAGGAAATGACACAGTTATGTATCACTTTTACAACCAATTCGAATACCTCATGGAATTATTGAAATAGTGGAATAAGAAATAATTTCAGAATATTTTTATTGAAGAAATATTTCACAACACAAATGGAACAATATTAAACAAAAAATCATTCCCAAAAGGAAAAAGTAGAGAAAGCCCTTAAATATTTTTCTCATATTAATAAAATGAATGTTTTGCTAAGTAATCTAATTCCAAAAAATTCTAGTTTGGATATATCATTGCACTTGAATATTCAATCTCTTTGATAAATAATGATCTAGGAAGGAACTCAGGTCAATATATTTGACTTTTATGCTCTTAATAAAGAATAAAGATAAAATTAGAGTGGTTCGATATGAATTTATTTTACATGGTGTCTATGTGAGATTAATATAAAAGTTTAAAGTATTCATAAACTTGAATTTCTATAAAAATAAACATAACAAATAAAAATATTAATGTTATTTCTATGCATAATCGGTGTGTGTTATTTGCAATGAGGGGCCCATAACATACAATAATTATGCATAGAAGGGTAAAAATATTTCACATTGAGCTCACCTTCGGCTCCAACACCCATCCTTCCAAGGCAATATTTACAAATAGTTGCAAGGAACCTCATTAGGCAATGACATAATTATGCATCACTTTTACAGCCAATTAAGATAGCTCAAATCTTTCTGAAATAGTGGAATAAGCAAGAATTTGGGGATATTTTTTTATAGAAAAATATTTCAAAACAAAAAAATGGAACATGTTGAACAAAGAATAATTCTCAAAAGGAAAAGGTAGTGAAAACCCTTAAAGATTTTTCTCATATTAATAAAAAAAAATGGCATGTTTTTCTAAGTAATCTAATTCCATAAAATTCTAGTTTGGATATATCTTTGCACTTGACTATTCAATCTCTGTAATAAATAATGATCCCGGAAGTACCTCATGTCAATATATATTACTTTTATGCACCTAATAAAGAATCAAGATAAGGTAAGAGTGGCTCAATATGACTTAAGTTTACATGGTGTCTATTTGATATAAACCTTTTTCGTTTGTCTCATATTTCTTCACTAAAATCTCAATGTTTTTATTCTAGGTGAAATAAAATACTATCCTCTTTTGTCTTGATCTAAGTACATGCAATATCTAAGAAGATTTCTGCAACAAATTACTTTGTATCTTCAAGAATTACATGAATGGTCACATTGATCATAAAATTCCAAATTATAATAGATTACCTACTAAGAAAAATTGTTCTATAATTTGGTATTTACCGTAGAAAAATTGCATCAACAAACTCTTTTCATGAAAAAATCAGCCATGCATTTCAACTTGCAAAGGATCCTATTAAAAATTTAATTTAATAACACTCGTAATTAAAAACCCTTCCTAATATTATTTCTCTTCCATTCTTTAATAATAAAATAAATATCCAAAAATATCATTCCTACCCTCAACTTATATAAGAATTGAAATTCTAGTGGGTTGACATCACTACATTCATTTAATTTTAAAATAATAATATTTCTACTTTAAAGGGCCCATTAAACATATACTATGGAAAGGTGTGGAATATTAATGTATTCACAATAAATAAATGAAGATTTTTTAATGAAAAAATACATTTTTGTAAAATCCAAACTAGAGTCAAAGAATATTGTCTTACTTATGGTCTAGGGAAACATTATTATTTAGCTTATATAAGATCAAAGGGTATATGTGGATCTTATCCACATAACAAACACATTTAAGTGTCACATTACACTTATTTTAATATGAAATGCATTTTATATTTGGATATATACCCTTTTAGTTTGGGTGTGCTAACTGATGTGTAGATAAGATGTTTGATATATATATTTTTATATTAAAAGAAATATAGCATTTTAAATATGATTATGTTTGGTGGTTATGTAAAATTAATTATTAGAAACCAAAGAGAACAACATTTTCAATTCCTTGACATATATCTAAGGAATAATGTACTTTTTAAAGTATAGTAATTAATATATGTGTAGTTAAATTAGCAAAATAAAATAAAAATGTAAATAAATTATTATTAAATAGTGAGATTTGTTGGGGATGTTGGTTGGGTATTTATGTTAGTGATAGATTTCAAAGTCATATACTTCATGAGCAAGAGATTAAAGTGTAATTGGGGTAGTTTCTAGTTTTATATATGACATTGATCTAGATGCTACTTCTAAGTGCATGACCTCAATTATGACATTGTGGGACATCAAAATTTTTGTAAGTGTTATCTAGCATAGCATTGTTGTTTTCTCTTGGAGTATGACCTTATATTACTTGGTAATTTACTTTAAATTAAACAAAGGTACATATCACATGGACACCATGTAAACTTAAGTCATATTAAGCCACTCTTAGTTTATCTTGACTCTTTCTTAGGTGCATAAAAGTGAAATAGATTGACATGAGGTCTTTCTTGGATCATTATTTATCAAAGAGATAGAATAGTCAAGTGCAAATATATATCCAAACTAGAATTTTTGGGAATTAAATTACTTAGCAAAACATCCAAAATTTTTTATTAATTTGAGCAAAATCTTTAAGGATTTTCACTACTTTTTCCTTTTGAGAATTACTCTTTGTTAAAAATGTTCCATTTTTTGTTTTGAAATTTTTTTTTTCAATAAAAATTTCTCCAAATTATTTCTTATCCCATTATTTCAGAAACCTTTGAGGTATCTTAATTGGTTGTAAAAGTGATGCATAATTATGTCATTGCCTAATGTGGTTTCTTGCAACCATTTGGAAATATTGTCTTGGAAGGATGGATGTTGGAGCCAAAATAATTCAATGTGAAAGTGGTGAATTCAATGTGAAATATTTTTACCCTTCTATGTATAATAAGTGTGTGTTATGGGCCCCTCATTACATGTAACACACACCAATTATGCATAGAACTAATTGTACAAACATGAAAATTCCACTAAGAATTTCTTTTGTTATTTTAATTTCGCCAGCAATACAATTTTACGAATACTTTAAATTTTTTTATTAATATCACATAGAAACCATGTAAGCTTAAATCATATTGAGCCAGTCTTAGTTTATCTTGATTCTTTCTTAGCATATAAAATTCTGTCAAACCAGGAGGTAACTCCTCAAATCTGGAATTGTGTATTAGCTGAAGAATGTACATGCTTATATAGATGGGAGGTGAGGCTATTGGGATTCAGCTCCCAATGACTCTTGGCCTTCCTTATTTCCTAATAACAAATAATATACAAAAATACAAATGCACACCCATCCATAGGATTAGGTGTCAACATTCCCCCCTTTAATCCGAAGGGATGTTGGTGAGTCCAAGCATCGATCTGAACTTTTCGAACTTTTCTCTTCCAAGTGCTTTGGTGAAGATGTCAGCAGTTTGCTCATTTGTGGAACAATGATGTAGATGGATGGTTTTGGCCTGAACATGATGTCGAATGAGATGGTACTTTGTATTGATGTGCTTTGTTCGATCATGGAACTTTGGTTTCTTGGCCAACTTTATTGCAGAAGTGTTGTCGATCATGAGTGGAGTGGAATACATCTGTTTCATCTGCAAATCTTCCAGGATTTTCCGGAGCCACACAATTTCCTTTGTTGTTCGGTACACTTTGTAATGCCGCCCCGGGGGGGTAGGTCCTGCTGGGCCAAAATTTGTTGCGTGATCTCCATGGGGCAGCTCACGGTCAAGACTCATGGTGTAACCTGTAGTAGACACCCCTGTTTCTTTGTCGCCATCAAAGTCTGAATCAGAGTATCCGGTCAAGATGAAGTCGCCTACATGTGTATATTTGAGTCCAAAGTCTTGAGTCCCCTTCAAGTACCTTAGTACTCTTTTTGCGGCAGACCAATGTCCTTCACAAGGTTTTTGCATGAACCTTGAGAGGATTCCAACAGCAAATGAGATGTCAGGTCTGGTGGTGGTCAGATAGATAAGACTTCCTACAAGTTGTCTATACTTAGTTGCATCCTCAAATTCCTTCCCTTCAACTGATGTGAGCTTCAAGTTTTGTTCCATTGGAGTGCCTAAGGGTTTACAATCATCCATGCCAAATTTGTTCAGGAGATCTCCAATGTACTTCTTCTGAGAAAGAAAGATGAATTTAGGATGTTGAATTACTTCAATACCCAAATAGTAATGAACATGACCCAAATCAGTCATTTCAAAACCTTTCTTCAACTCTTTCTTCATGGATACAATATAGCTCTCATTGTTTCCTGTTATCAAAAGATCATCTACATATACCACAAGATATACAACTGTTTTTCCAACTTTCTTAACAAAAAAAGTTGCATCATCAAGATCAAAATGTTTGAAGTCAAGTTTCAGAAGATGCTCGGTTAACTTCTCATACCAGGCTCGTGGTGCTTGCTTGAGGCCATACAAGGATTTTATAAGCTTGCAAACTTTGTGTTCTTGACCCTTTACAACAAATCCTTCTGGCTCGGACATATAAACTTTCTCCTTTAGATCTCCATTCAAAAAGGTTGTTTTTACATCCATCTGATGGACTTTCCATCCATTCTGAGCTGCTAGGGCAAAGAGAGTCCGGATGGTGGTCCATTTTGTTGTGGGAGCAAAAGTTTCTTCATAATCGATTCCTTCTTTTTGTGCAAAACCTTTTTCCACAAGCCTGGCCTTGTGCTTGTCAAGTGAGCCATCTGCTTTGTACTTGTTCTTGTAGACCCACTTACAGCCAATTGGTTTTGTTCCCAAAGGCGGATCAACCAGCTTCCAAGTGCCATTCTTTATCGAGGCATCATACTCCTTCTGCATCGCTTCTTTCCATTCATCATGAGAAGCAGCTTCTTTGAAGGAAGTTGGTTCATGATCTGTAGACAAACTCAATTCACAGTTATAAGCAATATCCATATCAACAGGGGAATCAGAATTATCTACATCACCTTCGATCTCTTGAGTGGAACTTCTTGTTCCTGTTTTTCCAACCTCATCAGGATGAACATCCTCCAGTGTCTTTGTCAGCCATTTGGGTGGACCTTTCTGAGATGGCCCAGGCTGGTCACTTGACTGAGTTGGGATTGATTCAAGATTCAATCTCCCAATTCTGTCGATCACATCATCCAATGTGTCATCCGTGGTTGTTTCTTCATGTGGGGGAGAGTGTGGTTCAGGAAATGATTCCACGGTTTGATTCAATATCGGAATCCCCCCTTCAAGGTGTGGAATCACATTATCAAATTCTTTGAAAGACTTTGCATGTGTGAATCTATCCAGGCGATCAAGTTGCGGCTCAACAACCTTGTCACTCTTGGATGATTCAAGAAATATGACATCTCTTGCTATCACAAACTTCTTATTTGCTTCATCATAAAGACGATATCCTTTGGAGGTATTGGAGTACCCCAAGAAGATACATTTTCTGCTTCTAGCACCAAGTTTGTTCCTTTGACCTTTGGGTATCAAGGCATAACAGGTGGACCCAAAGACCCTGAAATGCTTTACCGAAGGAATGTGGCCATGCCACATTTCAAAAGGAGTTTTGTTTCTAATTGAACTTAAAGGACACCTATTCTTTATGTAAACAGCACATAGAACTGCATCAGCCCAAAACATCAATTTTACATTCTTGAAAAATAACATGGAGCGGACCATATTTAAGATGGTTCTGTTCATTCTTTCAGCTACACCATTCTGTTGTGGATTATATGGCACTATTGTTTGATGTTTGATTCCATGTTGACGAAGATAATTTTCAAATTCATTTGAGGTGTATTCTTTTCCATTATCAGTACGTAGAGAGCCAATATGAGTTTGTGCATCATTTTCAATCCATACATGAAAATTCTTGAAAGTTTGAAAAGCATCAGACTTATTCTTCAGTAAGTAAATCCAACACATTCTGGTGTAGTCATCAATAAATGTCATCATGTATTTGTTTCAATTTGCAGAAGCAATAGGCATAGGGCCACATAAATCTGAATGAACAAGTTCAAGTTTCCTATGTGCTCTTGAGTGTGAATCATGAAATGGCTGTTTGATATGCTTTCCTAGAATACATGCATCACATTCCTTAGGTTTTCTAGGAATTATAGGCAGTCCATCAACACCATTTTTCTTCAACAAACGAAGGCTGTCATAATTTAAGTGTCCAAATCTAGCATGCCATAAAAGACTTGATGGAAATGTACCTTCATCATGATGTGAACTGAATGCAAAGTTTTGAGCATGAGCAGATGAACCTTTCAGCTTTAAGAGTCTCCCTTCTTCTATTCCCTCCATGACAAGTGAGTGATCTGATGCTGATCTGACCTCTGCCTTGCCATCGAACAAGTGAACTGAGTGTCCTTGCTGCCGGATTTCGATCAGGGACAGCAAGTTTCTCTTCAACTCCGAGAGGTATAGAACCTCATGTAGGATATGATCAGGAAGACCAGGCAGTTTAAGCCTGACTGTGCCAAGCCCTGATGGCTTGAGTTTGGATTTATCTGCGAAATATATTGCTCCATCAACTTTGTCAGTGAAATCTTCAAAAAAATCTTTTCTAAATGTCATGTGACATGTTGCTCCTGAATCTAGCAACCAATCATCTCTCCATGAAGTAAATGAAACATCAAATAGGTTTTCAGTTACTCCATTGTTACAATGTGCTAGAACAGAATGAGCTGATTCAGCTAGTTTACCTTTGTCTTTGTCATCAGTTTTACCTCTATCTTGATTTGTTTGCTGCTAAGCTTTAGATTGTCTGCCCCCCTTTTCTCTGAAGTGTCTTCTTCGTCTTCTGCCTTCTCTTCCTTTGGATGAACCTGAAGCGTGTCTCTTTTCTCTCTGTGCCAAGTAGGCAGCCTCTTTAGAAGATGAAGGGACTGTCATCTTCTTTTGAAGGAGGAGAGAAAAAAAAACTCTGCTGGAAAGTTTCTCTTGAAGGAGTGAAAACAAGAAAATATTTGCTGGAAAATGCACTCAGTTTAAAAAGGACAGAAACTCTTTGCTGGAAAAATTTTCTGAGTTTAAAAACTCTTTCTGGAAACTAAATCTGCTCAGAAAACTTTTGCTGAAGACTGAATTTTTAAAAAACACTCTATGCTATAGACTGATTCTGCATAAAAAAAATGTATTTTTTTTTGTTTGGGGAAAAAATGTATATAAAAAGATGATATGGAATGGTGAATGGGGCGTATGGGCAGTGATACAATATGAGGGGCGGTATTAAACAATGGGAGGGGCGCAATTATGAAAGGGAGGGGGCGATGAGGGGTCGGAATTATATGACTGAAGGGATGGGACGGAATTATGAATGGGAAATATTCTAAACGAGGAGTGGTATTGCATTTAACACAGCATATTTCATGTCAATACATATACAATGGACACAATGGAAAGTATTAACAAGGTAACATATTAACAATGGAGACAACGTATTAATGGGGCGTATTGTAAAATGGCGTGATAAATATAAAACACAACGCGGACTGTTGTAATATATACAATGTAATACACAGCGTTTTAGATAGAACACAGCGTTTATAACTGACAGCGTTGGTAAAAAGAAGACCGCTTTATATACAATGAACACAGCGCATTAATACAAGGAGCAATGTATATGAAAATGGAGCGCATACCATGACAATATGACACAGCGTTGTAATGTAATAACACAGTGGTATGGAAATATTAAAATTGCGTTTGATGTCGTTTGAGCAGTCAACGGAGGGGCGTGGTATTACAACGTACCAATGTAATGGAGGTCTTATAACAGCGTTCTATATCAAAAGACACATATAAAAACGTGTTATGCAAACGATGAATGGACACACGTATATGAATGCAGGGTTTAACGCAGGAGGGGCGGTGCAGACAGCGCTGGAGGCATGTTATATCAAAGCCAACGCATTTAACATGTCAAACTCTGCGTTATTTGTCATATATAAACGTTGGGGCGTGACTGTGTTATATGGAATGCGTATGGGGAGCAGTGATACCAATGTTGAAGTATGTGCAGTGATATACAGCAAAGGAGGGAGCGCTGTATGTATGACTGTAATGTAGTGGCTCGTGAGTAATAGAGAGCGCAGAGAGGTGAGGGCGCCAGGTATAGGGAGGTGAGGTGAGCGCAGGGATAAATGGAGAGGGAGGTGAGTGAATGGAGCGTAGGGATGAGTGAGGAGGCCCAAAAGGGCGTTACATAAAAAAAAAATTGAACTTGAATCTGCAGAAGACAGTTGCAGGACTGCTGGACTGGCAGAGCCTGCAATTTGCAGATTGACAGAGCCTGCAGTCTGCAGGAGCTGGAGCTGCAAATGTCAGTGCTATTTAGGGAAAAAAAATGCAGAATAACAGTCTAGCAATTAGGAGCAGCAGAAAACAATTAATAAAATTGACTGAGCAAAGGGTAGGGAGTTACACCACAGGGCAGAAATGCCAAATGTGGGGCTGGCTCTGATACCATGTCAAACCAGGAGGTAACTCCTCAAAACTAGAATGTGTATTAGCCGAAGAATGTACATGCTTATATAGATGGGAGGTGAGGCTATTGGGATTCAGCTCCCAATGACTCTTGGCCTTCCTTATTTCCTAATAACAAATAATATACAAAAATAAATGTGCACACCCATCCATAGGATTAGGTGTCAACAAATTCAAATAAATTGACATGAGGTCCTTCTAGGATCATTATTTATCAAAGAGATTGAAGATTCAAGTACAATGATATATCCAAACTAATTTTTTTTGAATTAGATTACTTAGCAAAACATCCATTTCTTTATTAATATGAGAAAGATCTTTAAGGGTTTTCACTACTTTTTCCTTTTGGGAATTATTCTTTGTTTAATATTGTTCCATTTTTGTTGTGAAATCTGTCTTCAATAATAATATTCTCAAATTATTTCTTATTCCAGTATTTCAAGGAAGCCTTGATGTATATTAATTGGTTGTAAAAGTGATTCATAATTGTGTCATTGCCTAATGGGAATTCTTGTAACCATTTGGAGCGAAAATAATTCAATGTGAAAGTGGTGAATTCAATGAGAGCTATTTTTACCCTTTTATGCATAATTAGTGTGTGTTATCGGTCCCTCGTTGCACCTAACACACACCAATTATGCATATAACTAATTGCGCAAAGAATATAACCTAAATATAACAATAGCATGAAGAAACCAATTAATAATTTCAATAGTTTATTAAAGAAAGATTAAAAATAATGTGTCATTTTTTCAAGATTTGATTTTTCATCAATTATATATTCTTAATTAATTTTAAAATATATATATCTAAAATACAATGTAAAAGATTGTGCTTTTAATATTTGTTTAATTTACTTCAATGCATAGTTCATAATTCTAGATCAGCTTATTTGTTATGACATTATTAAAAATTATATATCTCATTTTTTTTTCAAAGTTTTAGTTTTGATCTAATTATACATTCTTAATTAATTTACAAAAATTTATATCTCAAATACAATGTAATAGTTTAAATTTTTTTGTTTTTTTTTAACACAAATTTTTTAAGGAATAAATTCTTTATTATGATTAAATTTCAAAAAATGAGTAAAAAGAATTAATGAAACTTTCATGTTGTTTTTTTATTTCAATAATGAAAAATAATGATAATGATCAATATCATAAAAATGTTTAATTATAAAATATAATAACATTTTTGAAAATATTCATAAAATCTTAGACATATTTTGTATTAAAATAATCAAAATGAGCTTATACATGTATTATAAAGAGTTTCTATAAATGTTTATTTTGATATACATAACTATGTTTGAGAAACAAAGCTAAAAATAAAATATAGAGGGGTTTCCACAAAGTACAAGTGATTTTCCACTACTGAGTAGCAGCAAAGTAGTTTCAACAATGAACACCAGAGTTGCAATTAACACCTAAAGTTGTGTGTTGCCGCAACTCTTTGAAGAACAACATAGTGGGTCCTCCAGCAAATTGGTTACACTACATAGCCGATCAAACTCTCTAAACATCAACATTCACACTGTTGTCAAGGTTTCTTGAAAATTTCTTGCTCCATGAGAATCATGGATTATGTCTTGCGTTTATAGTGATAAATTAAACACAACGTTAACACTACAGTCAAGGTTTCCTGAAAAGTTCTTGCTTAGTGAGAACCATGGATTATGTCTTGCATTTACAGTGACAAATTAAACATAAATTTCTACTTATTAATCTACTTATTGGAAAAATCCATATGAAATGTCCATCATAAAAAATGAAATATGAATAGAAAGCCAAACACATATGAAATGAAATGTACATCAGAAAAATATCCCTTCGCATGAGAATAAAAAGATAAACAAATATACCATGGTAAATAGCTTATGTCGGTTATTTAAATTGTTTAATCTATGCACACCCAAACAAATTCATTTGAATTAAAAAAATAAATAAATAAATAAATTACCTTACCATGTACAAATTAGAACTCAATTCATTTTATTTTACATAAATGAAAGAAGAAATTAATATTTAATTAAAATGAAGAAATTCTATTTAATTCATATGATTTTACCATCGTTAATATGCTTCCCATTGAGTAGTTGACTAGGCCTTTAACATTTAATCTATCTTCTCAGTGAGTTCACCAAAATGATTTTTAGGCATACACTAACCGGTTACAAGATCTGGCATCCAAACATTTATGTATAACCTGTAGCAACTTTACTGTCCGTTAGTTTTTGGGTCTCCTTTACTCTTTCCTCGCTGGAAAGAGCATTAATTTTCGACCGAGTGATTTGTATATTTTATCGTTAGAAAAAAATGCTGGATTGAATATTGATGTGTTAAAGGGTCTTTCACGGTGTTGGGGTCTTTCACGGTGTTGAGTTACTTGTAACACGATGATTCCAGTTTGAATGGATTGAATATTCATATGTTAAAGGGTCTTTCATAATATTGAGTTACTTGTAACATGACAATCCCAGTTTGAATTTAGCTACTGAGAAATATGCATTAGCTGGGACAATGATGTATCATCATTTGTCTAGAACAGAACAATTTCAACAATAGCAACTAATCCCGTTGAGAAATCTGCGTTGGCTATTAAAATGGTGTATCCTCATCTTTCTACAATAGAACACTCATAAAAATAGCCTTGACATGGAACATACCAGATGGTGGAGCGAGAATGACGAGATTCAAATTTCAAATCTTGCCACTTCAATGGCATTGAATGCATTGGATCTATGGCATGGGTGATGGTGGATGGGTTTGAAACAACAGACGTGGCAAGCGTGGGACCAAAGACCTCAACTGAACTGGAGGCAATGTTACAAAGAAGTTGACGTTAACGGAGAACACTCACCAATAAGAGAAAGACACATAAACCAAACGGTAAAAAGTTTAATGATTAACTTACTCTATTCCTAAATAGAAAGAAAACCTACCATATAAGAAATGTTACATTTAAGAATTAATTCTCTAAAAAAATTTATTCTCATAGTCACAAAATATTTCTTTCAAAATGTTTGTGATATCAAAGAATTAATATAGTATTTAAATACTAAATTAAAAATATGTCAAATAATATTTGTGTTTTTTATATAAAATAATAAAAATAAATGAATGAATGAAACTCGATAATGCTTTATTTCCATATTCAATGAAAATATAGAATGAGTAAGAAAACAATGATAAACATATTTCATTCTTAATTATTAATAATAGATAATGTTTTAATTTTTAATTATTAAAATAAATTATAACAAAAAAAACTTAAGTAATATATTTTAATTACTAAAATATTATTATTTATTAATATAAATTATTATAAATTAAGTGATTTATTAATACAAAATTTTGTAATAATTTAAATATTAATTATTTATTTTTTATTTGAGGATATTTTGAAAGAAGTTTTGTAAGTATTAAAGTTTATATTCATTTTAATTTTGGATTATATTTCTTTTTACTATAAAAACAAATTTACTTCGAAAAATGATCGCTTTCTATATTGGTTCAAAATTTAAAAAAAAAAAAAATATTAATTATATTTATAAGTATAAATATTAAATTTATTTATTTTATTTTATTTTTTTATACGTAAATTGAATAAATTAAAATTAAAATTAAAATTAAAATGTTTAAGGAGCAAAATATAAAATTATAACACCTCTTGTATACTAAACCAAAACAAAAAAAAGTTGTGCAATGTGAGGGTGTGTACTCTATTCCACCCTATAAAGGGCAAGAAACTAGAGTCGATACATATGTGAAATCAAAGGGGAAGGGGCCATTTATATGTCATTGCATGCGTTAGCCACTAGGCACAAAGATGAGGTGACGAGGAAGTCAATGACGATTCTGACATGCGAGGTACGAGGGCCATAGGGGACAAACGTCATTTTGACTAGATGCTCGTCCTCGAGGGTTCCACGAATTGGACACATGAACGTTCCATGAAGTATGAAATACTCCAAGGTGTATATATAAAATTATATTTTATATTTTGTTAGGTTTATTTTATGACCATACATGATTTTTTTAGCTAGGTAATTGTAGTGTAATGAACAATGGATATTATGTTAGCTAGGTAATTGTAGTGTAATGAACAATGGATATTATGTTTTTTTTAATTAGTGTTCATAAACATGGAAGTTGCTTTATATTTTTTATATTTTTATTTTTTTATGTTTTAAATATATATACAGTTATTCCAAAATTCTTAATGAAATTATTATTTGAGTGGGTAAGGAGAATGGTTTGTAGGAGAGTAAGTAATAGAAATGGGTATACTTAATTTTTCATGGGTAAATTAATGTTAATATTGATTAATTTAAAAAAAAAGTCATTTTAAGAAATGTTATGAAAGTTGGTCTATGGATTTAGTTTAGATTTTATAAATATTATATTTGTTTATTTATCTGATATGTATTTTATCTATAAAAACATTTTATATTTAATATTATTATTTTCTATACAATCATAACTTTTGTATCATTTTTCAAGTTTTTTATTAAGGAAGGACTTTAGTAATCTATTTTCCTATTGACCATTATTAGTTTAGTATTCACCAATACAACTTATAATGTTTAATTTCTAAAACTAAATATTTATTTTCCAATATTACCAAAGAAACTATTTTTCAAACATTTTATTAGACCATAACTTGGAGGCCTTATGAATCCTTGATACCATGTGGATAACTGCCTTACATATTTTATGCCACAGTTTATGAATATGGTTTCAATATTCATGCATGATTTTAGTTATCTAGATAGTGGGTTTTATACTTAAAGGAGAGAACCATAAAATAAATCCTTGAAAATAGCTTATACTCAGGTAAATAACATATTTACGCTAAGTTACCTCCCACTATAATTTAAGCCTTTTTATAAATAATGGATAGGATAAGATGTATAAATCCTAAGTTACCTCCCACCATAATTTAAGCCTCCGTATAAAAAATCGATAGGAATAAGATGTATAAATCCTTGAAAATAGATCATACTCAGGTAAATAACATATTTATGCTAAGTTACCTCCGACCATAATTAAGTCTTTGTATAAACAATGGATATGAATAAGATGTAAATAAATATACGGGCCAAGAGCTATTTCCACCATTATTTATGTAGAAGTAAAATTGAAAATGCGTAGACTTATCAGTGGTTAATACCCACCAAAACTTATGCAAGTCCTTGTGCCTAATCAACAAATTAATTTATCTACTTTATATCTAATTAATTTATCCACTCTGTATCTCAATTTATTAGTTCTTGCTAAAAGAAGGCTATAAGATCCAGTTTTTCTATTTCACTATTAGTTTAGCATCGACCAATGTAAGTAATACTTTTTATGCAATTTTTTCCAAAGCCTAATTTCTAACTTGAGTGAAAAGGACTAAGATTCCCTACAATACTTGGTCCTTTATGATACATTTGTGAAAATAAATATGGCTTATAAGGTAGGTACATCCATATACTATATATTTGCATCACCCATATGAAGATAGGTGAAATGGTTTAACTTTTTTCTACCATATTATTGTGTTTCAATACATATTGATAAGCCATGGTATTTACCCTATGTATATTTGCATCATTATTTGGATTCAACTGAATATATTTGCATGAGGGATCTGAATGTGATTGAAATTAACTGCTGAAGTAGAATTGATTAATTTCCATCAGTGAATTGATTGTTAACTGAACTATTTAATGTGGAAGACTGAAGGAAATCTGAATCATTTATGACATAAAGCAGCAGCATATTCATAATGAAATTGAAGCGAAGAATAGCGATAAGAGACAACAAATATTGATTATTGAGTTTGTCCCTAGTGGACTATGTCTTCAGGTCCGCTTTCGATATGGGCATCCATTCTATTATGATTGATCTGAGGAAGTATTTACATAGAAAAAAACTATACTAAATGTGCTTGCAGGCACCTCTAGTCACTGACAACAGAATCTCTCTCTGCTAGCTTTCCAACACTTGTATTTGGGCTTAATTCTGCCTCCGGATGACCAAGAAACACTGAAAACAAAATTGCCTCTCTTGCTCAAAATATGAATACAAATTCACTCTGCTCTCATCATGTGAAAAGACTAACTTTATATAAGTTCAGGTCTCCAACTCCTTTTGCAAAATTAGGCATGTTTTTTTTACATTTATGGTCATTAGGTCTTGGGTCTTGTAACATTGTGACACCTAGTGGATTAGGGATAAGGTGGATAACTTTACAACTTGGCGCAATTAACATAAATACCTTAGGCTTTCTTTAATCCCTAACGGTCAGCAACCAGAATGGAGTGAGCTAACAGATTGCATGTGAAAGGGCGGTCTAACCCTCGGCTACCACTTAGTAGTTTGATCTCAGTGGCTTTGTAACGGTGCATACTGACACCTCATGTGACAGCTATCCCTCTGAAGGTTGCGACTTAGTTCCACGGTTAACTCGTAACTATTGCAGTCTGCTGACACCTTCACATACAATTTCCCAACGCGGTTCCGCTGCGGTTATGACTCCCAGTGGTTAACTGTGACAGTAACTACTAATAATTGTGCCACATTCACATGTCATGTCAATTCCGACACGGTCTAATTCTGCAGTTTAGGACTATGGGTTATATTACAAGGTATTAATACATATACCCAAACCTTTATAACGTTTTAATACAATTATTATACC
This sequence comes from Pinus albicaulis, assembly GCA_034641835.2. Classification (NCBI taxonomy): domain Eukaryota; kingdom Viridiplantae; phylum Streptophyta; class Pinopsida; order Pinales; family Pinaceae; genus Pinus; species Pinus albicaulis. Next base: position 1,659,486,620 of record CM076578.1, on the reverse strand, counting down.
ACCAAGTTGGTAATGTTTGTGCTAGGTTAGATCTTTGACTTAGTACTTAGGACTAGTGCTAGGACATTTATTTAAGAACTTAGGATTAAAAATTAGGGTTTACTTCCTTAAGTCCTTTACATGATTACATGTCACCATTACATACATGTCACCATGACTTCACACTTTACAACAAATACCAATTTTGAACGAGACCTTTACCATGATGATACATGACATAACCATGAAGTAGTAACTCTCATCCGAAACACTGGAGGACCTCGTGAACTAAATAATGAACAAGACATTGGACAGAATTGAGCTTACTCGACCTCATTTTCGATCAACATTGAAGAAAGATCCTCCTGGATCATGATACTTTTGTGAAAATAAATCTATCTTATAAGGTAGGTACATCCATATACTATATATTTTCATCACCCATGATACCAAGATAAGTGAAATGGTTTAACATTTTTCTACCGTCTTCTTGTGTTTCAATACATATTGATAAGCCATAGTATTGACCCAATGTATATTTGCATCATCATTTGGCTTCAACTGAATACATTTTCATCATCCATATGTGTTTCTATTGAAAGTCTTCAAGTATTTTGCGAAGCTAAATGATTTCTTTCGTAGCTTGAGTTGCTACAACATATTCAGCTTACGTGATAGAATCAACAAGAACAAATTTCTTTCGTGATCTCCAACTGATGATTTTTTATCCAAGATTATTCAAATAACTAGAAGTAGAGATCTCATTTTCTTATCTCCATCAAAATTAGAATCTGGATATACTCGGTGAGATGGAAATATACAAATTTGGAATACTTAATGCCATATGTTCAAGTTCCTTTAAAATAATTGAGCACTCACGTCGCTACATGCCAATGACCGTCACATGGTTGATGCATGAATTTGGAAAGTATCCTTAGAACAAAATCTATGTCAGGTCGAGTAGTATTCAAAAAATTCAACCTTCCAAGAGGTGTCCTATCCTTTGTTGGATCTTCAGATGTACTTCCTTCCGTGGAATTATGTTTCAAATTTTTTTCCATAGGAGTAGAAATAGAGTTACAATCCTGCATCCCAAATATGTTCAATAGTTATCCAATATAATTCTTTTGAGAAATAAAAATAAATTTGGGTTTCTGATCAACTCGAATCCCTAAAAAATAATGTAATAAACTCATATATGTCATGTCTAAAACTTACAATAAATTTTTTTTAACGGACACTATATAGTCATCATTATTTCCTGTGATCATCAAATCATCTACATAGACAACCAAATATACAACCAAATTTCCTACTTTCTTAAAAAAAAGAGTTGCATCATCCAGATAAAATAACTTATAATTCAACTTGAGAAGGTGTTTAGTTAATTTTTCATACCATGCATGAGATTGATGTTTCAGTCCATGTGTGTTTTTTGAAACATAAGTCACAATTTTTTGAAAAATTTAAAACTTCTCCTTCATTGATAAAAAATGAAACTCAACTAAACATTGATGTTCTTAGAATAAGAAATGGTGGTGAATATACTTCTAATTCTTTTGAACAATATTTGAAGGACAATGGCATCAAAAATCAAACTACAATGCCTTACAATCCGCAACAAAATGGTGTTGTAGAGAATATGAGTAATACATTGCTTAATATGGTTAGATCCACAATGCTTTTTAAGAATGTGAAGTTTATGTTTTGGGGAGAACAGTGCTTTGTGCAACTTATATTCACAATCATTGTCATTATTCTATCATCAATAGTAAATCTCCTTTTGAAATGTGGTATAATCGTCCTCTTTTTGTGGAACATTTTAGATTCTTTTGTTCTCTATGTTATGCATTAATTCGTAAATATCAACTTAGGTGCTAGGAGTCACAAATGTATTTTCTTGGGATATTCTGCTACTTCCAAAGCTTACAGGTTGTATGATGAGGAGAAAAAGAAATATATTATTTCCAAAGATGTTTTTTTTCTTGAATGTGATCAAGATAATTCCATTGTTGATAGAAAATTGACTCATTTGGAGAAATTTGCATAAAAAAAACTTCTCTTTGAATCTAACAATGATGTTCCATATAATAAAGGGGAGGTTTCCATTTTGGATCAATTTGTGGTTCTTTCATATTTGAATCGTGAGAATGATATTGTTGAAGAAAATTTGGATGATAGTAATGTTTTTATAGCTTAAATAGTCTATTCTTGAGCCTATTTTTCAAAATGAACAACCATCACAACCACTTCAACAAAATTTATGAAAATCCACACGTGTTCAGAGATTTCCAAGCAAGTATGATGACTTTGAAACAATAATTTCTTCTAAAGGTGGTGTTACTTCGAGTTTAGGTAATGTTTCTCATGACCGTGGATTCAATCTTTCTACAATTAGTGAACCTAGTTGTTTTGAGGAAGCTACTAATTTTGATGAATGAAAAAATCTACAAAGGCATCATCAAATTACATACCTCTTCCTCTTTACCTTTAACAAAAAAACCTTTAGGATGAAACATTTAAACATCCTCCTTCAACTCCCCATTCAAAAACGTTGTTTTTACATCCATATGGTGTATCTTCCAGCTATTTTGAGCTACAAGAGAAAACAAAGTTCTAATTGTGCCCAATTTGTTTGTAGGAGAAAATCTCTCTAGTCAATACCTTGCTTCTAACTATAGCCTTTGGCTACAATCCCTTACTTGTATTTATCAAGAAAACCATATTCCTTGTACTTGATCTTATAAACTCAGTGTAGCCAATAGGTTTGATGCCAACATGAGGATCCATTAACCTCCAAGTTCCCTTCTTAATAAGTGCATCATATTCCTTTTTCATCGACACATTCTTCGATCCAATAAAAAAACACACACACACATATATAATCTGGGTGTCCACACAAAGCTATAGTCCTGGGCAGTGAATGCGCACACAAAGTCAAAGTTGCAAGATGCAAGAATTTTAAATAAAATTCACAACGTTAACATGCTCACTCTAAGTAGGAATGGATGTGCGCCATTAACAAGGGCATGAAAGCACAAAGGTATTGACAAAGAGGGTTGAATCATCTAACGAAAGTGTCACGGGTGAGCTCTTTGCACACCCTGTGTGTGAGGGAAAATGTCTGACAAGTGAAATGGAACCTATGGAAACTAATTCAATAGAATCTCATAGCAGCGCATAACGAATATAGATTGTAGTTGTACAACAAAATTTTACATATAAATAGTATCATACACATAAATTACTTACAAATTATGTAAGTATAAATCCATATCCAAAAAGAAATAATAATCCATAGAACGAAGTCGTTGTACAATTATAACATAATTTGTAACATAATCTTACTATGAAACTCAAATTTGTAACATAATTTATATTGAATTGTAAAAAATTTAACACAAATTAATTATTATAGATTTATTTTTTAGATTTTCTCCTTTGAAATTAAAAGTATATGATTAATTTTTGTATATACCAATGGTGTAATAAGGAAGGCTAGGAAGAATTATAAAACATGTTATGAAACCAACTCCAAAAATATAAGAAAAGAGAGATCAATTCCTTAGAAAACAGCCACTTCTAGGGGGCAACCTCCAATACATTAAATAAATGAACAATTTTTGGATGATACAAATGAAAAAACCTCCTTCTATATATAGGGGTCCATGGGGTCACAATATAATCCTAGCCGACCTAAAAATAATAATGTAAGGGAAAAATAATAACAATATGGGGGTTACAGGGGTACAACAATAACAATAAGGGAGCTACACTAATAACAATAAGAGACTACACTAGTAATATGGGGACGTAACATGCCCCTCCCCTTCAAAAAATTATTTTCCTCAATGCTTGAGTAGCTTTGGATGCTTTTGTATAAAATTCTCATCCTCCCGTGTAGAATTTTTAGTGGGTAGGTTCTTCCACTTGATGAGATACTATGAAATTGATCGATTCCATAGCTGTCGAGTTCTTGTTTCCGTGACTGTTTCAGGTTCCAATATGATTTTTCCTTCCTCATTAGGTTCTGGCAATATTTTTTGAACTGAAATTTTGTCACCTATAACCTTCTTTAAGCATGAAACATGGAAAACTAGATGCACTTGTAAAGAAGCAAGAAGCTTCAGTTTGTATGCCATAGTACCAATATTTTGCAACACCTTGTAAGGACCATAGTATTTTGGCGATAATTTCTTATCCTTATTATCTTGCTTGAGGGGCATTTGTTTGTATAGTTGTAGATGTAAAATACCCAGTCTCCTACATCAAAACTTCTCTCACTGCGATGTTGATCTGCCTATTGTTTCATTTGATTTTGTGCCAAATTGAGGTTATCCTTTAAGATTTGGAGAACTTTTTGATGCTCGATGTGATGCACCTTAGAATTATCTCTTAAATATGATGTGATGGACAGTGGATGATATCCATAAAGTGCCATAAATGGGGTCATTTTTGCTACAGTATGGGAGGATGTGGTATACCACTATTTAGCTAGAGGTAACCACTTGACCCATTATGTTCTTTATCATATACAAAACAACAAAGATATCCTTCCAAATATTTGTTCACTATCTCAATTTGACCATCAGATTGAGGATGATAAGATGAACAATGAGCTAGTTGAGTACCCAAACAAGAAAATAATTCCATCCAAAAATTTCTAGTAAAAATGTGATCTTTTTCGCTTACCATAATATTTAGGTTTCCATGTAGCTTTTGAATTGTTTCCATAAATGCAGTAGCAACTATACTTTCTTTAAATGGATGAGCTAATGCACAAAAGTTTGCATACTTGATAAGTCTATCAACTACCACAATGATGGCACTCTTTCCTTCGGACTTAGGTAAACCTATGATAAAATCCATTGTAATATCCTCCCAACATTGACTTGGAATGGATAAAGGTTGTAGAAGACCCGAGGTCTTAATTGTATCAACTTTATTTTGTTGGCAAACAAAACATTCTGCCACAAAATTTTGAATATCAGATTTAAGGTCATCACAAAAAATCCTTTCTTCACCCTGTGGTAAGTTTTTAAAAATCTCGAGTGTCCTCCTAAAGGAGAAGTGTGCAATTCGAAAAGAATATTTTGCTTTAGTTGGGAATTCTTACAAAGATATAAGTGATCTTTGTACCATAAGGAATCATTTTTCCAACTAAATTTATCAAATGTACTAGGACCTTGCTTCAAATTTTGAATGAGTGTCCACACTTCTTCATCTTTCTTCCGTTCATCCCTTGCTTTCGTTATCCAATCTGGTTGGATAATAGAAATTTCACAAAGCAATGCTTCCACCTCTTCATCTTTTCTTGAGAGTGCATCTCCAACAACATTTAGCTTCCTTTTTTGTAGATTATTTTAAATCCATAACCCAACATCTTTGTGACCCACTTTTTCTTCTCTTCTGAAGATAGTCTTTGTTCCAAAAAGTGTTTAAGACTATCATGATCAATTTTTACCTTGAAGTGCCTTCCCATTAGGTAAGTTCACCATTTATTTAGTGCATGTAGTATTTCCAACATTTCCTTCTCATAAATATCTCTTTGTAAATAATTTCCTTTGATTGGAAAATTTTCAAAAGCAGTGGTTCTTCCTTTTTGCATTAAAACAATATCAATTATATTTTCCAAGGCATGACATTCCATAATAAAGGTTTTTGTGAAGTCTATCGTAGATAATACCAGTGCTAGGCACATTTCATATTGAAGATGTTCAAAGACATTTGTTGCTCAAATACACATGAAACTGTAGTCCGTGTACTTGTGGCCACTTTTTACATAATTCCAATCTGATGCTCAGAGAGAGAGTTATGACAATTTTCACAAGGTGACCTCTTTGAGAAGAAATTCGAGAGCTTGAACAAACCCTAAATTCCATAGATCATATCTTCGAAAATATTGCAAACCAAGATCTAAAAAAATTTCAGGAGGTTCCTCAGGATTTTGGCTTCACTCTGTAAAAATTGGAACTTCTAAACCTTCATGGAAACAAAGTTATAGCAAAAATTCCATGATGACCTGTTTAGGTATAATTCGGGAGCCTGAGAGAAGCCTAACTTCCAAAGATCATATCTCCAAAAATATTGTGAACTAAGATCTGACATTTGTACACGATGTTCCTTAGGATCTCGGCTTCCCTCTGTAAACATTCTAGCTTCTAAACCTTCGTAGAAAAAAATTTATAGCGAAAATGTCACGATGAACTGTTTGGAGCAGTGAAACGCTAGAATCCGAAGCTCTAATATCAAATGTTATGAAACCAACTCCGAAAATAGAAGAAACAAGAAATCAATGCCTTAGAAATCATCCAGTTTGAGGGGGAAATCTCCAATACATTACATATATGAAAAAATGTTGGATGATACAAATGACAAAACCTCCCTCTATATATAAGGGTCCATGGGGTCACACTATAATCCTAGCTCACCTAACAATAATAATGTAAGGGAACAATAATAACTATATGGGGGTTACAGGGGTACAAAAATAACAATAAGAGAGCTACACTAATAACAATAATGGACTACACTAGTAATATGGGGACCTAACAAAATACAATACAATCTGTAACATAATCTTACTATGAAAACTTAAATTTGTAATATAATTTCTGCTAAATTTTTAAATTTTTGAACACAAACTAATTATTATAAATTCAATGTTTAGATGTTATCCTTTGAAATTAGAAATATATGATTAATTTTTTGTATGTATCAATGGTATAAAAAGGAATTCTAAGAAGGAATTATAAAACACTGAAAAGTGATGAGAAATCAAGGAGCTATACCTCCTTTCGAATTCAATTTGATTTGGCAACTTATTTCCATTGATACCAGGATGCCCTTGGCATCAAAAATTGTTGTTTTCTCAACATGGATTTGTGATGCAACCGTAACTATAAATTACCAAATATTTGTGGACCTATGGGTTATGGGCCCACATATATTCATTTTACTTTACATAACAAAATACAAAATGTCAAAGTTAATTAACATACATATGTGAAAGCGATCAACCTCGTTCTTTATCATATAGAGAACATAACCAAAAAAATTTCATACACACAGGTTCCTTTCATAGAGGGTCCCACCATAATCCCAACCACAACACATCACAAATGATGCCCGCAACTTTCAACTCTTACTAAATACGTTAACACATAAACCTTTTGAAATGCGTTATAGCACAGTACTGGCACGTGGCTGCTCCTCATTTGCATCGCAGTTCTCACATCTTACCCCATCGCATGCTCCACTCTTACTCTGTCACATCGCAAGTTATCTTGATTAACTTGAAAAATCTACTAACTCCTAAACTATTTGATCACCGATGCGAAATTATGATGCAAACCCTAGCATCAATCTTCGCTGGATCCAACAGTCCTCGTATCATTGTAAATCATCTACCCACAACTTTAAAGTTATTCTGATAAGAGTTAAACCTTATCATATGAAATGTGTGCTCGTGCATGAAGCTGAAACGTGGCTCGTCCATTGCGTCGCACCCTTCACCCTTTTTTCTTCGCAAACCAAATAACTTAACCTGTGTAAATTCTTAACGGTATTGGTTAACTTCTGTGATTTTTCGCAAATTGTTTTTCGTCGTTGATTTTCACTTCTTTCAAATCTAAGATCTAGTCACATCGATCCTTCTGACGTCTCTTCTCGCCCCTTCTACCCACACTGATCTCCATCGTCTAACCTTAAACTTTTGAATCTATGATTCAATCCACACCATTGGTCCCTCACTTAGAATTCTTCTAAGTGTTCTTCTCTTTGATAGATATTTCCTCTTCAGTTTCTCTTTGCAACACTTTTCCTTCATGCCACTCCTCTAGCTTAGCCTTGATGCACCTACAATCTGATTAGATTTTTTTTTCTTTCATCCCCCGGCCTCTACCCTAACTCTGTCTATAAGAATTTCTCAGAAACTTCGTCTTCTCGGTTGTCCTGTCTGTTCATTAACATAAAACAACTTGAATATATAAAAACACATGAATGCAATATTTAATTTTGACAAGGAATTAAAACTAATGGGTTAGAACACAGAGCCCAACCACAGTCCCAAACACTTGGAATTTATTTAGAAATAAAATACATAGAACTAAGCCCTAGGATGGCTGGCTTTTACATTTGCTCCTACTCTCTGCTCAACCCTCACTTACACCTATTTCCCTCTCATTCTCTCTTTCTCTCTATGGAAGGCAGAACCCTAAAATGGTGGATTTGGTTATGTTTTATGCCTTTCCCCAAAATCCCCAGATGGTTGAGAAACTGTTATTCAGTTTTAGAAATGTTTATTCAACTAAATGCCTAACTAACCGTAATATAACTATTTTTTTAACCTACATATTACAATGGTTGTGTTAGCCCAAATTAACTTTAAACAAAAATACTTTAATAGTAAAAATCTTCAAATTATTAGGGCTTCTAGTCCTCTTCCCAAGCCACAACATGTGACCAGCTTGTCACATTGCTGACTCTGCCTTCATGCTCCTACATCAAACTCCTAAGGTAAAGTAATTGATGACCTCCTAGTCATTTGTCTTCAATGCTTAGATCTTTCAAAATTCCAAACTTTGTTTTGTTGTTGTCAATAAGCTGCATTTCCTTCATCATTCTTTAGCTGCAATCTTCCAGGCTTCCATACTTTTCATTGTAGTACTCCACTACCTCTATCTTCACTCTTCTTCCCTTTCCAAAAATTCCACAGTGAACTATTCTCTTCATTTTGCTGAAACTCTTCTTAGGTATTTGCATAAACTCCCATAGTTCATATATGGTTTGTTGAAATGAAATCTTCTTCTGTAATCTAATATTGTTTATAGTCCTCTACGAACACATTGTATTGCACTTTGTTCCAGATATTTCTAAAAATATTACTCCAGACATTGGTGCCACTCAGCTTCTTGAATATCTCTGAAGATATATCCCTCTACAATATCCAATTGTTGCTCTGTATATTCAAGTTTACTTTTAAAAAGGAAATTGTTTTCCAATTTCCTGACTGCAGTAACATATTCACTCACACTTCTCTGTATAATATCAAACATAACATAGTTTAGTAAACTAGTATCTTCTTATGTCTCAACCAAAAATTGAGATATTCTTCTATCAATGACTGTAATCCCATCCTCGTACTCAAATTATTCCAACGACCACTTCAAAAATTCACTTTGTAATTTATCCCTCTCGAGCACATCATCACTACGATGTTCATGAATTCCAACATATCCTTCTTCCTCTTCGTTGACAACATTCAACAGACAAACTCTAGTAGTCAATTCTACTTCTTTTAGTTCTAGGACTAATTTCTCTTCAACATGTGACATATTTGTCTCACCTTCATCCTCATTAATATCTTGCCCTTTTTCACAAGTCCAATTTCTTTGTGACACTACTCCTTCATTCGTCAGTCGTCAAGTCCTCTTCTTTCTCTGAATATTTCATATGACTCAGAAAATATTCAATGGACCCCATCTCAAGAATTGCATTTGAATGATTGATATATTCCTCCACTTCTTATTTCTTTTGACTATCATAATGAGCCAAACTTTCTCTACTTTCAGCCCTTGCAGCATGCTGAAAGAACAATACCTTCTCTCAACTATGTATGATCTTTTATATGAGACCTAGCTATCTCACCTTCCTTCAACATAGAATTCGGATTTTGTCTCTTCTCTTTCTTCTTTTATGACAACATAAGTAAATTGTCTTTCTTCATTCTTTTCACCTTGAGCATCCCATCCTTCCATTGAGAATTCATCAGTTGCTCCTTCACAATCTTCTATAGCTTATGCCACCTCATCTTTCTTCATCTTTATTCTCATAAGGGAGCCACGTATTTGGTCTTCCTCCTCCTTTTGTAACAACTCCATCATGAATCTTTTCTTCCACAGAACCCATTCATACCTTTCGTGTTCCATACCCCCTTGTATGAATTCTTTCAAAAATTCTAGTTGTACTTTTATCTCAGCTAATTCTCTATCAAGTTTATTCTTACTTGATAATTCATAATCTCCCTTAGAACCTTTACCATGACTATCAGTATCCATAGTCTTCTTTCCTTTATGAACTCCTTTTTTATCGTCATGGACTACAAACAATCCATATCTCCATCAACCTGTCTATAGATACCATGCAAATATTTTCCATGCCTAGTCTTCTACTAGCATCTCTACTGACTTCTCTCTCCTAATTATGACTTATCCTTGAGCCTTTTAGATAACCATCAATGGTCATATCATCTTCTTCCTTCTATGGAATCATTCTGATCCACCTTGTGAGCTGCAAAAAACCTCTTTCATCTTTGAAACAAGTGTAGTACTTGTCTCTAGTCCCAAGTCATCTCTTGGGGACTCTTCTTCTTCTTGACTCTTTAAACATAACCTTTTATTTCATACTCTGTTGCTCTGAGTAATGCTTCTTATTCTTGATAATTCAACCTATGCTCTCTCTTCATCTACAACCCATGAAATTTCAATTTCTTCCTCATAATCCATCCAGACCTCTAATCTTCATCACCCCTCTGTAGTAACTCCATCAATAGATCAATATGGGTTTCCATATCAGCTATTTCTCTCTTATATGCTTCATCAGTCATATGCTTCCATATGAAATTTGTCTTGGCATCTTCCTTCTTCACTGTGTGGTTGCCTCCTGAACCTCTTCTATGACTTTCAATAGTCATATTCTTGAGTTCCTTCACCCTCTATGAGCTACACTAGCCTCTGCAATAACAGTCCCTCCTACTACAACTTACCTCACAAAACCTCCTCTCTGTTTGGTCTTTTCGCAAGCACTGGTCCTTAATCTAGAACCTTCCTTGAGAACTCCTCTATGCTCCTTCTAGGCTTACCCTCACAACTCATCTTCACTTGAGAACACTATTGTTGTCTTACATTTCAACCTCAGCTGGAATACAAAGTTATGACCACACCTCTTCTTCCTCATAGAAAACCATTGCAAGCTTTCTTCATCACTGCCCTAAAAGGCTGTAATCTTCTTGCTGATATGTTTTCACTCCTACTGCTACCTCTATTAAACTCTTATGATCTTCTTCTGAGTGTGAGAATTTACTTATCAGTTCCATAATCCAAAACAAAACTAAAACAAAACATTCTTACCTTATTTTCTGTGATATTTCTTCATCCATGCTATTGTAGCTCCTATGCTTTTTCATAAGCCTTCAATCCACAGTCTTACCTCTTAAGGTTCACTCGATTAGAATGAATAAGAAATCTTTTTCAACTTTTCTTAGTTCAAATTCTTTCAAACCGCCTCTCAGATCTTGTTTCTCTAATACCAATTAATGCAGTTGTAACTGAAAATTACCAAATATTTGTGGACCTTTGGGTTATGGGCCCACATATATTCATTTTACTTTACACATTGGAACACAAAATTTTAGAGTTAATTAACATACATACACGAAAGCAATCAACATCGTTCTTTATCATGTAGAGCACATAACCAAAACACTTTCATACACATGGGTTCGTTTCCTGGAGGGTCCCACCGTACTCCCAACCAACCACAACACATCGCAAACGTTGCATACAACGTTCAACTCTTAAAAAATATGTTAACACATAAACCTTGTGAAATGTGCTATAGCATAGTACTGGCGCATGCTTGCTCCTAATTTGCATCACAATTCTCACATCTTACCCCTTTACATCCTTCCACTCTTACTCCGTTGAATCGCAAGGTATCTTGCTTAACCTGTGAAATCTCTTAACTCCTAAACTATTCGATCACCGATGTGAAACTGCGATGCAAACCCTACTGTCGATCTTTGTTGGATCCAACAGCCCTCATCTCGTCACAAATCATCTACTCTCAACATTAAAGTTATACTGATAAGTGTTAAACCTTATCATATGCAATGTGCGCTCGTGCACCAAGCCGACACGTGGATACTCCATCGCATCACACCCTTCACCCTTTTCACTTCAAAAACCAAATAACTTAACCTACGAAAAATTCTTAACTGTATATATTAACTTCTGTTATTTGCAAAATCGCAAATAATTTTCCGTTGTTGATCTGCTCTTCTTTCAAATCTATGATCTAATCACATCCGTCCTTCTCGCGGCTCTTCTCTCCCCTTCTGCCTGCATTGATCTCCATCGTCGAACCCTAAAATTTTGAAATTGCAATTCAATCTGCACTGTTTGTCCCTCACCTAGAATTATTCTAAGTTTTTTTCTCTTTTTTTGAACTTTCCTCTTCATTTGTGCTCTGCAACACTTTTCCTTCATGCCACTCCTCTCGCTCAACCTTGCTACACCTACAATCCGATTAGAATTTTTTTTTCTTTCATCCCTTGGTATCTGCCCTAACTCTATCTATACGAAGTTCTCAGAAACTTCGTCTTCTTGCTCTGCTTGTAAGTTCATTAATAGAAAACAACACGCATATATAAAAAAACATGAATGAAACATTTAATTTAAAAAAGGAATTAAAACTAACGGGTTATAACAAAGAGCCTGACCACAATCCAAAACACTTGGAATTTATTTATAAAGAAAACGCACATAACTGAGCCCTAGGATGGTTGGTTTTTACATTTTTTCCTACTCTCTTCTCATCCTTCTCTTACACCTATTTCCCTCTCATTATCTCATTCTCTCTATGGATGATAGAACCCCAAAATGGTGGATTTGGTTCTATTTTATGCCTTTCCCAAAAATCCCCATATGGTTGAGAAACTATTATTCAGTTTCAAAACAATTTATTCAACTAAATGTCTAACTAAACCTAATCTAACTATTCTTTTAACTACATATTAACGTGGTTGTGTTAGCCCAAATTAACTTTAAACAAAAATACTTTAAACATAAAAATATTCATATTATTAGGACTGTTAATCCTCTTCCCAAGCCACAACATGTGACCAGCTTGTCACATTGCTAACTCTGTCTTAATTCTCCTACATCAATTTGTAAAAATGAAAGGTGACTCAATTATTCAACTCCTTCAGTGTTGCATGGTGACTCCATTCACTAGAGGTTTGGCTCCTTCAATTCATAGTTTATGTATTTGATGCAACAATTATAGATGATTATGGTGACTCAACAAGCCATGAAAATGGCTCAAGCCATATAGTGGCTCCTTTGTAAATTGGTACGTATGGGGTATTGAATAGAAAATATTATGGTGACTTGTAGATAATGGCTCAAATAGAATGGAATCATAACAACTTCATATTACTAAAAAATTTGGCCCTCATGTTGTTAATAAAATAATATGATTAACCTTACATGGAGGCACCAAAGATAATTTACCTTAATCTCCTTTGTTTCAAGAACACCTACATAATTTGGTCATGATTTAGCCCCTTAAAGGAATTTTGTGAGAATCTAGCCTTTTTATCAAGCCTTTTAAATTTTTTTAATCATCATTTAGTCTAGGAAAAGATCTCTAATATGCATGACTAGCCCTAGACTTTCTCCCACTTTGAACCATGATACAAGATCTATAAACACTAGATATACCACATTACAAAGAACATGAGAGGTATTTATGCAATAACAATCATTGTTATGAATAATTCGTTTGATTGTCATATTGAGATTTCAAACTTTTAAAGCATAGTTTGAGAGGTCTTATTTGTCTAAAACCATAAAGGATAATAAGAAAAAAGTTGTTAATTATTATAGTCTAATCCACTAAGGTTAATTTAAGTTTTTTATGCTATAACTTTTTAACATTCTTTAAAGTCCCTTTCTAGAATTTTAGCATGGGTAAATATCCCTAATATTCCCTTACAATTTTGGGGCTTTTAATTACTAAAAGAGTCTTATAGAAATTCCAACTAAAATTTCCATGTTAGTAATCAAAAAAAAGTAAATAGACATAATATCACTTCTTCCAACATTGTATGGAAATGGACTTCTCCAAAATGGTTTCCCAATAAAGATAAATGTTATAGCCAAGGATTAGCCATGGAAGTTACCTCTACATTATGAACATGTAGCATTCCAATGTAGAGCCTCCTTTGTCACCCACTTCCCTAAGGTTGGTACAAGTAACTAAAAATAAAATAAGACCCCATCAAGCCTCAATTGTAATTCTTCCTTCATCTTATTTTTAATTTCATTCTCCTTTGTGTAAAGTGAGGCTCTTTCTTCCTCCAACTTCTCTTTAGCTTCATTATTATTTTTTGTGGGGTTAAGTTGTTTCTTCCTTCATTTTTTATTTAAATTCATTCTCCTTTTGAATGTGTCAGGTTATTTCTTCCTTTAATAATGATGCACGCATATACCAAGGTGATATGGCTCTATCTCTTTCTTCCTTCAATGTCTATTTCTTTCTTTAGTGATAGAGAACACAAACACATGCATGCTTGATCTCTTCATGAAACATTTCATTTAAACATGTGACTAATTAATTCATCTCTTGGTTAGTATTCTCCTTTTCCTTAAAGGGGAAATAAACATTCAACATAATAAATATATAAAGTGTTTCAGTACAGATTCATCTTAACTTTTAATTTATCATGTGCAAAGAGGGATCATTGACATGCAAATATTACTATTATGGCATATGTGTGTGTGTGTGTGTGAGAGAGAGAGAGAGACAGAGAGAGATTTGAAGGTTACAAATTATACTATAAACAATGTGGGTATGTATACCCCATAAATTAAGTATTGAAATTGATACAGTAAAGAAGTTTATTGTTATGTAGAATTAAAATATCGCATACCTCAATGAAACAATTTGACATTTAACTATTTTGTAACATTAAACCAATGTATATCGATCTGGAATATTGATCTATCTTGTATCAAGGGGGATCAAATCCCTTGAGGTGTACATATTTCTTTAATTTTTTGAAATCTAAAATGGGATTGAACCTTGAGGAATTTGATCCTACTTTATGCATATTGATCATGCTTCAAAGAGCATAGAGTTAGTGGTTTTTCTTACTTCATATGCCACCAATGTTCCGTACTCTTGAATAATTCTCCAACTATACATTGTGTTGCCGATCTACTCTTTATTGTTTTACCTGTAATCATTGGCTTGAACCAACTAGTTTCTCCAACTATACATTGTGTTGTGGATCTAGTCTTTATTGTTTTACTTGTAATCGTTGGCTTGAACCAACTAGTTTTTGTTACAATCAAACCACAAGGGTAACACATTACAAGTTTGGATGTGCTTAAATGCAATGCACTATGTTTTATTCTTAACAATAGAAAATCAGATGTCCACTATCTTTGTTGTGTTGAATGACACTTTCTATATCCCAATATGAGGACATGTGTAATTCCTTCATTCCTTAGCATGAAGTTAACATGTAAAATTAAAACAATATTAGTAGCGAAAAATAACATTTAGATAAATTATTTCAATCTCTATTTTAAATAATATACATATTTTTATCAAGTTTATATATGTGTGTGTTATGTCTGTGTGGTGTGTGGGTGCTCAAAACTTATATATATATATATATATATATATATATATATATATACACACACACACGTGTGTGTTATGTGTGTGGTGTGTGTGGTGTGTGAGTGCTCAAGCCTTATATATATATATATATATATATATATATATATAAACAAGAACATTTGTTATTTTGAGTGTATCTTCTTTGGTATTTTCTTAATTTAAGAAATGTGTTTTTAACATGGAGTTAACAAGTGACATTTAAAAAATAATAATAAAAAAGAATATTCCAATATCCATATTATGTTTTTATCAATCTAACTATATATTAAGGGTTCGAAAGTGAAAAATATCTTGTCACACCAAAAAAAACAAACAACCTACTATGAGAAAGGTGCATCATTCCTTTTGTATTCAACATGGAATTGGCACATAGTATTTCTTATATACAAATATTTTGATATATATATATAAATTGTTAAGTAAAATGTTTGGAAATCCACTTTACACATGGTCAAACAATTGAAAATTAAAATGTTCTCATGGATAAAACACTTTAGTAGTGAGTTATGAAGTATAAGGGCTATGTCTAATATATGTATATAAAGAGCTAACGTAAATCCAATTTAATTTCATGTGGTATATATATATCTATATATTCCACATGTGAGAGAGAGCACATTCTTTTATTGAGAATATATGTGTTTTTTACATTCTAGTATCACCGGTGTGTGTTAATGTTTAACGTAAAATTGAAAAGTGTCATTCAAAAAATATATTAATAGTAATAATCTCCACTATAAATAAAATATTTCAATATTTAAGTTAAATAAAATATTTCAAAATCCACTTTACACACATGTCAAGCAATTAACAATTAAAATTTTGCTATGGATGAAACATTTTAATAGTGAGTTATCAAGTATAAGAGCTATTTATAATATATGTATATAAAAAACTAACATAAATCCAATTTAATTTCATTTGGAGATAGGTCAAATTTCTCGGAGTGAAAAAATAAATATATAAATAAAAATAAATAAATAGGTGCACCTTTAAATATTTTATTTCACTAAATACATGATGGATTTTAAGATGAAGTTACAATTAACAATCTCATAAACACATCTAAATTCAAATTTACATAAAATTATTTTCATAAATTAAGTACACCAATTTTAGGATAAAATAGATGAACAAATATAATATTTATAAAATCTAAATAGAGACCATGAAATTATTGCCTTATTTCACTTTAAACATTAAAATTATATGTTCAGTAAAATCGTTTTTCATACCATTATATTTTCTATATACAATTATTAATATTTTTTAATTTATTATTATAATATTATTTTAATTTTAATTTTTTTACTAGTATTTTTCTCACCTTGTACTTTCATATCTAGTAGTTTTCTTAAAAGACTTTCTATTATTAATATTTTTGCTACTAATTTTTTTCAACTTTATTTGCACTTTTCAAAGTAATTTTTTTTTTTAAATATATAAATATTAACATTAATTTACTCTTAAAAAATAAATATACGTAATTCTTTTCCTTACTGTCCTCCACAACCATTTTTCTTTGTACTTAAGTGTAGAATATATATATATAGTTTGGTGATTTCCAATCCAAGCTTTTACATAACATATTTGGGCATGAGATTGTGGGATGCTCCTGAATCAAGCATGCAATTATGCAGGAGCTTATCATGCACATTAAAGGTTATATAAAAGGGTGGAATGAAATAATATCTCTATTCTACATGAGGTCCAAAAATGATAGTAGGTCTTTCCTCTTGGATATTAAAAGAGTCTAAGTGGGAAATGGAGTCTGGAATTCTATATATATATATATGTGTTTATGAGTAATTAAAAAAACATAATATCCATTATTCATTACACTACAATTAGCCAACCAAAAAATCATGCTATGGTCATAAAATAAACCCAACAAAATATAAAATATAATTTTCAAATATACACCTTTGGAGTATATAATTTTCATACTCGATGGAACGTTCATGTGTTCAATTCGTAGAACCGTGCATCTACTCAAAATGAGCTTTGTCCCTTATGGCCCTCATACCTTACATGTCAGAATCGTCATTGACTTCCTCGTCACCCCATCCCTTTGCCCACTAGCTTATACACGCAATGACATTTAAATGGGCCCCTTTCCCTTTCCCTTTTGATTTCACATATGTATCGACTCTAGTTTCTTGTCCCTGATAGGGTGGAATAGAGTACACACCCTCAAATCGCACAACTTGTTTGGAAGATGTTCTAATTTTCTTGTTTACGTTAGGTGTTTTATATATATGAATGTGATGCTGTAAGTTATTTATTTTTGTTATGTTTTGTGTTTTTGGTATAAATGTTGTAATTTTATATTTTAATTTAGTGAATTTATATTAAAAAATAAAGTAAATTAAAAAGTTAATATTTATATTTATAAGTATACTTTCTTAAAGTTTAGTTGGACTACATTTTCATCTTTATTATGTCCAATATGACTTTACATTAAGAAGTTATTTAATGGAGCACTTAATCATCATCTATCTCAGATCTCATGAACATATTTATAAGTCTAATTAATAATTTAATTAATTTAAATTTATTTAGAAGACAATTAAATTTTTTTAGAGGCATTTTTTTTTTTTTTTTACAGTGAAAAGAAATTTAATCCCCCTTATAATTTAATACATCCAAAATTAAAATAAATATACTTATGATACTTCATAAATGTTATAAAAAACTTCTTTTAAAATATCTTACAATAAAAATTAAATAATTAATATTTGAATTATTACAAAATTTTATATTAATAAATCACGTGATTTATAATAATTTATATTAATATAATACCATTTTAAGTAAATAAAATATAATACTTAACCAATTCATAATCATTTATATTAATAAAGAATAAGATTTTATGTAATTCAAATATAATACTTAACCTTTTATTTGTAGTAATTTATTTTAATAATTAAAGATAATATCAATAAAGAATACAATTTTATGTTAATAATTAGATGTGAAATATGTTTATCATTGTTTTCTTACTTATTTTATATTTTCATTGAATATGGAAATAGAGCCATGTTTGCTTAGTTTTTTTCATTTAATTATTTTTATTTTTTATGTAAAAAAATACAAAAAAATTAAAAAACATACTTCATCTACAATGTAACATTGTTTGTTTGAAATTTAATATATATATATATATATATTAAAAATAAATTTTCAAATAAAATATTCTTCATTAAACAATTATATATATATATATATATATATATATATATATATATATATATATATATATATTATTTTTATTCATATTCATAAAATAAAGTTTTTAAAATATGCATTTGCTTATTATATGTGTTAATAAGCATGTTATATACATTAGATTTGATTTGATGTTGATTGATGATTAAATATTATGTTTTAAAAAAATTTAGTAATTTAACCTATGGAATATCATTCTTGAGATAAATGACATGCTTTATATATATAATCACAAAAATAATAAAATTGATCTATATAATATTTTCGATTAAATCAACGTCCTTATAAATTATTATCTAAACTAATAAAGTAGAAGAGTTATATGGTTACAAGTAGAATATATCTTTAAACACATATGTAAATCTAGATACCAACCTTGATTGTAATTTTACCTTTCATATCAAAGAGATAGTTTGTAAAATATTTATTAACATATCACTACTTTATTATTAACATATTTATTTTTTGTATTTAATTATCATTATTATCATTACTTTTATCATTACTTTTATTATAATAGTAACAGATAGATAATGATTTTATACTTGAGTTGAGGAAAGGATACCAATTATTATTAACATATTTACTTTTTTTGTATTTAATTATTATTATTATCATTATTATTATAATGGTAGTAAAAAGTAGATAATGATTCTATACTTGAGTTAATGAGAGGATACCAAAAAATTTAACCAAATTAACAATTTATGATATTAAAATTTATACATTGAAGTAAATTAGGTTCCCATAACATTCCCCTTATATTCCTTTATGTATTGTATTTTTTTATTTTTTTTCCGTGAATTAATTTGTAGTCAAAGATTACAAACTAAATAGCAATATAAAATGGCTAATAATTTATTTATAATATATGATAATATTTATTCACCAAAACCTCATAATGAACCGTTAAAATTCATTTTAAAAAATTTTCAAGCCCATTTAAGAAGAAAAATCCTAAAATATATGAAATCTAACCTATGATTGGGATTCAACAAGAATAATGAGATAGAAGAACTTGATTTGACTAAGAAAAATAATTCCTTGTTATTGACATGATAATTCTTTTATTTAATATTATTATTTGTATATTCTTTAAAAATTTTGGGAAAAAAAACAAAGACGATCCAAAAACCTAACTAACCCCAAAATATAAAGAGAAACTCAAAAAAATGCAAAAATAAGAAGTAACCTAAAGATTATTATATGGAAGTTATTTAACATGACTGTAGATTATTATATGGAAGTTATTTAACATGACCGTAGATCACAAAGATCAACATTACACACTCACCACTTTTTTATACAAATTGGTTTTGAAATTCAAATTGAAATTATAATTGTAATTCACTCAACTTAAATATGCTACAATTATAATAACTTTGTGAGTATACCATAATAGTTCCTTAGACATCAGTGAAAAAAGAGACTAACATTCATTTGACATAAACTATTTTTTATGGGTTTAGTTGAAGGTTAAGCTGAGCTTGAGTACCTTTGTGGGTATACCATAATAGTGCCCATTGACATGAGTGAAGAAAGAGACTAACATTTATTTTAACATGAGTGAAGAAAGAGATTAACATTTATTTATCATAAACTATTTTTAATGGGTTTAGTTGGTTAGAAAAATAAGGTGATAAAATAATGAGCCTCACTAAGATATGATTCCCTAAATATATATGCTAGTCTTTATAATTTTGGCTAAAAATGTTCTTTTGAAGTGTTTATAATTTTTTTGTTTTTTTTTTAATTAAATAACATTTGTAATTAAAGGGTCCAAAAGAAACTACCCATTTTCACTAATTGATATTTGTTTTGGGTAAATTTTCACATTACAAAAACATTTAAAATGTTTATATTAACTATGAAAAAAAGATAAATATCGTTTAACACCAAGCATTATTTGCACATGATTAATCTTAAATGTATATAGGATCACGTAACAGATTTTGTGTTATTTTGTAAAAAATAATATTTAAAATTTATATGTGTCATCTTTTTATTTTTTATATAATCATAATTTTTTATTATTTTTTAAGTATTTTACCAAGGCAGGATTTTAATAATCTATTTTTTTATTGACTACTATTAATTTATCTTAAATACTATAAGGATCAAATCTCTCAACTTGCAAACCTCTTTTCTAAGTGCAAAACTTGAATAAAGGTTTGCATCTCTAGACATTTGATATCTCTCATAGATCTTACAGCTCTATAAATTTGGCATTGTAACACCCCTAGTCTCTATGATTTTTAAGTTAGACATTTGAAAAAAAAATCCAAAGGGAAGTGGACCCCAATGGATAACTATTATGTGGATTTTATTTAAATATTTATTAATGAAAATAAATGAAATATTATGTGTGAAATATGACCAGATAAGATTGGAGATCATAAGCCTGATCCATGAGGATATGGACAAGGCTAAGACTTTCCCCAAAACCTTTCAAAAAGCTTTGAAAGGAATTATTTCTAATTTTGATTTAAGAGGAAAAAATCTAAATTCCCCAATGATGAGGATAGTAGTTGGGAAGAGGTAAAAAGATGGAAAAGTAGAAAACAGCCTTAAAGTCCTTCATTAAAGGAAGCCTAGGCAAATAGGAATAAAAGCATCCTGGAATTCTCAACGCAGAATTAGAAACAAGCTTTGGGGAAACCATAGCTTAATTAAGCTACTCCAGAACATATTGGGGTTGGTCTGTTTTTGGGGAGGATCTCAGCTCGAGGGTGAGTTATGGAGATAGAAGAACTCTAAGGTTGGGGGGATTGGTCATAGGAAGAAGTGGTATACACACTAATCTTATGAATTGTTAAAATAGAACCACTAGTGTTGAAGTAGACTTGCAACTTAACACTTTTATTAATGATTTTTTTAGTACAACATTTTCTTCATCGCAAGACAGTTGGATTTTGGATTCAGGTGCCACATGTCATATGACTTTTAGGGGAGATGTTTTTGAAAATTTCAGTGACCAAGTTGATGGAGTAGTATATTTTGCTAGAAAATCTCAAATTAAGCCTTAAGGAATTGGATCCATTCGTTTGAAGATACCAAAGCTTGCAGCTTATGTTCTATAGGATGTCCTTTACATTCCAAAATTTCAAGGAAATATAATGTCTCCTATACATATTCGATAACAAGTGCATTCCATACATATCTTCATTGGCATCATTGAGATACGTAGAGCATTTTATCATGAAGACAATATGACCGGTGTTGAAGAAGGTACCAATGAAAAAGGAATATGATGCACTTATTAAGAATGAAACTTAGAGGTTAGTGGATCCTCTTGTTGGAGACAAAACTAATTGTTACAAATGGGTGTATAGATTGAGTACAAGGTAGGTGGTTCAGTTGATAAATAAAATTCAATGCTTGTAGCAAAAAGCTATGCTTAGAAGGAAGGTATTGACTACAAAGAGACATTTTCTCCTACAACAAAAAGGGGCACAATTAGAACTTTTTTTTGTTGTAGCTAAAAATAGTTGGAAGATACACCATATGGATGTAAAAATAACATTTTTGAAATGTGATTTGAAGGATGATGTTTATATGTTTCAGCCTAAAGGTTTTGTTGCTAAAGGTAAAGATCAGAAGGTATGTAAGCTGATGAAGGATTTGTAAATCCTTCCATTCGTCACAATTAGCAGCTTCTTCAAAACAATTGGGGTCAGTAATTCTAGAATGATTAAATACACAATCATGAGAAACATTACCTGAACTTGAAGTAAGATCACCTTTAGAAGAACTTCTTGTTTCATCATCATACTTTCTTGGAAACATCTAAACACGTGTGGATCTTCGTAAAGGTTGTTGAAGTGGTTACAATGGTTTCTCATCTTGAAAAATGGGCTCAAGAACAGGCTCTTCAAGAGAATTTTTTTATCCTACAGAAACATTAATGTCATCCAAATTGTATTCATCATTACCATTCTCATGATTCAAAGATGGAATAACCACAAAATAATCCATAATGACAACCCCCCTTCAACATGTGGAACATCATTATCAGATTCAAAGAGAAATTTTTGGATACAAAATTCTCTAAATGAGTTAGTTGTCTATCAATAGTGGAATTATCTTTATCACATTCAAGAAAAATAACATCTTTGGAAAGAATAAATTTCTTGTTCTCCTCATTATACAACTCGTAAGCTTTGGAAGTAGCATAATGCCCCAAGAAAATACATTTGTGACTACTAGCACCCAACTTGTGGTGCTGATGTTTAGGAATTAATGTGTAGCATAGAGAACCAAAGACTCTAAAATTTTGAACAACAGGAAGATAGTTATACCACATTTTATAAGAAGATTTATTATTAGTGACAGAAGAAGGAAAACGATTGTGAAAATGAGCTTCAAAAATCATTGCTTCTCCCCAAAACATCAACTTAACATTCTTAAAAAACATCATGGATCTAACCATATTAAGAAATGTCCTATTCATTTGCTCTACAACACCATTTTGTTGCAGATTTTAAGGTATTGTAGTATGATGTTTGATTCCATTGTCCTTCAAATATTGTTCAAAAGAATTAGAATTATATTCACCACCATTATGAGTTATGATAATTCCAATGTTTAGTTGATTTCATTTTTTAATAATCAAATGAAAAGTTTTAAAATTTTCAAAAAATTGTGACTTATGTTTCAACAAATATACACGGATTGAAACAAACATCTCATACATAGTATGAAAAATTAACTGAACAACTTCTCAATTTGAATTGAAAGTTATTTGATGCCGATGATGCAGCTCTTTTTGTTAAGAAAGTTGGAACGTTGGTTGTATATTTGGTTGTCTATGTATATGATTTGATGATCACATGAAATAATGATGACTATATAACGTTCTTAAGAAAAAAATTATTGAAAATTTACGACATGAAAGATTTGGGTTTATTGCATTATTATTTAGGGTTTGGAGTTGATTAGAAACCCATATATATTTGTATTTCTTAGAAGAATTATATTGGATATTTATTGAAAAAATTTGTGATGGAAGATTGTAACCCTATTGCTACTCCTATGGAAAAAAATTTGAAACTTACTTCCACTGAAGGAAGTATGTTAGAAGATACAACAAAGTATAGGAAACTTTTTGGAAATTTGAATTTTCTAAATACTACTCAACCTAACATAGATTTTGTTGTAGGGATAGTTTCAAGGTTGATGCATCAACCATGTCAAGGTCATTAAAATGCAATGAACTAAATACTTAATTATTTGAAAGGCACTCGAACATATGACATCAAATATTCCAAAGTTGTAGATTTCCATCTCACCGGCTATTCAGATTCTATTTTTGATGGAGATAAGGAGAATGGGATCTCTAATTTTGGCTATTTGATGAATCTTGGATCACCATTCATGAGTTGGATATCATGCAAGAAATATGTTCCTGTTGATTCTATCACTGAAGTCAAATATGTTGTAGCAGATCATGCTACGAAGAAATCATTTGACTTCACAAAATACTTGAAAACTTGCATGCGAAACACATATGGATGATGAAAATATATTCACTTGAAGCCAAATGATGATGAAAATATATGGTTCAATAACATGTATTGTCAATATGTATTGAAATGGAAGAAGATGGCAGAAAAAATTTAAACCATTCACTTATCTTCATATGGATGATGCAAATATATAGTGTATGGATGTACCCACCTTAAAAGCTAGATTAATTTTCACAAATGTATCATAAAGAAACAAGTATTGTAGGGAAGCTTAGCCCTTGACACTCAAGTTAGAAATTATGCTTTGGAAAAAAATGCGTAAAATTTATTACTTACATTGGTCGATGCTGTTGAGGTATAAAAGGTGTCTTTTTAACGCCTATTTATTTCACATTAATTATCAATCCAGGAGCGACTTTTTATTTCAAGAGTATACTCAGTCTGAGGCAGCAATTTATCTAAGAGTAATGCATTGTAATATGTAGTACATTGTTTCAAATGCAAAAGTAAATGGATGCTTGAAAAAGAAATCTAAATACAACAACATAAACTCAAATTCTCTGAAATCTTAATTAAACCAATCTGCAAAACATCGATCAGGGATACAGTAGAAATAACTCCCTCCCTTAGAAATCGATGCAAGATAACCAAGCTGTGAACTTGGAAGCAATAACTAGTGTCCTTTACAGTTGGTGATCTTAAAGCAATCAAAATGAAAGCAAACTCAATCTTCGTGGTGATGAAAATAAATGAAAGGAACAAAATCTAGAAAGGAACAACAATATGAACAAAAATTATAATTCTAACGCAATTAGGCAACTAATCTCAATACTCCAATCCTGTTGACAACCAAGACCATGAAACAATTCATTGGAATGAATCATAAATCAATGGAATAGAAACGCTTTATAAAATATAGCAAGATGAATGAGATAGTAAATACGATCCTTGTTAAGATAGAATAGCAGTGCAATTCATTAACGTATACATCAAATCCAAATTCAATCCAAAAAAAATCAAATAACTCTGTAATCATAATGAATCTAAATGCAATTATCACACAACAGAAATAAAAGAATAGAAATACAAACAGCGGATCGCTCCACCAGGGTCGGGCCCTCAACCGCCGATGAAAGCGCCATTGGGCTACTGCGGAGCTTGAGAAATGGAACAAGAACTCTTCTTTGTATTAATAAAACATGAATAGCTTTTACATCAGTTGCTTTTTTCTCACAAGAGTTAAGGAATTACAGTGTTACAAAGGGAATTCAATAATCATCCATTGTTTTTCAATACACAATATATGCTCTCCTTTTATAATCAGAAGGAAGAGAAATTAAATAGCAAATATGATCTCCCATAACAATATTAGATTGTTCCCAACAACTTGATCATCCAGAAAATACATTTTCAACAATCTATCAACAAGAGCAAGGCAAATTTGGCTTTGTAGTTGAGATTTGGACGGCCGCAACAACAAATATGAGAAAAATGTGCTCAAAGAACCCTATTTTTCTCTTAATACAGGCCTAATTGGGGAAATCCACTCTTTAAAAAAGTTAATTGGGCCCGTTCTAGACAAAACCCATGTTCCGAATTTTCCAGATTCTTCTTCATTTGCCAAGAATATTAACCGCAAAACTGTCACTTCTTATTCCAGCGAATTTCTGAGTTGGAATATTTGATGATGACTTGGAGATCAAATATTCAATCTGGAAAATATCTTGGAGGCTAAAATGGTGAGTGATATTAAAAAATATATTAATAAACCATCATTGATAAAATCATGCATAATAATCATCAATTTATTAAAAATAAAGGAGAATAAATAATATTCATCCATAAGAGCATAAATCATTATAAAATGGATTTATATGATAAATTATAATAAATGAAATGATAAAGAAGAGTAAAAATGGATGAAATAAGTGTTAAAAAGTGGTCATATTCACGGCCCAACATACCCCCAAACTGAACATATTGCATGTCCTCATGCAACCCAAAGACAAAACCCATGTGTTAACCAAGCAAAGAAAATTGTTCATCCCAACTCATGAAATGGATGGAACAAATGAATTTTTCCTCAAATAATGAAAATTAAATTTTAGCAATATTGATAAAAGCATAACCATTTTTACAGTTGACATTCAACTATATGTATATGAAGTTGCATAAAAATGTGACATAAGTAACAACAAACTTCATTAACCATTTTCTCAAAAATTAGATCGTTTTGATGCATGGATCATGAGATATATAAAAAAATTGTTGTAGGTGATAGTCCATAATTTTTGAATTTTTATGAACTAATTTAGCGTGAAATTATCTGGATTTGTGTATTTTAATGATACCTCTCTGTTATCCAGAAAGCACAAGAATTCAGTTCATAGTTTTAAAGATATATGCAAATCAATTTCTGCACTATATACAAATGAAATTGTATGTCTTAAATGAGAAATAAAGTGGAAAAAATCCATCATGTGTAGCAATTCTCCCCCCAAAATGAAGAATTAGCATGTCCTCATGCAATGCTAGAAAACAAAGAGAGGTGGTTGCTACAATCTGTTGAAATCGATGCTTGGTGTAAAACAACATGGAATAAGGGAGGTGTTGAGGATGAATAAGAATATCCATGGATGATAAAGAATATTACTAACATGGTCACAAGAAAGAAATGAAAGAAATCAACACTCCCCCAAACTGAAATATGAGACGTGTCAAAAAAAATGGGAAGTGGTAAAGATGTGGAATGAATGATGATAAATAATGCTCAATGGATTTTCATGAAATTCTCCTAAATTCATAATAAATCAGAAAATTATGCTATTTTACCTCAAGTGTTACCTCCAAAAAATGTGGAATGACATGTAGGGACTGGCCTTTGTTGAAGCTGATGTAGGCTGAGAGGATACTGAAAGTGATGCAAAAGGTGGAAGCCATGCAAGCACATCATGTCTGAAGAATTGTGCGCATTCACGAGCCTTCGCTATTAATTTCAATAGTGTGGTTGTGTTGCAAATAGATTTTTTCGCAATACTCGTTGTTCTCCTGTAAATAAATCACAATTATGTATGCAATTTTCTTGAGTCCATAGTTTCAGTTTGGAATGGCAATAGATAAGAAGCATGCAAAAAAGTTCAAGAAGAAACAAATTCTGTAAAAATGCAGTATCAATATTGTGGCAAATCAGTAAAATAAAAAAGCAACGTATTGCACAGCAATTGTACAGCATGAAAAGGCATACATACTTATGATAAAATCAATGAAATTATATAATTTACTGAAATTCATGCATGTGATAAATCATAAACAGATATAGAAGCGTTTTGTAATGATTCAAGGATAAGGAGAAGGGACAACTTAAGATAAACATAAGTACAAATGCGTTTATTACTCACTTAAACTAATGTAATCGATTTATGATGATTTTCATGTATAATAGGTTCAAAATCAAAGGTTAAGTATTCATACTTTCATTTGATATTTAAATAGAGATATAGGAAAAAGGGTTTAATATTACTGTTGATGTGTATAACTGTGACTCCAATACCATCAGCAGAGCTCTGTTGCCCACAGGTATCCATAACCTTGACAGAGTTTCTCTCTCACCCTTGGAACCATTGTCCTTTATTTATGCTAATGAATTGCTTGTTAATTTTCATAACGGAGGCCATTGTGCTCGCTTGGTGACCAGATAAATCACAATGCCATTCACTGGGAAGAAGTGAAAAGTGGGCAGGCCGGCTCGTGATGAGACCTCCTGTTCCAATGACTTCTTAATTTTTTCAATTGTCCATTGGACCATATCCCTAGTTTGGTGGCCATGATGGGAATGCCACTTCACTTGCCTGCTTATGAACATGGTAGGTCGGCTCTTGATGAGACCCCCTATCCTCCATCTGCCAAATTATAAAATTATTAATGAAATATGTAAATATTTTTCTTTTCATATAAAACTTTCCTATTTATTCATAAAGGATGGCTCAGCACTCCTTAAGAGTAGGGATGGTGGAAGAAGTCTAAACAGCTCAATAGAAAATAATATGCCCTTGTTCCTACTCCATAAGTAAAAATCAAATAAAGTTATAAAATATGGGAAGAACCAACATGATAAATATAATCGATCATATGAATTTAGTGGTAGTAAGATAACAAGATCATGTTATTGATTATGTCTTTTTTTCCTTTTTCTTATCATTACTAAACAAATTTCTTAAAAATGACGATTTCTTTTGATTTGTTGATTACAGTAAGCTCTAATTTGTACGATTGTGTATCCTTCCATAAATTTTATGCTTGTCTTTCAAAAAGTTATGAAAAATTCGAAAAAAAAAATATATCCTCAAAAAGTTGT
The DNA here is from genome assembly GCA_034641835.2 of Pinus albicaulis. Classification (NCBI taxonomy): domain Eukaryota; kingdom Viridiplantae; phylum Streptophyta; class Pinopsida; order Pinales; family Pinaceae; genus Pinus; species Pinus albicaulis. The sequence goes on along the minus strand of CM076578.1, from coordinate 1,659,458,120 downwards.
TCACAGACAAGAAAAATGCACTCAAAAAGTGTTGTTCCTTTGGAAAGGAACAGTAAAAACAATCTTCAAAAATTCTGTTGTTCCTTTCGAAATGATGTTTCTTTGGAAATGAACAACAAAAATGCTCACAATAATACTGTTGTTCTTTTCGAAAGGAATAGCACTGTTCCTTTGGAAAGGAACAGCAAAAACATCCACAGAAAAAATGTTGTTCCTTTTGAAATAAGGAAAAACAAAAATTCACAAGTAGGAATGGTTCAAGAAATAAAATTCTATACAAAAAAAACAAGAAAAGTAAAAGAAAACAAACTTTATGTACAGGTTTCATTTTTTTTTCCTTTTTTTTTTTCTATAGAATTGGTGCTACCGAAGAATTTCCTTCTGCGATTGAAAATTTCATGGTGGGGTACTTATTGTTCAACTACCACTGGAGCACAAATTGAAATTTGAAGGGATCAACACCTAAAACACTAAAACATAAAAGAAATCAAAAAAGAATCGACACTTTATTAAGTTACAATAGCTATGATGTTATTTCCTAAATGAATATCAATCTATTAATGGGAAAAAAATGATCACTTTAAAAAATGTCTTGGCAGCGGTAACATGAATCTTGAAATGGGAACCAATTCTTCATTTATTCTTATTATAAATCTGTTAGGTAATCAACTGGATGAAATTCCCCTGTTTTACTAAAATTTATTTCAAGAAACACTCGTCCATAAATTGACCTTCTTTGTTCTCGTAAGACCTGTAAAAAAACAAATCTCTACCTGCAATAAAACATTAAATCATGAATAAATAGAGGTGTACAGGCTCCCTTAATGAAATAATTATGAAAAAAAATAACAATTAGTTACTCTGTAGAACAAATCCACGGACAAAGTAAAATTAATTTATTACCTGCGGGAGAGCAGTGGCCAATCATGCTAACTATCAGTGTTTCAATCATAACTTCTTCTTTTTTCATCCAATTTGAGTGATTCCAAAGAAAAATGAGAAATAATTCAAAGTTTTATCTCCAATAGAAACAAATTTTAAAAATTCCATGTAATGGTATGTTAAATCTTCTGAGAACAACTTGCATAATAGAGCTATTTTCAATTTTCCAGCTTAGGTCAACAGTTGATATTTCAAGCATAAATTATTCGTTTGATGGAGGATTGAAGTGATTCAAATTGAAGATTAAATTAGATTCATTTATTGATCTCCAATAGAAACATATTTTTAGGACAAGAAGAATTGATGGGTCAAATACATTAAGGAACAACCAAGAAAACAGAGTTTCAAGAGTGTTGATTTATGATAGGCAGTCAGTATTTTGGTCATAAATTCCTCATACGATATATAAATTGAGTGATTAAAATTGATTTGTAAACTATATTTATAGAGGAATCTACCATAGAAATATGTTTTAAAAATATATTCATTTAGGCCTCCAAAAACTGACTGTCCCAACTCTGTTGTTGAGCTGCCTACTAGACACCCTGTCAATGTTTTGGTTCTAACATTTTCGTTTAAAATCAAAATAGAGTGATTAAAATTGGGTTATAAATTATACATCAAGGGCTACTTGGAATATAAAAATATTTTAAAAAGATTCATTTTTGTTTCCCCAAAACATGACTGTCCCAACTTTGTTTTTAGGAATTTCATCAAGCTCGCAAGCCAGAAAAATGATATTCAAGAAATTTTTCCATATTGATGATAAAAATGAATATAAGTGTTTTTAGAATGGTTATTTTCAATATAATTCATCTACATACACAAATAAATTAAAATATTTATCATCAATGTTGATTTCACAGCGTGTTGCGACAAAGAAACAATTATTTTTACAAAAATAAATTAAAAAATGTGTTTGTTTTATTTCCTCTTTTATTTATTTTTCCACTATCCTACTCTGAATTGGAATTAAATGAATATGATTATGTATAATATTGTTTTAGTGGAGCCATTTCCGAAAAAAGGCTTTAATTATGTACATACCCAAATTTGAAAAATGTATGTTAATAATAAAAATTACGGTATGAAAAGCCAACTTCCCTTGAAAAGATGGTGCCAAAAATTGTTGAAGTATGGAGTGATATTGCAAACAAATGATGGAGTGAAACCAATCTTCAATATATTCTTTACTTCCTTGATTTCCCATAGCCATGATATCATGAAGTTCTTGAGCTTTTAAAATGGTCTGTTGGTGCAAACTGGAAGAAACCTCATTTTCTTTTATAACTTCTACAATTTTTGGATTTGATATATTTTGAGTCTCAGTGTAAGTTTTTTCCAATGGTACATGTGAGATAGAATGGGTGGGAAGGGTGGGTGAATTTTCTAGTTCAACACTATAATCATGTTGTACTAGTTTATTATGGTGAGGGTGTGGAATGAGTTGAGCAGGAAATTTTATATGGAATGGAGCCTTTTGATGATGTAGTTGATTGGGTTGATTGGATGATTTTGATAGGTAAACAAGGTGTTGTGGAAGAGCTGGAATATGTGTTTGTCCTACAAGATGATGAAGAGTAGTCATGCAATCATAAGGTGAACCATGCCAAGCCTGTAGACAAGATTTGTGGTGGTTATATTGAGATTGGCATGACTGCCCTAAAATGTGAGTATTCCATAACGAATTATGCAAGTAAGAGAATGGAGAGGAAGCATTTTGAACCATACTTGTAGGCCATGATTTCCATGGTTTTTACCTTGTTGCAGCTTCCCCATCTCTCTGATATGCTACTTCCAAATTAGATAAGGAAGAGTGAGCATCTATGGGATGCTCCTTTTGGTAATGAGGGAAAAACACTTCATAAAATTATTGATTTCTCTGAACCTGAAAAATTTTCAATTGTGAATTTAGAGAGCTAATAAAATCATATTTAAAATTTTCAAATAAAACATTGATTTCAGCTCTTGTGTCTCTTGTTCTTGTAGAAAATTTGGAAAAGAAAGAAGAAACTTCTCTAGAATTGTTACCAGCCTTAGAAATTCCTCTTGAATACCTTATGCACAATCCATAAACATCATCATATGATAACTGAAAAACATCACCTTTTCCTATCAGATTTAAGAGTTCTAAAAAATCATCTTTGATTCCTTTAAGGAGTGTTTTCAATATCTCTTTTTCCAAATGTTTATGCTTTGATTTTTGAAGGTTGTATCGAAATCGCTCTACATAGTCCTCCAAGCTTTCATTTTCCCTTTTTTTCATATCAAAAATATCTTCATTGGATTTGAAATAGTCTTGGTACTTCTTCAAGAATATGTTCTTCATGTCCTCCCATGTTTTGATGCAGTTCCCACCTAGGCTCATGAACCATCGAAGAGCTGCTCCTTTTAGAGTAAGATGAAACGCTTTCAATCTTTGGTCGTTAGTACAATAATCATATCCTCTAAAAAGTATTTCGAACTCAAATAAGAATGTATCTGGATCTTCATTTGTCAAACCATGAAAATTTCGTAGAGACAATGGGGGAATTATGTGCATTTGTGTCACTCCTCCTAGATCTTTGATAGGGAATTCAAAAGTTGCAATGTGAGCCATTTATTACCATAATAGAATATGTTCTTCAGGTGTTTCTTTAAGGATCCTCCTTCCAATGTTCCTGTCAATTGGTTAGTGAAATGGGTGGTATTTACATCACCACTCGAGTGGAACTACAAGTTTTTTTTTTTTTTTTCAAATTTCTACCTCTAAAATTCAAAAAAAATGCAAGAATTCATATATACCTTAAGCTTTCACTCAATTCTGCTGTGAAGTGGGCCAGTGAACAAGTGTGTTTCTTTCTTGGTGCGCAGGTTCTTACCTTCGGTCTTTAATAGCCAATTCTTCCCAAGCATAAAAAAATTAAATATGCATCACTCTTTGTAAATGGCATACACTCTCCCTGGAAACGGCACCAAAATGTTGAGGTATAAAAGGTGTCTTTTTAATTCCTATTTATCTGACATTAATTATCAATCCGAGAGCAAATTTTTATTTCAATAGTGTACTCAGTCTGAAGCAGCAATTTATCCAAGAGTAAGGCCTTGTAATATGTAGTACAGTGTTTCAAATGAAAAAGTAAATGGATGCTTGAAAAAGAAATCTAACTACAACAGCATAAACTCAAATGCTCTGAAATCTTAATTAAACCAATCTGCAAAACATCGATCAGGGATACAATAGCAATAACTCCTTCCCCTAGAAATCGATACAAGATAACCAATCTCGGAACTTGGAAGCAATAACTAGTGTCCTCTACAGTTGGTGATCTTAAAGCCATCGAAATGAAATAAAACTCAATCTTTGTGCTGATGAAAATAACTGAAAGGAACAAAATCTGGAAAAGAACAGAAATTCTAATTCTAACTCAACTAGGCAACTAATCTCAATACTCGAATCTTATTGACAGCCAAGACTATGAAAAAGTTCATTGGAATGAATCATAAATCAATGGAACAACAACGCTTTATAAAAGATAGAAATATGAATGAGATGGTAAATACGATCCTTGCTAAGATAGAATAGCAGTGCAATTCATTAACGTATACATAAAATCCAAATTCAATCCAACAAAAATCAAATAACTCTGTAATCGTAATGAATCTAAATGCAATTATCACACAACAGAAATAAAAGAATAGAAATACAAACAGCGGATCGCTCCACCAGGGCCGGGCCCTTAACCGCCGGTGAAAACGCCGCTGGGCTACTACAGAGCTTGAGAAATGGAATGAGAATGCCTCTTTGTATTAATAAAACATGAATATCTTTTGCATCAGTTGCTCTTTGCTCATAAGAGTCAAGGAATTATAGTGTTATAAAGAGAATTTAATAATCATCCATTGTTTTTCAATATAAAATACATGCTCTCCTTTTATAATCAGAAGGAAGAGAAATTAAATAGCAAATATGATCTCCCATAACAATATTGGATTGTTCCCAACAACTCGATCATCCAAAAAATACATTTTCAACAAGAGAAAGGCGAATTTGGCTTTACAGCTGAGATTTGGAGGATAACCGCAACAACAAATATGAGAAAATAATTCTCAAACAACCCTGCGTTTCTATCAATATAGACCAAATTTGGGCAAACCATTCTTCAATAGAGTTAATTGGGCCCATTCTGGACAAAACCCATGTTTCGTATTTTCCAGATTCTTCTTCATTTTCCCAGAATCTTAGCTGCAAAACTATCACTTCTTATTCCAACGAATTTCTGAGTTGGAATATTTGATGATGATTTGGAGATCAAATCTTCAATCTGGAAAACATCTTGGAGGATAAAATGGTGAGTGATATTACAAAATATATTAATAAACCATCATTGATAAAAACGTCCATAATAATCATCAATTTATTAAAAATAAAAGAGAATAAATAATATTCATCCAAAAGAGCATAAATCATTATAAAATGGATTTATATGATAAATTATAATAAATGACATGATAAAGAAGAGTAAAAATGGATGAAATAAGTGTTAAAAAGTGGTCGTATTCACAGCGCAACAGATGCTAAAATAGTAAAATAGAAAAATTTAATATTATAGTCTTTCTTTGGCAAGAACTAATAAATTGAGATGTGAAGTGGATAAATTAATTATATGTGAAGTAGATAAATTAATTACTTGATTAGGCACAGGGACTTGCATAAGATTTTGCAGGTTGTAACCATTAATAATTCTACTCATTTACAATTTTACTCGTACATAAAAAATGGTGGAAATAAATCCTCAAGTATATTTATTTACATCTTATTCCTATCCATTCTTTATACAAAGACTTTCTTAAACTATGGTGAGAGGTAATTGGGTAAATATGTTATTTACCGAAGTATGAGCTATTTTCAATGATTTTTTATGGTTCTCTCTGTTAAGAATAAAAAATCACTATCTAGATAACTAAAATCATGCAGGAATATTGCAACCATATTCATAAATTGTGTCATAAAAGATTATATTTGGAGAAGGATGTAATAAGGCCTTCAATTTATGGTCCAAACTAATTTTTAAAAAGTATTTTCTTTGATAATATTAAAAAAAAAATATTTAGCTTTCAAAGTTGAATATTTTAAGTTGTATTGGCCAATGCTAAACTAATAGTGGTCAATAGGCAAATAGATTACTAAAGTCCTGTCTTTGTTAGAGAGTTAAAAGATGACAAAAAATTTATGATTGTATAGAAAATAATAAGATCACACATATAAATCTTTGATATTATTTTCACAATTCAACACAAATTATATTATGTCTTAAGTTGTTACCCGAAGATGCACTATGTCTAGATGTAATGTAAGAAAGTTTGTAAACATTTTGCACATAGACTTAATATGTTTAATTTATATTAATATGCCCAATTTATAATACCTAGATTGTCAAACATTACAAATAAATTTTGAGATTAAAAAAATCATAATATACATATTACATTGAAATATATAAGTAGCAACAATAATGCACTATTTGAAGATGTAATGTAAGAAAGTTTGTAAACATTTTGCTTGTAGACTTAATATGTTTAATTTATATCAATATGCCCATTTTATGATACCTAAATTGGTAAACATTATGAATAACTTTTGAGATTAAAAAAATCATAATATATATATTACATTAAAATATATAAGTAGCAACAATAAATCAAGATACATTTTACCTTATAAAATATAGTAATGATTATGTAACCATATTTAAATTTAATTAATAAGCACATAAACTTACAATATCACAATATGTTTAATCATGGATATTCACATCCACTTTGCCATTGATATTGTTAACTTGTAAATAGATTTATTGCAATACCATGGGCCAATCACATGGCTCATCAATACAACATTCCCAAAAACCACCTCTCATTTCACACTCAAAATATTTTATAAATATTTTATTTTACACCTCTATCACATGAAAATATATAAGATATAAATAACAACTATAAATTAAGATATATTTCAGCATATAAATTAAAATAATAATTTTGTAACCATATTTAAAATATAACAATATTTTTAACATGGATATTCACCATCACTTTACCATGGATATTATTAACCATACCATACAACATGCCAATATAATGGCTTATCAATACCACATGCCCAGAAACCATCTCTCATTTCACAATCAAAATAATACTTACAATTAACAATACTTTTAACCGTGGATACTCAGCCCACTTACTATGAATATCATTAACCATACAATACCATGGGCATTGGCTTATCAATACCACATGCCAAAAATTCATCTCTCATTTTACTATATATATATCATCTCTCATTTCACAATATATATACTCTCCATCTGTATGGAAGAGTTGTTGTAATATCTAGTTATATCATTACATTAAAAAAAAAATCAATAATTAAAACATTTTAGCTGAGTAAAATTATATAAAAATTAAAAATAAAATAAAAAAATAAAATTAATAATTAAACCAGCCAACTTAACTAGGGATCCTCTGAGAGGAATCAAATTTCTAGAAGTGTGGGATCTATGAGAGATATCAAATCTAGCCAACTTAACTAGGGATCCTCTGAGAGGAATCAAATTTCTAGAAGTGTGGGATCCATGAGAGATATCAAATCTAGTTTAACTCGGGATCTATCAAGCTCTGAGAGGAATCAAATTTCTAGAGATGCCTGTAACGACTCTCATGTAACACCAAAAAAAATTATTTTTTTTCCACCCTTTCCAATTTTCTTCTACTTATTCTAAGTTAAATTTAATACTTCTTCTATTTCTTCCTTAAGTATGTACTACTATTACTAAGGAAATAGAAGTTTCTCTAATAGTGATTGTTTTCTTTCATAATCTAACTATAACATTCACCTTGCATTTTTTTTCCATCCTAAATTGTACAAGAAAGATATAGACAATTACACATAAGGTATTATACATAATAATTGCCCCTTAGACAATTATGTGCTTGTATTCACAATTATATGTTTTCTCATAATTGCATTCTACCCCTCATAAATATGTTGTGTTGGAGTATTATATTGTCATTTCTTAATATAATTCTTTTTCGTCAACATACATATATATACATTGGTGAATGGTTAAATCCACTATGCCATCGATTCACTATACGTATGTGAAGTTCAATCCTTAACCTCTTAACTAACACTTTGCCATACGAAGATAACCCTCCATCATAAACACCATAAGCGTTGTACCATTGACTATGCGATTTAATGTGTACACTACCCTAAGTGGCTTACGCATTGGGATGTCAATCCGTAATGTGATTTATGGAGTCGTATCATTACGATCCTTTTGCATTTATATGACAAGCGTTTATCTGTTGGCCTAGTAATATTAAATTATTTTTCCATTCTGGACCCATGTGATTGATTACTATTACATTTAATTCGAATCTCTTCCGTTCGATTCATATTGTCTTTGCTAGTTAGGAATTCAGACATTACCCAACACCCGAGGCTATCACATCAATCCTCACCTCTCTTCTCAGATGGTTCCACGTGTACGGTGAGATCTCTTTGGTGATTAGGGTTTTGTTTGGAGTTAAAATTCTCTTGACATCATTCCATTCCTCTTTCCAGTGCCCGTTTTTATCATTCCTTCCATAGAAACTTAACGGAGAGGTTCGAATTTCACTCCTATTCAACTCGGCATGTCTCAGGTAATAATCCATTCATTTTTGCTTGCATATATATATATATATTTTTCTCTTTCCTATTTCGACATAGGCAAGAAAGGTTCCGCCATTTATTTTCTTTGAATTTTTTACCTTGTATCAAATTGATATAGTCAACTCGGCATGTATCAACCGTTTTCATTTATTATATACACGTCTGAGCTAAGTTTGAGTTCTTACTATTGTTAAAATTTAACTTTCCTTTCTATTTTGTTATGACATTGCTCTCATACAAATCATCATCCCTTTTCTTAATGGTAATTTGGTTTATTTGTGAAATATCCACCACCAATGAAATTGATTTTGTAGGGTCAATGTTATGAGTTCGACGCCTCGCTCAGTTGGCCAGGGCTACCGCGTTATCATTGCTCTATTCTCATTAACCCTCGACTCACCCCTTACCAGATAATTTATTTAATTGAGTAGTATATTTTATCGGTTATCTTCTCTTATTTAATGAGTTGAAATTGTTTTATACTAATAATTTCTTCCGCATCCTTACAGAGAATTTCCAAATCTTAATTTTTGTATAATGGGTACGTTTTTCTCTCATTTTCTCACAGTTCCTAATTATTCTATTTTTGTCATATTTGATTTTAAATATGTATCGATATGAGGATATTAATTCTATCTATGTTTGTCGTAGGTAAGGTTCTCACCTTCGATGGTTTTTCATTTGAGGAGAAAACACCTGTATTTATGGCCAGGAACTATTTATAACAATGCTTCATGCGTTGACACATGTCGGTCGATGAGCCTCTTTCTATTTTTCCAAGTTGGGAATAATATTTCCCAAGCGTCTGTAGATTTGTATTTCAATTTTGAATTACTGTGAATATTGACCCCAATTAATTTCTCGGGGAAAATACACTTGTTATTTTTGTAACTTATATGAACAGAACTCTGGAGCTTTTATAACCTAAATCTCGGAACTGAAATTATTCACTAATGCTTCAAGTAGTGTATTATTTATTATTAATTTTATATCTTTTCATAGTTCAAGAGTTTTATATAGATATGAAATTTTGGAACATAAATTCCTATTTTCCTCGATTTTATTCACAGGGTAGATAAAATTTTATTTTATTCCCCTTTGTATAATACCACATTGTATACAATTTAATTGGTAGTAAAGTTTCTGTATAATGTATCCTTTTTCTTCAACTATCTATAACATACCGTGGTGTATAAATCTATAATTCCTAGCTTTTCTATCATTCAAGTATCCATCATATATGCTAAATAGAGTTAATTGAAACTTCAACAGAATTTTCAACATGTGTTTTACCCAGCATATAGAGGATTCCTATATTATGCACTCTGATAAGATTTATGTACTGAAATCTTCGTTTATATTTTTTTTTCAGTATCATACATAGATCAGGATTATACTTTCCTAATACATATTTTGTTAAATTTTCCATTTCATTCATCAATATAGATCATAGATTACTTTCACCATAGGTATATCAATGACATCTATCTTTCTATTTATTTTAGAATTTGAATTGTTCAATTAATTATATCCTCACTGTACAATATAATTTATTTTTCTTGCACAATTAAAATGAGTTCATAGAAATATAGAATATAATTTCTGATTTTCTAATTATTTCTCTGTCCTTACTATTTGAACTAAGATTTTCTTTGCATGCTTCTACACAGTTTTGGAAAATCAGCTTTATTCAATCCAAAGCTTAACTGAACTATAAAAATTTCTAATTAGGTTTTTTGTTCATGTAAATTTCACATTATAGAAGCAGATTTATATTAAAACATTCAATATAAATTATGGAAACAATATATATCTCCAGATTTAGACCATCTCTGGTTTAGAGATTCTGGTTGATAGTTTTCCATAATTTCTATTCCTACAACTATACAGATTTTGGAGATTAAATTCTCCTATTGAATTCTGTTAAATGTAAGGAATGATAAAATCTCAGAAAACTTAATTCAAAATGATAGCTACCGCATTTTTCAATATTGTACAACAACATTTATTTTAACAATTCATAATATTAGTATGCATATCACTTCTTCCTATGACCAATCCTCCCAACCTTAGAGTTCTTCTATCCTCGCGACTCACCCCCGAGCTGAGATCCTCCCCAAGAAAATACCAACACCAATATGTTTTGGAGTAGCTTACTTAAGCTATGCTTTCCCTAAAGCCTGTTTCTAATTCTGCGTCCAAAATTCCAAGATGCTTTTATTCCTATTTTCCTAGGCTTCCCTTAATGAGGGTCTTTAAAGCTATTTTCTGCTTTTCCAGCTTTTTACCTCTTCCCAAATACTTTCCTCATCATTGGGGAATTTATATTTTTTCCTCTTAAATCTAAATTAGAAGTAATTCCTTTCAAGTGTTTTTGAAATTTTTTGGGGAAAGTCTTAGCCTTGTTCATATCCTCATGGATCAGGCTTATGATATCCAATCTTATCTGGTCATATTGCACACATAATATTTCATTTGTTTTCATTAATAAATATTTAAATAAAATCCACATAATAATTATCCACTGGGGTCCACTTGCCTTTGGATTTTTGTTCAAATGTCTAACTTAAAAAGCATAGAGACTAGGGGTGTTACACATTCCCCCTATGAAAACAAACATCGTCTTCGGTGTTACAGACTATCTACAATAGTTCATTTTGAAAATAAATATGGATATTTTTCCATCATCTTGGCATCTCTTTCCCATGTAGCCTCTTCAGTAGTAAAGTGTTTCCACTGCACCTTTACTTTGGCTACTATTGGATTTCTCAATTCAATTTCTTCCTGCTCCAATATTTGAAGCGGCTCTTGAAGGAACTCCCCTTCTGGTTCCACCTGTATCACATTCCAATTGACAATATGAGAAGCATCATGTACATATATTTTTAATAAAGAAACATGAAACACATCATGATCTTTAACATGGGGGGGTAAGGCTAGTTTACAAGCCACCGGTTCCACCCTTTCCAAGATTTCAAAAGGCCCACAGTATCTAGGAGCCAATTTTGCACAGCTCCCAGCATAAAGAGTGCTCTTTTTGGGTTTAATCCACAGATACACATGGTCACCCACTTTGTATTCTCAGTGCACCCTCTTCTTGTCGGCATAACTTTTATGTCGATCTTGGGCTGTTTTGATGTTTTTCTATATTTGTTTGACAATTCTTTCCATTTCATGTAGAGCATCTGGTCCAAGTACTAACTTATCTTCAGGCTAGCTCCAGCTTAAGGGAGTATGGCACTTTATTCCATAGAGTGCCTCAAATGGACTCATTTTGATGGAAGATTGGTAGCTGTTGTTATAAGAAAATTTGACTAAATGTAAGTAGTATTCCCATTTTGATGGCCTATCCATCACATACATTCTCAGCATATCCTCCAAAATATGATTTGTTCTCTCCATTTGGCCATCTGTCTAAGGGTGATAAGAAGTGCTAAAATTTAATTTAATGCCCTTACCCCCAAACAGACCTTTCCAGAAAGCTGATGTGAACTTAGCATCTCTATTTGAAATAATCACCTTGGGAACCCCGTGTAGCCTTATAATTTATTTTAGGAACACATATGCTACCTGGGCTGTTCCAAAAGTAGATTTTACAGGTACGAAATATGCAGAATTTGTTAAGGTATCTACCACTACCATTACTAAGTAATGCTAGTGCTTTTTTCTGGGTAACTCGGTTATAAAATCCATGGAAACAGTGTCCCATTTCCATTCTGAAATTGGTAAGGGATTGAGAAGACCAGCTGGATGCTGATGTTCAACTTTGACTAACTAGCATTCCATGCATCTAACTAAGTATTTGGCCACGTCCTTTTTCATTCCTGGCCAAAATAATTTCTTTTTCAAGGCTGTAAGCATTTTCTGATATCGAGGATGTCCTGAATATGGCTGTTTATGATATTTTTATAGGATTTATTTTTTCAAAGAATCCACATTGGGGATGTACAATATGTTTCTATAATAGATAAACCCTTTCTGATTCTGGATGTATCCATCCATTTCCTTTTTTATCATTTTCACTTGTAGGTTTTCATAGTTGGGATCTTGATCTGGTACCTTTTTTACTAATTCTTCTAAATCAAAACTGGCACTACTCCCAATGTGACTTATGTTTTGGCATGCATTTCTTCTTAGGGCATCAATAATTTTGTTTTCTTTCCCTTTGATATGTTTTATGTCCATATCAAATTTTCTTAGAAAAGACAACCATCTAGCTTGTCGAGCATTCAAATCTGTTTGACAGAAGAAATACTTGAGACTGATATGATCTATCATCAATGTAAATTTTTTTCCAAGAAGATAGTATCACCACATATTCAAGGCATGAATTACAGCAGCCAATTCCAGCTCATATACACTATAATTATTCTCATGTTTCTTAAGTTTTATATATTCATATGCAATGATAGAATTATCTTGCAGTATAACTCCTCCCAACCCCTCTCTACATGCATTTGTACACAAGACAAACTCTTTATCAGGATGTGCAATCTTCAGTATAGGTGTTGTGGTAAGTTTTAATTTCAGTTGTTCAAAGCTATGTTGGAATTTTTCAGTCCAGTCAAATTTGGTGCCTTTCCTCTATAGTGAATTTGTGGGATATGCTATTGTAGAAAATCTTTCTACAAATCATCGATAATATCCCGCAATCCCCATAAATGATCTCACTGCTGAAACATCAGTCGGCACCGGCCATTCTCTAATAGCCTTTATTTTCTCAGGGTCAACAACCAATCCTTGTTCATAAATGATATGCCCCAAATATTGAATTTTATCCTTATAAAATTCACATTTGCTAAACTTGGCATATAACTGATTTTCCTTAAGAGTTTGCAACACAATTCTAAGGTGTTCTTTATGTTCTGCCTCACTTTTTGAGTAGACTACAATATCATCTATAAATACTAGTACGAATTTGTCTAAGTTTTTGTTCAAAACACTGTTCATTAAGCACATAAAAGTGGCAGGCGCATTTGTCAAACCAAAATGTAGGACTACAAATTCGTAGTGACCATACCTGGTTCGAAAAGCTGTTTTGCTGATATCTTCCTCCTTAATTCTGAGTTGGTGATAACCAGTCCTCAAGTAAATCTTAGAGAATACTGAAGCTCCTCTCACTTGATCGAAAATGTCATCTATTCTAGGTGATGGCTACCTATTTTTTATTGTCAACTTATTCAGTTGACGATAATCAATGCACATTTTGAAGGTTCCATCCTTCTTTTTCACAAACAACACCAGTGCTCCCCAAGGTGATACACTCAGTCTGATATAAACTTTATCTAGCAATTTTTGTAATTTCATTTTTAACTCCATGAGTTCAGGGGGGCTCATCTGGTAAGGGGCTCTAGAAACTGGTGTTGCTCCTGGCACCAAGTCGATTGAAAAATGGATCTCTCTCTTAGGGGGAAGATGAGGAATCTCGTCTGGAAAAACTTCCTTAAATTCTCTTATTACTAGTAAAGTGTCTAACCGAGTTTCTTTAGGTTGCTGTCCTAATTCTGTTGAAATTTATTTTAATAAAATTTGGAGAAAATCTCATGAATGTGACAACAAGAGGATTTTTTGCTAAATTGACTCCATGTAATCCTGATGTGGAGTTATTGCATCCTATATTTGTTGTGAGTGAATTTATGATTCAATTTCTAATCCCAGCTATAAAATGTAAGCTCATATAGGTAAATGAGCATGAGGAATGTGAGGTGAGTGGAAGAGATGTGCAGATGTAAAATTCTACTATTGTAATTCTCCTTTTTGCTGAATGAGATTGCCGATGCCCTGCTTGGTGGATGTAGCCCAGATTGGTTGGGTGAACCATGTTAAAATATTTGTCTCTTTATGGTTTTTTGCTGTGTGTCTATGTTTTATTTAAGCTTTTCCACTACTAAACTCAACAATTTGGTATCGGAGCCTGTTGTTGTGCAGAGCGCAAGTGTTTTTTATTGCAGAGGCAGAGTTTTTTGATCTTGTGATTTTGTGGAGACTGGATGTGTCCAAGAGTTGTTGTTTTAGTTGAATTAGTCGTTGTTTCTAAGGATGCTACCATAAAATCGTTGCAGGAGCAGACTGCCAGTGTCCTGCATTAACCAGAGGTCATGTGGAGGAGCCACTACAAAGCTCGTGAGGCAAGGTTAGCTGTGATTGATTCACGGTGTAAGATCTACATTTTTCTTTTTCTTTTTTTGCAACTACGTTAACTGCTTTTCAAAAGGGTGTTCTGTCAAAGAACAGATCACATGAGACGTTGTGTGTGTTTGTGTTATCCAAGTGCTTGGGCAGATCTCAGTGTAGTTTTAATTAATTTCGGCTGCTTGAACATAATGGCATGTCTGTCATATTTTTAGCTGGCGACATTGAAAAGTTATTGTTAAGGGATGGACCTGGCAAGGGAAGTTGATGTTTAGTCCTGGCCTAAGTGTCATAATTAAATTTATCTATGTAGCGATAGACCAGAACCGCCTGAAACCATTAGCGTTGTGAGAATTGGTTCTCGGTCAAATAATCAAGCTCCAATTATAAACAAAGATCATCGATTGAAGGTATGCAGAAGAAAATAAAAGCTGGTTAAGCTACGTTAAGGCAACGTTGAAAAGTGAGAGGTGTGCTATTTCCATTCTTTAAAAAAAAAAAAATGATTTATGAAATGCCAAAGTTTTTTAATGTCAATTTTAAATCGATATATATGAAATGCAATAATACAAATTGTATTTAAAAATCGATTTGTTTTATTTTATGATATGTTTTTTAAAAATTGATTTGTAATTTTAAAATGCCATTTTCATATGGTATATATATTATCTATTTATTGAATGTAATATCAATTTAAATGTTCACCATATCAAGTTATTGTAATATGCCAATATATTGAGCCAAAGGAAGTGTATAGGTGAAGGGCATGTTTTTAACTTCAAGGGAATTTTTTAAAATAAAATCTTCATTTATTAAGAGTTTCAATTGGAGATTTTGTGACACGAGCTACTAAACATGGAAAAAACACAAAGTGCTCGGTTTGAGATCGAGAAGCTCAGTGGGAAAAACAACTTCGAGATCTAGAAAGTTAAGATGTATGATCTACTTGTGAAACAAGGCGTGGCGAAGGCGCTCTTGGGAAAAGCCAAACAGCCTTACACCATGACGGATAATGAATGGAGTGATATGGATGAATGAGCACTGAGCAACATTCGTTTTTGTTTGGTGGATGATGTTTTGTTTAACATTGTGTCAGAGGAAACTGCTGCTGGTTTGTGGACAAAGCCTTAAAAGCTGTACATGAAAAAATCCTTAAGCAATAGGATTCTTCTGAAGTGACAGTTGTACAATTTGCGCATGAAGGAAGGTATGACAATAACTGATCATATGAATACCTCTAATACTCTCTTGGTGCAGTTAGAAAGTATAGAAGAAAAGTTTGAATCAGAAGATAAATTTGTAACTTTATTATGCTCGTTGCCCGAGTCATGGGATCATTTTGTTACTTCTATAAGTCTTAGTTCATCAAAAACCCTTGAATTTGATGATGTTTTTTGATCTTTGCTGTCTAAAGAAACAAGGAAAAGTTCAAATTCAAAAACCTCTACATCAGAAGCAATGATGGTCAGAGGTCATTCTGAAGAAAGACACTTCAGTAAGCACAACAAGTCACGGTCAAAATCGAAACGGAAGAAGAGTAAGGTAAAGTGCTAGTTTTGTGGAAAATTGGCACATTTGAAGAAGGATTGTTGGAAGATACAACAAACATCCAAAGGAGAATCTTCGACAGAGAAGAAAGAAGAAAACACGACAAATACAGGTTCCGCATCGGTTTCGGGTATGAGTGATGAAGTGTTATCAGTTGGTTTGTCTAATCATGATCAACATTGGTTATTAGATTCTGGTGCGTTAAATCATATGTGCATTCATAGAGAGTGGTTTACAGCTTATAAACCAATCAATGATGGATTTTTTTACACGGGAAATGATGTCTCATGTAATATTGTGGGAATTGGAAGCATCCAGATTAAAATGTTTGGTGGGACAAATAAAATTTTAACTGATGTAAGACACGTACCTGAACTAAGAAAAACCCTCATTTCACTAGGATTATTAGACACAAGTGGATATAAAACCTTTATTCAAGGTGGATTAATGAAATTTTATAAAGGAATTTTACTAGTAATGAAAGAAAAGAAAGTTCGAAATATTTTTCAGTTAGAAGGAAGAATAGAGTCAGATCATGCTTCTACAGGATCTAAAAATGACAGTAATTCTATTTGTCTATGGCATCAAAGTTTGAGCCATATGAGAGAAAGAGGATTAAAAATTTTGTCTAATAGTAAGTTACTTCCTAGTTTAAAATATTCTAAGTTAGATTTCTGCAAACATTGTCTATATGGGAAACAAAGAAAGCGGAAGTTTAAAACTGGAAAACATACTCGTAAGGGAATCCTTGATTATATCCATTCTGATGTTTGGGTCCATCTCCTACAACCTCATATGGAGGATCGTCATATTTTGTATCTTTTATTGATGATTTCTCTAGAAAAGTGTGGGTCTTTATGTTAAAGAAAAAGTCTGATGTAGTCACAGTTTTCAAGTAGTTTAGAGCATTAGTTGAAAAAATAATTGGAAGAACCATTAAATGTTTAAGAACTGACAATGATGGTGAGTTTACTTCAAAATAATTTGATAATTATTTCAAGGACACTGGGATCGAAAGACATAAAAATACTGTATATACTCCTCAGCAAAATGGAGTTGTTGAACGCATGAACATGACTCGTAGAAAGAGCAAGAAGTATGCTTAGTAACACCAATTTTCAGAAGTAATTGTGGACAGAAGCTGTATCTATGGCCTGCTATTTGATAAATCGATCACCATCAACTGCAATAGAATGAAAAATTCCTCAAGAGGTATGGAAAGGTTATCCATGTGATTATTCTAAACTGAAAGTTTTTGGTTGTGATGCATATGCTATAGCTCTGAAACATCAGCGTTCTAAATTAGATCCTAAATCAAAAAGATATATCTTTGTTGGATATGGTGATGGGACTAAGGGATACAGGTTGTGGGATCCTACTACTCACAAGATTATCATTAACAGAGATGTTAAATTTAATGAATCTTGACTTGAAAATCCAGATGTAAATGATAAATTGAAACATGATAATGTACCTAAGCTTCAACACATTCAGTTTGAAACCAGTTCAAATATTGATGATAGTGCATATCATGAACAAGTTTCAGATGCAAATCATGAACATGTTTCAGATGCATATCATGAAGAAGTTCCTATAGATAATAATCAAAAAATTGTGGAAGTACCAGAAACATCTTTAAGGAGGTCTATGAGAATCAGATGTCCTCCTAAAAGGTATGATTATTATGTTACTTGATTTTATTTAACCGCTAATGATGATGAACCTTTGTGCTATCAGGAAGCTGTAGAAGGTTCTAATAGTGATAAGTGGAAAGAGGCTATGAAGGACGAGATGAAGGCATTAGACAAGAATGCCACATGGGATCTGGTTGAACTTCCTAAAGACAGAAAAACTATGGGATGTAAATGGGTTTACAAGTTGAGGGGTGTTGATGATAATGAAGACAGGTACAAAGCGAGGCTGGTCACGAAAGGTTTTTCTCAAAAAGCAGGCATTGAATTTCATGAGATATTTTCACCAGTTGTAAAAATTGTTTCAATTCATATTGTGTTAGCATTAGTTTCTTTACTTGATTTATAATTACAACAACTAGATGTTAAAACTGCATTTTTACATGGAGATTTAGATGAGGAGATTTACATTGAACAACCGGAAGGGTTTGTTAAAAATCACAACAGCAAATTTGTCCGTAGGCTCAAGAAATCATTGTATGGTCTGAAGCAGTCGCCTTGACAATGGTACAAGAAATTTGATTCTTTCATGATGAGTCAAAATTATATAAGAAGTGAATATGATCATTGTGTTTACTTTAAAAAATTAATTAATGGCATGTTCATTATCTTAGTGTTATATGTTGACGATATACTTTTATCAAGCAAAAGAATAACATAGATCAATAGGTTAAAGGCTCAGATGGCTAGGACGTTTGATATGAAAGATCTAGGAGCAACAAGACAGATTTTGGGCATGGAGATTTTTAGAGACAAGAGAAATGGTAAGTTGTGGCTATCACAAAAGAAGTATATTGAGAAAATACTCTTGAGGTTTGGTATGAACAACGTGAAGCCTGTTTCAGTCCCTTTAGCTTCCCATTTTAAGCTTTCTTCAAGTTTATGTCTTAACACAAATGAAGAAAAGGAATATATGTCTTGAATTCCATATGCCAATGTCGTAGGTTGTTTGATGTATGCAATGGTTTGTACACGACCAGATATTTCACATGCAGTTGGGGTTGTCAGTAGGTATATGGAAAATCCAGGAAAAGAACACTGGTCAGCGGTGAAATGGGTGCTTCGGTATCTGAGAGGCACAAGTGATTATTCTATCACTTATAACAGAAGTAGTGAATTTGTTTGCGGATATGTTGATTCTGATTTTGCAGGTGATTTGGATAAGAGAAAGTCAACTTCAGGATATGTCTTTACTCTTGCAGGTGGAGCTATTAGCTGGATGTCAAAGCTACAGAACATTGTTTCTTTATCCACTATAGAAGAAGAATACATAGCTGCTTCACATGCTTGCAAAGAAGCGGTTTGGTTGAAAGGTTTGTTTGGTGAGTTTGGTAGGTTGTAGGACAACATCAAGTTATTTTGTGATATTCAAAATGCAATTCCCTTGGCTAAAAATCTGTCCTATCATAGTAAATCAAAGCATATACCTCTAAAGTACCATTTTGTAATACAGGTCATCACCGAAAGGGGAGTCTCTCTTGAAAAAGTGCATACAAAGGAAAATTGTGAAAACATGTTCACGAAACTAGTTTTGTTAGAGAAGCTACGATGGTGTTTGGCTTCTCTTGGCTTGCAAAAATAATAAAAATAATAATGGAACAAGGTATCAAGCTAATTGTTGTCAAGGTGGAGATTGTTGAGATTTATTTTAATTAAATTTGGAGAAAATATCATGAATGTGACAACAATAGGATTTGTTGCTAAATTGACTCCATGTAATCCTGATGTGGAGTTATTGCATCCTATATTTGTTGTGAGTGAATTTATGATTCAGTTTCTACTCCCAGCTATAAAATGCAAGCTCGTAGAGGAAAATGAGCGTGAGGAATGTGAGGTGAGTGGAAGAGATGTGAAAATGCAAAAATTTTCTATTGTAATTCTCCTTTTTGCTGAATGAGATTGCCAATGCCCTATTTGGTGGATGTAGCCCAGATTGGTAGGGTGAACCACGTTAAAATCTCTGTCTCTTTATGGTTTTTTGTTGTGTGTCTGTGTTTTATTGAAGTTTTTCCATTATTGAACTGAACAAATTCTTCAACATGTACAACATATACTTGATATCCATTCCTAGTTGTTCTTTTTAGTTGAAGGGCTAAGATCTACTTCACAGAAATAGATTTCGGTTTCCCTTTTAGTATGAATGGCTTTCCTTCATCATCTATGCAGTGCAGAGTTTTATCCCAACAATTCAGCATGGTATTTTTCTTTTCTAACCAATCCATTCCTATCAATAAATCATAAGAACCTAATGGCAGAATGTTTAAATCTACCTCCGTATGATATTCATTCAATTTAATAGTTGTTTTAGGTATCTTATGAGTTACTTTGCGTTTATTTTAGGTAGTTAACTGTACCAACCAAGGCTGTTGAAACTTTTCTATTCTGAGTTTACATTTTTCTACAACTTGTGGACTAATATAACTCAAAGAAGCACCCAGATCAATTAAGATAGTAACAGATTGATTAGAAATTTTACCTTCCATCTCGACCATAGTAGATTTATGTTCTACTTGTCGGTTCTCCAAGGGTGCACTGATAGTGGGGATGTTCTTTGCTATATCATTCACTATGGTAGCTTATCTACCTCTCAGAACCATCTGAATATTTCTATGTGGATAGTCCCTCAACATATGAGGTTCTCCATAACCCCAACATTTCAAATGCTCCCGCATTTTAACTGTTCCTTCTTTCTTATTATCCCCATCTATTTGCTTTTAACAAACTTTGGATTGAGCAGTTTAAATTTCCTTTGGTTTGTTAAATTTCTTCCGTTGATGATCCCTACCAAAATTCTTCAAATAAGTTGGTTTATGTTTCTTTCCTTTGAATTCACCCTTGTTTATCCATCTTTTCCCTTGTTCACTCTTTCCTTTAAACTTCTAGTAGCATAATCTAGCTTTCCTCACCACTTCATCCATGGTTTTTGGATTATCTAACTCTATTTTCTCCTTGTACACGGTAGGAAAACAGTTCAAAAACCTTTACACCTTTTCTTTCTCTTCTTGAATATAAGGAACATATCTTAAGAGATTTGTGAACTTGGTGACAAACTCATCCATAGTGAGTTGTCCCAATTTGAGTTCGTGAAACTCTTTTGCTTTGTCATCATAATAGCGTTCGTTCAAATACTTCTTTTTGAACTTGACTTGGAAATCTTTCCAAGTCACTGTTTTTTCATCATTGGCATGAACCCTTTTTGTCTCCTCCCACCACAAGGTAGCCTTACCTTGCAGCTGGTAGATAGCTAATCTGGCCCTCAGATTTCTTTCATATTCATAGACCTGAAAATACATAATCATATTCAACAACCATGCCTCAGCATCTTCCTCCTTGTCTCCATCATAGGAGGGAGGTTTAAATTTTCAGAATTCACCTTGTAATTCCTTCTTCTGTTTAGACTGGTGTCTAGTAGTGTCATGTTTTTCAGAATCATCTAAGAGTCTGCCTTTCCTCCTCCTTTCGGAACCTTCACCTTCTTGCCTGTTCTGCGAAGTCAGCTCTCTTATCAGTTTTTCCTGCTCCTCACTGGCTAAATATAGCCTGTAATTTTAGCTTCTTAGCTCAGCCATATCCCGTTGCAACCTATGAAACATGGCCATTAAAGGAGCAATGGGATCTGGTGTATTATCTCTACCACCCATACCAACATAAAGTTCATCTTCTTCAGCCATTGAATTTTCAGTTTAGTACCTTTTTACATTAAAGCAAAATAACATCAGTAACAATTTTTCCAAAAAAAACAAATAATAATAATAATTTCATAACAGTGAGCACAGGAAATGTAGTATACCTAGGGGGGATAATATATGATACCTCCCTTTGTACCCTATATTATCCCCCCTAGGTTTACATCATATTATTCCCTTGGATACCTCCCTTTGTACCCTATATTATCCCCCCTAGGTATACTACAGGAAAACAGCCCAGTTTTCTAACCTTGCTCTAATACCATTTGTAACGACTCTCATCTAACACCAAATTTTATTTTATTTTTCCAGCCTTTCCAATTTTCTTCTACGTCTTCTAAGTTAAATTTAATACTTCTTCTATTTCTTCCTTAAGTATGTACTAATATTACTAAGGAAATAGAATTTTCTCGAATAGTGATTGTTTTCTTTCATAATCTAACTATAACATTCACCTTGCATTTTTGTCCTTCCTAAATTGTATAATAAATATCTAGACAATTACACGTAAGGTATTATAAATAATAATTGTCCCTTAGACAATTATGTGTTTGTATTCACAATTATATGTTTTCTCATAATTGCATTCTACCCCTCATAACTATGTTGTGTTGGAGTATTATATTGTCATTTCTTAATATAATTCTTTTTCGTCAGCATACATATATATACATTGGTGAATGGTTAAATCCACTACACCATCGATTCACTATACGTATGTAAATTTCGAACCTTAACCTCTTAACTAACACTTTTCCATATGAAAATAACCCTCCATCATAAATACCATAAGTGTTGTACCATTGACTATGTGATTTAATGTTTACGCTACCCTAAGTGGCTTACGCATTGGGATGTTCAATCCGTAATGTGATTTATGGAGTCATATCATTATGATCCTTTTGCATTTATATGACAAGAATTTATCTTTTGGCCTAGTAATATTAAATTATTTTTCCCTTATGAACCCATGTGATTGAGTACTATTACATTTAATTCGAATCTCTTCCGTTCAATTCATATGGCCTTTGTCAGTTAGGAATTCAGACGTTACCCAACCCTCGAGGCTATCGCATCGATCCTCACCTATCTTCTCAGATGGTTCCACGTGTATGGTGAGATCTCTTTGGTGATTAGGGTTTCGTTTGGAGTTAAAATTCTGTCGACATCATTCCATTCCTCTTTCCAGTGCTCATTTTTATCATTCCTTCCACAGAAACTTAACGGAGAGGTTCAAATTTCACTCCTATTCAACTCGGCTTGTCTCAGGTAATAATCCATTCGTTTTGGCTTACATATATATATATTTATTCACTTTCCTATTTCGACAGAGGTGAGAAAGGTTCCGCTATTTCTCTGCTTTGAAGTTTTTGACTTGTATCAAATCGATACAGTCAACTCGGCATGTATCAAATGTTTTCATTTATTATATACACATCTAAGCTAAGTTTGAGTTCTTATTATTGTTAAAGGTTAACTTTCCTTTCTATTTTGTTTTGACATTGGTCTCATACAAATCATCATCCCTTTTCTTAATGGTAATTTGGTTTATTTGTGAAATAGCCACCGCCAATGAAATTGATTCTGTAGGGTCGATGTTATGAGTTTGACGCCTTGCTCAGTTGGCTAGGGCTACTTCATTATCATTTCTCTATTCTCATTAACCCTCGGCTCAACCCTTACTAGGTAGTTTATTTAATTGAGTAGTATATTTGATCGATTATCTTCTTTTATTTAACGAGTTGAAATCGTTTTATACTAATAATTTCATTCCCATCCTTACAGAGAATTTCCAAATATTTATTTTTATATAATGGGTACGTTTTTCTCTCATTTTCTCACAGTTGCTAATTATTCTCTTTTTTCCATATTTGATTTTAAATATGTATCAATATGAGGATATTAATGCTATCTATTTTTGTTGCAAGTAAGGTTCTCACCTTCAATGGTTTTTCATTTGAAGAGAAAACACCTGTATTTATGGCCTGGAACTATTTCTAAAAATGCTTCATTCATTGACACAGGCCAGTCGATGAGCCTCTTTCTATTTTCCAGGTTGGGAATAATACTTCCCAAGTGTCTTTAGATTTTTCTTTCAATTTCACATTACTATGAATATTAACCCCGATTAATTTCTCGGGGAAAATACACTTGTTATTTTTGTAACTTATATGAACAAAACTCTGGAGCTTTTATAACCTAAATCTCGGAACTGAAATTATTCATTGATGCTTCAAGTAGTGTATTATTTATTATTAATTTTATATCTTTTCATAGTTCAACATTTATATATATATATGAAATTTTGGAACAGAAATTCCTATTTTCCTCGATTTTATTCACAAGGTAGATAAAATTTTATCTTACTCCCCTTTGTATAATACCATAATGTATACAATTTAATTGGTAGTAAAGTTTCTGTATAATGTATCCTTTTTCTTCAACTATCTATAACATACTGTGGTGTATAAATCTATAATTCCTAGCTTTTCTCTTATTCAAGTATCCATCATATATGCTAAATAGAGTTAATTGAAACTTCAACATATTTTTCAACATGTGTTTTACCCAGCATATAGAGGATTCCTATATTATGCACTCTGATAAGATTTATGTACTGAAATCTTCATTTATATATTTTTTTCAGTATCATACATAGATCAGGATTATACTCTCCTAATACATATTTTGTTAAATTTTCCATTTTATTGATCAGTATAGATCATAGATTACTTTCACCATGTATATATCAATGACATCTATATCTCTATTAATTTTAGAAGTTGATGTAATATTCCTAATTAGCGACAGCTAATTGGAATACTCGACTTTGTATAGTTTTGTCATCTATGGTTTGTAAATAAATAAAAAAGTGAGTAAAGAGGGTCTACTTCACTTTAGTAGAATAAGACATCCGCCTAGTAGCACAACGTTGTGACTCAAGGGTGGTCAAGGGGGCTAAACACCATCTAGAGGAGGGGGGCCTACGTGCACTCTAGAAGCTTCTGCGCAGATAAGGATGAGGATGTGGAGGAGAGAGAGGCTACGATGAGTTTTGGAGGGAAACCAGTGTTATAAAAGATGGAGGAGCCTCCTCATTTGGATCATTCTTGAGTTGCTAATTTTTTAGTGAGACATTTGTCTTATTGAGCACGCTGGCTGTTTAGCCTGTCTGCAGCACTGTTTAGTGCACTGAGTGTCTTCATGCAAATATTTCACCCTTAGCCCTGGGGGACTTCGAGTGCCTACTCAGGCAAGGTTAGTTTTCAGCACCATCCTCCAGGACAGCATTATTGCTACAACAGCATAATACTGTGGTGTAGGGTGTTGTCGTGGAGATTCACAACACCTCTTCCTTCTCTTGTTTTTCAGGGGAAAAGTCTATCTTCCCTTTGGAGGATCAGATTGGAAGATATTGGAGCTAATTTGTAGATCTTGGCACTTGGCCAAAGTATTCTATTCCAATCACTGTGCATTCCCTCTTAGTGTCTGCGTTATTTTCATGGTGTAGCTGCAGTGAGGGTTTGCAGATTGATTTTTGGGTGGGATCTCAAGTGTAAGGATCAGCCTTCCACTTAGGAGATCCATTGGAGGAGGTCTACTTTAGTTTTTTCATCATCTTCAGCCTTCTCTATTGAGTTCCAGATTTCAGTTGCAGTAGCTACCCAGCAACTCTGACATTTTTGCCATTTTGTGTATTTCAGCCAATCCCTTGGAGGATTGATGTATTACTATTTTTTAGGGTTAGAGCTTTGCTCCCCTATTGTATTTGGGCCATATATTGTCATATCCATGTATTGACATCATTTTGGAGCAGTGTTCTATCATAGATTGCGTTCTCATAGCCTGGGTTTATGCAGAAATAGCAGTGTTCTTTCATTTTCATGTACATGTATTATTGAGGCTTGCATTGTTTTTCTTGAGGGGTTGTTTCCTCGAGACTTGTACACTCTATTGCTGTTATACATTATTCTTGGCTATATATTCATCTTCTTGTCTCACAGCTCATTGTAAAACATTGTCTCTTCATGGTGTGCTCATATATGCATCTGCCTATTGTTGTAAGTCACTTTTGAGTGGGATTCTTCTAGAAGCTCTATAGACAGAGTCTGGAAAGGGCCAGATAGCCTCTGGATATTTTTCTCCTTAGAGGCGACATATCCACTAAATTCCCTCCAAGTCAATCTTTGGTTGGAGTTTGCCATGTTTTAGAGATATCCTCGAAACACGATACTACAATGGTATTAGAGCATAGTTCTGGCTCAGCTTGTGTTCCATGACATCAGGAAAGAGACTTTACAGAGGAAATAATTATAGATACCATGAGCATAGGTTGGAGGCCACCTACGAAGAGGAAGACTGTGCCCAAGTAGAAAACACAGATCAGGAGAGAGAGCCTGTGGCAGACACAGATCAGGTGGAGCTTGTAGTAGATTTAAGAGAGAAAGAATCAATGGCAGATGACATAGAGGCCAAGCAGTTTGGAGAGGCACTCCTCAAGTCCGTGTAGGATTTAGCTAGATAGATTGAGGTGATGGGATAGAGGTTCACAACTGTGGAGGCTAAGCAGCATGAGACTCCACGAGTTTTCCAGGTCAGAGAGGGATCAGGTACATCCCATCACTTGCTGGAGCAAGGTACTGCTCAGCGTGATATTCCTCAGCCGACGGCTTCTTGTGCACCTACCCGTTCTACTATGCCCACTTTCTTGGGAGCAGATATAGGGGCAGGAGCCTAGCAGGAGGCAGATCCTAGACACTTAGATGAGTATTTTGCAGAGTATCAGTCCTACGGGCAGGAGTTCAGGGATGCTCTCACATTCAGAGATTTTGTGTAGCTCCAACAGGACAGTAGACCCCGCGATCATCATAGAGGGCACTGGCATTACCATGATGGAGATTCCCACCGAGCCTCGAGTAGATTTCATCTGCCTACGTTTGATGGATCGTCAAACAGTTCGGCAAAGTCCTAGGTGGAGAAGCTGGACATCTATTTCTAGCTTAACCAGATGTCGAAGACAGAGGCCATCAAGGTGGCAACATTAAATTTGGATGGTGAATCCTAGGACTGGTGGTTCCATGGGATGGTGACACTCGGGAATTCTACAGTGACGACATATGCTGAGTTTACCAGGAGATTGATGGATCGTTTTGACCGGAGGGATCCGGAGTAGCATTTTGTTGAGCTGACGAAGCTCAAATAGACAGGGAGCCCTGACACATACATTGTAGATTTCTTGAGGGTTTCGGTGATGGTGCCAGATCTATCCGTGACATGGATGATCTATATGTTTGTGGAGGGATTGGCAGAGCCACTTCGAGGTCTAGTCAGATCCACTAGACCATATACACTCCAGGATGCTATCAGCAAGATCAGGGATTTGCAGGATGCATTGCCTAGGACATGGAAACCTTACCCCCAGAGACATGGTTCCCAGCCCAAGGGGAAGGATGTGAGGGTTCCACCTCCCAAGGGAAATCTAGGATGGGCATAGGTAGATGATGAGGACAAGAGGGAGTTGAGGAAGAAACGACTGTGCTTCACTTGTCAGGAGCCGTGGGCACCAGGGCATAGGTGTGCTACTGTCAAAGCACACTTCATTGAGGTCTTCTCCGATGATAGCAGGGAAGAGGATGAGGAGGATGATGAGGAGGTAGGAGATAGTTATATGGCCTAGGATCAGTTGCTGCCTCCACCTCTAGGGATAGGAGGTGTAGCTTTTGCACCCACTGGAGGTGCAGCTTTGCGAGGATTTCCTAAGTATTTGACATTGCGCGTACTTGGGATAGTACGTGGTCAACGAGTATCAGTCTTGGTTGACAGTGGGGCAACCCACAACTTCATTGATGCACAGATGGTTGATTGGAGGGGTATACCGACTAAGAGTTTCAACGAGTTTTCAGTCTTGGTCCCACGAGCCCAGACGATGCAGTGTGCCCAGCATGTTCTAGAGTTAGCAGTGACAATGGGTACTCACACCGGGACTGATCACTTTTTCGTGGTCAACATACCAGATACCAATGTGGTACTGGGTGTTCAGTGGCTGATTACGCTGGGGAAGGTCACCACGGATTGGGAGGCCTTAGAGATGGAGTGGGATGACAAGAAGACCGGGAAGCATGAGAAGATCCGTGGGATGCATACTTACCCACCTCAAACAGTTTCGGCACACCGGATGGAGGCAAAATTCCAGAAGGGAAACATAGAGTGGGCGGTTGAGTTGCGGGCATCAGAGGCAGAGACCACCGGTTGAGCAGTTCATCCAGAGATACAGGCTATCCTTGACAGGCATGAGGTAGTGTTTGGGGCTATACCACCAGTTCAGCCACCAGATAAAGGGTTTGAGCATACCATCGAGCGGGAGCAAGGTATCTAGGCGGTGATCACTACACCCTATAGGCATCCCAAAGCCTATCGGGATGAGATTGAGCGGGCCATCAAGGAGTTGTTGGCTCTTGGACACATCAGACCGAGCACGAGTCCATTGTCTTCTTCAGTAGTGCTGGTGAAGAAGAAGGACAGCACTTTGAGGATGTGCATTGATTACAAGGCCCTGAACAAGAAGACTCTGAAGAATAGGTGCCCTATACCTAGGATTGATGAGCTGATGGATGAGTTGAGAGGAGCTAAGTTCTTCTCAAATATTGACTTGAGATCAGGGTACCATCAGATTCGTGTGAGGGAATAGGACATTCCCAAGACCGCCTTCAGGTGTCATTATGGGCACTTTGAGTTTTTGGTTATGCCTTTTGGGCTGACCAATGCACCACCCACCTTTCAGTCTTGCATGAACCATATCTTCCGCAGTCATCTAAGGAAATTTGCATTGGTTTTATTTGATGACATACTGATATATAATAGGACATGAGAGAAGCATCTCTAGCATATAGAGACAGTGCTACGCATCTTGGAAGAGCAACAGTTCTATGCTAAGCTCTCCAAGTGTGAGTTTGGGATGACAAAGATGTTGTATTTGGGTCACATCATTGGAGTGGACGGAGTGAAGGTCCACGAGGAGAATATTAGAGCCATCAGAGATTGGTCGGAGCTGAAGAATGTGATGGAACTTCAAGGATTCATTGGGATATGTGCCTATTACAAGAAGTTTGTCAAAGGGTTCTCACAGCTTGCTGCACCCCCTACAGATTTGATGAAGAAAGGGGCATTCGGTTGGACAGATATAGCACAGCAAGCCTTTGATAGGCTCAAGGAGGTGATGAGTAGTTGCCCAGTCCTTGTGTTGCCGGATTTTACGCAGCCATTTGTCTTGGAGTGTGATGTGTTGGGAGAGGGGATCGGCGCAGTATTGATGCAGGGGAGACACCCTATAGCTTTTGAGAGCCGGAAGCTCCTTCCAAATGAGAGGTTGTATCCCATATATGACAAGGAGATGTTGGCCATCATGCATGCATTGGCCAAATTCTGGCAGTATCTGGTAGGGAACATATTCAGGGTGAGAACTGACCTCAACAGCCTCGGGTTCTTTTTGGAGCAGAAGCAACTACAGGAGAGGCAGCAGAAGTGGATCAGTAAGATCTAAGCATATGAATTTGACATTGAGTATGCCAAGGGTAATAATAACGTGGTAGCAGATGCCCTTTCACGTAGACCAGCCACGTTATCTGTTATCAGCTTGGATGCAGATTGGAGGGCTCGAATCTTAGTTGAGTACTCTAAGGACAGATTTTCATGTGAGGTGTTGGATGGACAGGTGGCAGATGACTGGTACAGGGTGGTCGATGAGATCATATATTACACGGATAGGATCTTCTTGACTGAGGGATCTTAGCTTAAGAAGAAGATACTCTAGGCATCACATGATTCTCCATTGGCAGGCCATCAGGGGTTTACCAAAACCTACAGGGCCATTAGAGAGAGGTTCTCATGGAGGGGCCTCAAGGAGGACGTACTCCAGCACATCATGGAGTACGATGTTTGTCAGAGGAACAAGGGTGAGAGGAGCCATCCCGCAGGACTGTTGTAGCCTCTTCCCATTCCAGAGGGAAAATGGGAGAGCATATCAATGGAATTCATCACAGGGTTGCCCATGGTCCAGGGCAAGGATTGTATCTTTGTCATCGTTGATCGACTGACAAAGTATACACACTTTTTCGCCATATCCGCACATTACACAGTAGCAAGGGTGGCCGAGCTGTTCTTTCGGGAGGTTTTCAGGTTGCATGGTCTTCCTAATACCATCATCAGTGATAGGGATAGCCGCTTCATGGGCTGATTTTGGCAGGAGCTTTTCTGGCTAGTGGGGACGAAGTTGATACCGAGTACCAGTTACCACCCACAGACGGATGGACAGACAGAGATTGTTAACAAGTGGCTGGAGGGCTACTTGCGTAACTATGTCAGTGGGTAGCAGCGAGCATGGTTGAGATGGTTGCATTTGGGGGAGTAATGCTACAACTCGACACATCACATGTCGATTGGTATGTCACCGTTTTATGCTTTGTATGGGTACCATCCTTTATCATTTGCTGATGTGATGTTCGGTGCGAGTAAGGCTCCTAGAGCCAAGATGTGGATCCAAGAGAGTCAGGATATCCTCCGAGCTCTCAAGGACAATATGGCTACAGCCCAGTACCAACAGAAGCTATATGCCGACAGAGGTTGGTTGGAGTGATAGTTTGAAGTAGGGGACTTGGTCTACCTATGCTTACATCCATACCGACAGTCATCGCTGAGGCAGAAGGGAGCTGAGAAGCTCAAGGCTCATTTCTACGGGCCATATAGGGTGATACACAGGATTGGGCAGGTTACATATGAGTTGGAGCTGCCCTAAGGCAGCAAGATCCACAACATTTTCCATATATCATGCCTGAAGAAGGTGCTGGGATAGTAGGTGACAGTGACAGAGGAGCTACCACCAAAAAATGATCAGGGGCACTTGGTGTTGCAGCTAGAGGCCATTATTGATACCAGGGAGAGGCGGTTATGGAGTAGGACGGTCCAGGAATTCTTGGTGCAGTGGAAGAATTTTCTGGATGAGGATGCCACTTGGGAGAGCGAGAAGATTCTGCAGCATCCATCACTTCAGTTGCTTGAGGGCAAGCAACATTTTTCTGGGGGGAATTGTAATATTCCTAATTAGTGACAGGTAATTGGAATATTCGACTTTGTATAGTTTTGCCGTCTATGGTTTGTAAATAAATAAAAAGTGAGTAAAGAGGGTGTAACTCACTTTAGTAGAATAAGACATCCGCCTAGTAGCACAACGTTGTGACTCAAGGGGGGTCAAGGGGGCCAAACACCACGTAGAGAAGGGGGGCCTACATGCACTCTAGAAGCTTCTCCATAGATAAGTATGAGGATGTGGAGGAGAGAGAGGCTACGACGGGTTTTGGAGGGAAACCAATGTTATAAAATATGGAGGAGCCTCCTCATTTGGATCATTCTTGAGTTGATAATTTTGGAGTGAGACTTATGTCTTCTTGAGCACGCTGGCTGTTTAGCCTATCTGCAGCACTATTTAGTGCACCGAGTGTCTCCGTGCGGAGATATCACCCTTAGCCCCAGGGGACTTCGAGTGCCTTCTCGGGCAAGGTTAGTTTTTCAGCATTTTGTGAGTCGTATTATTGTTTGGGTTTGTTGCAGAGCTAGCGCTTATTGAGACTATGCAGTCACTGGGAGAGAGGATGTATTCCATTGTGGAGGAGCTTCGGATTGGGGTTTCTGCAGGATATTTCGCTGGGATTTCGAGCAGAGGATCAGCCTTTTCCCGTTGGAGGTTTTTGGTGAAGTTTGTGGTAGTATTTTAGCTGTTTCTATGCAGCCACTGCGTTGTACCTTGGGAGGTAACGTAATTCACTGGGGAGGTAGTTTTTGGTGGTTTTGGGGGTTGGCCATTCTTGGAATGGTTTGTGGATCTTGTCGGGGCTGTCAAGGAGAGGAGATTTTCTGATTTTCATCTCATTCCGACAAGGGGATCAGCCCCTAATATTCAGTCCATTCCAGTAGTATCAGCTATACGGCAGTTGTCCAGTAGCTGGGACGCAGTTCATAGAGCGGCCATTTCCTGTATTTTCTGAGAGTGTTTTCTTACTTGCTTTGGGAAAGATCGCTTCTTGTAATTCATTACATTTCTCATATTAATAAAATGGCTCAACATTTCCTCTCTATGTTTTTTTGTTGAGTTGTCGTAGTTGTCATTGTTTCTGTATTTGCTATATTCTCTTTCTATTATATGTCTATTGTTGTTTTTGAGCATTCTAGTTCTATACCACTTGGTGTGTTTATCCTTCACTCTTAGACAGAGTCTAGAAAGGGCCATGTAGCCTCCGGATATCGTCCTCTTTAGAGGCGACATATCTGGTAAATGCCCTCCCAGTCTATCTCTGGTTGGAGTTTGTCATGTTTTAGAGATATCCTAGAAACGAGATATTACAATTTTTTTGCACTTGCTTTTGGGCATTTATTGTGTATGATCCATGATCATCTGACTTTGTTTTCACTATCATATTTCTATTGGTTTTCATGGTTTTCTTCCTGATGTTTATTGTTCTTTCCTTTTTCTTTGAGAGTCTTGGGAATTTGTTCTAGAAATAGGAAAGTAATTGAGCTCGGGGAGAGCTATGTGGTACCCAACAGGTAATGTAAGACATAGATGGAGCTCAATTCAAGAGTAAGCGCAACGAAAGGTAAGAATATGATAGTCAGTTGGATTAGTTAGGTCCATTATGGTAAATGGACAGTGGCAGTACAAACATGAGAAAGGTAATAGAAAAGGTAAAGTGCATAGAACTGTGGCATCAGATTCCTTGGCTATGTTGTGAACGGTTGTTCTCAATTTGGTGCATGGTGTGCACAGAGAAAGGAATTTCTCTAAACCCAGACCTTATCATATCTAGAAATTTTTTTGTGATCATGATTATGTTGATGTTTATCTATGTCTACATGTATGTATGTCGTTGCTTGATAGGGTATTCATGGATCATGATTGTTAATGCTAATGTTTATATGTATATATGTGTGTATGTATGTCGTAGTCTGACAGGATGATGATTTTTTTATGCTAATTATTATATATGTATGTATATATCTATGTTACTATCTGAAAGAGGGTTTTCAGTAATAATTCTCATGGAGGAATGATTGCTTATGCATGTGAATGGCATGAAGAGATTTCTGGATATGAGGAATCAAGTGGGAAGAGTAACTCAAAAAAATATACAATGTCAATAGCATGTGGGTATGATTTGATATTATGTGACTATACTATGTATATTTTTATCTTATGGAAAAGTATTGTTGAAGGGTACATCAGAGAAGTGAAAGTAGTGTGATCTGTGACATGTTAAGATAATCATGGAGAAGTAGGGTTACTTTGTGGGTTCAGTGTGTGGTCTATGGATGTGAAGTAATAACGTTGTGTATATGTTGGGAATGTTTTATATTTAGTGATTTTACCTATGGTGATGTGTAATGTTTCATATGACGTATTGTGTACATATTATTTTGTATGTCTATTATATGTATGGTGTTGCGTGTATATTGCATATGAAGTGCTAGGTATCGATGGTGCTATGTAAATGTGAGATATGTGATGATGTGTACTTATCGTCTTGTGTTCATGTTGGATGTGCATGTGTTGTGTGCATGTTGTATATGCGGTGTTATATATGTATGGTGTTATGTACATGTTGAATATGTTGTTCTATGTACATATGGTTTTGTGTACGTGATGCACATATGGTGCTATGTACATTTGGTGTTTTGTGCATGATTTTACATATGGTATTGTATGCATGTGGTGTTGTGTGCAGGTGGTGTCATGTACATGTCATGCATATGATGTTGTGTACATTTGGTTTCGTGTACATTTCGTGCATGTGGTGTTATGTACATTTGGTATTGTGTACACATTGTACAGGTGGTGTGGTGTACATTTGGTGTTGTGAACATGTTGTGCAAGTGGTGTCATGTACATGTGATGTTGTGCAAGTAGTGTTGTGTACATGTGGTACTATGTACATGTTGTGCACAGGGTACTGGTACACATCTGGTATTACGTGCATGTTGTACATGTTGTGCTGCAAGCATGCAGTACTATGTATGTGCGTGGTGTAGTTGTGGTATCGTGATATGTTTATTTGTTATGTTTTACTTTGTATATGTATACGCATTGTGTTGTATTGTACACTGGGTGTAGGTGTATGTGTTGTATGCCAGCATAGACGTATATATATTGTGTTGTATTGTAATTTGGGTGCATGTGTAAGTATTATGTTGTGTTTTACACCAGATGTAGGTGTATGTGTTTTGTTGTATTGTATACCGGGTGTAGGTGTATGTGTTGTTTGTCAGTGTACACATATGTATTGTATTACATTGTACACCAGGTGTATGTGTATGTGTCATATACCAATGTGGGTTTGTGTATTGTATGGCGTCGTATGTCGTATGTGGGTGTACGTGTCATGATGTACACTATGTCTATGTTTATGTGGTTGAGGAGCAAGCACGGGATATTTTTCGAGTGTGGAAACTGATCTGGTGTGTGTACAAAAGAACAAAGGTAAAAGAAATGATCGATGAAGGATAAGTATCAATATTTTGTTTCGGTTCTATTATGAATGTGATATACAATTCTGACTTATGATGGTTATATGTGATTTATGATTATGTTTTATGACTATTTCATGCGATTCGCGATTTTTACCTATGATGTTTATGTTTTGAGCTAACTATATGTGATATGTTTATACATGATGATTCGATAAAACAACCACTTTGACTTGTTGTAACTGGAAGTAAACATGATTGCAAGTGTACCTTATTGAAAAACTAACAATGAGGTAAGATTTGAGTTTATTTCAATTTATTTTGAATGTAATAGTCGTTATTTAGTTGGTACAGTAAGCACAGATATGCCCGCTTGGGTGGTTGAAATTGATTGCAATCATTAGAAGCAACAACAAAAGGAATTGAAATAGGCAGCAGTATGTTGGAAAAGCACTTTAGGAGCATGGCCATCATGGAATACTGGTATCCAATACTTTTCGTTGATTTACATGATCATTCTATGACCGGTATGATGGTTTTGATGTTGGTTTATGATTTTGTTGTTTGAAACTCCAATGCGAGGAAACCTTGCGAATGGATGTACTTGCCGAGATGTGGATGACAACAAAACTTGGAAGGTGAGTGACTCAATGGAAGGGGTGACCGTATTTCCCTAGATACTGTGTAGCAGAGAAAGGAAGGTCAAGGATATATTTATTTTTGTCATTAGCATTGCCAGATGGAATCATATGCACATTGGGAGTGTGCCTTGCAAAAATGAGATGGTAACTCTTAATTGAGGGTACATTGGCACAAGATTGCAGTGTTGGACATTGGATGCAGATTTTGACTTGAAATGGTTTCTAGACTTCCTAAGAAGGAAGTGAATCTTGCTATTACTTTGAGGGTGTTTGTGTAAGCCTCTGGATTCCCTTTTTTTTATACGAGCATTGTATCCTTTTATTTGCTAGTTGAGAAATTTTTTATATGGGTGTATTATTGTAATTATTATATCGAGCTAATTTAGAAAGCTCTATAAATAATATGATTATTTGTTGGTTGAAGAAAATGTAGATTTTATTTTAAATATCATAACGAGTTGTGTTATAAAGCTCCAATATGTACTATTATTTTCATGATGAATTTTCTCTTGAGTAGGCTATTCATTGTAAATACTGCAAACAAGCTGTGTTATAAAGCTCCATAGATAGTATGTTTTAGTATTATTTTCATGATGATTTTTCTCTTTAGTATGTTATTTATTGTAAATACTACAACAAGCTGTGTTATAAAGCTCCATAGGTAGTATGTTTTTTTACTAGTTTGTTGGTTTTTCAGTGTCATTAAGCACCAAGGACGGTGTTACCCCAAGGGAGACATTTCTATAACATCCCTGGTTAAACATTCATGTAAAAAATATAAACCATGGTTGATGGGACACATATTCCAAGCTCAATATTGGGAAAGACATCCTAGAGAATGTTCACTTTGGTTTATTATGACTAAGGAAATTGGAAAAGGGAATGTGAAAGGATTTAGAAAGCCACAATGGCATTTATTGGAATTTATTTATGAAAATAATGGAAATTAGGAGAAAGGAAGGTGGAATGCCATTGGTTTCATGTGAGGACAAAATGAAGGCAAACGATAGAAAATGAGGAGAATGGAGGCCTCTTATTAAACAGGCTTTTGAAGATGAGTTGGTAAGATTTCGCTCACAGTTATGGCTCTCATTCTATTTTCTCTCTCTATCTCATACTCTTGGATGCTTAGAGTTTTCTTGGAGCACTCTTGGAGAGTGTATAATACTTGGTGATTTGGATCAAGAAGGAAAAGGAAGTGGAAGAAAGTGCAAGAGGATATCAGGATCAACATCTACAAAAAGTTCTGAGCTCAGGTACCAAGTTTCATGTATGTTTTCTTCACTAGTTTTGGCATGCATGGTGTAGGCATGTGGATTTTCCTAGCCTTGCAATTTCCTAGATAGCCATGGTATTAGAGGTTTATTTCCAATGATTTTTTCCTCATTGGTTCTCATGATCCCTTAAATGTGGGTTGAGTTATTAGTTCCTGAAATCCTTGGTTGGAAAAACACTCTGGAAGCCCTAGGTGGGTTGATTTAGTAAACCTATAAGCCTTGGTTGTACAAACCGTTTGGAAGCCCTATAAAAGTTGCAGTTGACTTACTAGTCCTAGAAGCCCTAGTTGGAATAAACAGTCTAGAGACTTGGAAAAATTTGGATAGAGACCAATCCGTGATGGTTAGTTATGTCTGACTGTGAGGTGGAATCACTTGTTTGGGGTTGAGGCATTTTGGTCTCTGGAGCCCTGGTTTGGTGTGGATTGATTTGTTTGATAAAGTCCCACTTTCATGTTTCGAATATGGCACGAGGTTGACTATGGTCGAGTGGAACGTGGACGTCCCATCTTCTATTGGTTTTTACATTTAGTATTGAAAATATCATTTCTCTAGTTTTCATTATGCAAATTTACTATTTTGTGTATGGATTTTATTCTTTTTATATCCATTGTATTTCTAGTTTTATTGTGTTGGTTATAATAATGTATTTGATCAGTGATGATGTATGGAAATATCCATGTTTTTACCTGTAAATGAATACACAAAGTATCTATGGTCAAAGATACTGTATTGTAGCTTATTATGTAGGGGAAAAATATTTCTTAGCTATTCTCAGGATAAGTAAGAGAGCCCCATGATTAAATATGTTGTTTATACCTATAGATGCAATGTTTGCGACATGTTTTTCATGGTAGTGAGGGGTCTAAATGAGTTCCCGATGATTTAATTTCTTCCATATATATATATATATATATATATATATATATTGTTATTTATCACATCCTAAAGTTTCATGAATCTTTGGGCAGTGATCTAGGCTATGGGGTTGAAGAGGTGGCACAAATCTTGAAGTTGCAACCACAAAAATGACTTTTTGGGGCCTTGGCCATGACCTTGCCCTTCCATGCTCGTGGATATAAGATTCTAGCCGCTCCTTTTCCCTTACATGCTCGCATTAGAGGCACAAAAGTGTAAAAAATCAGCTCCCCCTTAGGTTTCAGTGGCATGGGAGGGTGGGCTACCTCGTGGAGGTGTTTTTGGGGTTGTGTAAGGTATTTTTGTCAGGTTTTCATTAGTTTCACTTCCTTAAGTTCAACTACAATGTTTAATCTCATATTAGTAGCCTCTCATTGCATGTTTACCTTTTTTGGTCGGTTACTTGGGTAGATGTTGGAAGAGGGTGTTACACTATTCTCCTGATCGAGCTGGCCTCTCCCCTATTAAAATAAGGGCTATGTTTAAGTATCTAATGTATAACACTAATATTTACAACATGGAATCCAAAAGGATTCCTAAAATTTCTTCAAAATTTAGTAAAAACCCCCACCTTGACCTCAAGTGTGGGTGGCATAAGGATGCCCAGTCTTGGCTTAACCATTGTGGGATAAATGAGGAGATCATTCTCGGAAGTAAGGATAGTATCAGAGATACTATCATCTCCACTTTTAAAGATCAGGTATGGGAGTGTAAGGAGATGTAAGGTAAGAGGAATCTAAGATATTATAAGGAGGTGATTAACCCCACACTTGAGAAAAATAATTATCTCTTCATTTTGACTAGCTCGAAGAAAAATATGAATATCTATAAGATTAAAACTAATTCTCATGAGCTTAAGAGTGAAACTGGGTAGTGATCTACTCCCAAGACCCCCTGGAACGATCGAATTTGTTATCTTTGCGATACTAAGACTGTGGAGGATGAAAAACACTTTATTTTAGATTGTCCAACCCTTACTCACATCTCCATTCATTTCCCTAATATCTTTCACACTTCCAATCTTCTTGAGTTGTTAAGTAAGCCCAACTATAGTGATATTGGTGCGCTTCTTTCCCTTCTTTTTGAGCATAGCAATAAGATTCTAAAGAATTACATTTACATTCTTCTTCTTCTTAAGGTCTGATAGAGTGCATTGATCTTAGTGGACATTAATCATCATCAATATTTTATTTTTATTTTTATTTATTTATTTACATTTTTTTGTAATTTACTCAAGTCAAAATATTTATATAATATAAGAGAACAACAATTTATACACTAAGACTAGACAATATCTGTTCCACACTAAACTAGACATAACAAAATATTTATAACTTAAAACAATAATTTGTATCTATAAGGTATCTACATTCTTGAACATTCAACATGTGCAATCTCTTCTCATTAGATTGAGAGAATGTGTGTGATAAGATGATGCAACTCATTGATATGGAAGGGATAGCGTTCTTCGTGTGACTCAAAGAATATGTTAAAAATGGAAATACGAGAATGGAGGATGATCAAGAATGCACACATGCATAAAATTATTTATTATATTTGAATTTTTAAAATTTAATTTTTAATAAATATAATAAAAATATTTAATACAATTTAATTATTTTATTTGAAATATAAAATAAATATTATTATATTAATTAATTAAATTCAACTTATTTAATATTTTTTTATATAATAAATTTACTGGAGATTCATATTTGATTTATTTATATATTAATGGTATAATTAAAATTTTATAATTCATAAATTAATAAAATATTTAAAATATTAAATAATATTTATATAATTTTATATATTCAACTTTATTAGTTTTTGCATCATATCTTAAGGTAAGTTAGTTTATTGAATGGAAGAATAACAATCAACTTACAATGAGATACTTATTACTAAGATTGTGTGAGACTAACAAGCGAGAATAGTACATCCTCAACCCCTCCCCATAAAATTTTAACCTATAACTTAGTAGAGGCTCAACTCCATACAAATCAACTAATATACATCTTATTTAATATAATAATAAAATTTAACTAAACTTCAGAAATTAAACTATATTTACTAATTATAATAATAAAAAATATGAAAATAATTAAAATTTATAATTTATTATATTATTATATAATCCATTTTCTGTTGAAATTGCCATGAAATCTATCAATATTGTTGAGATGGTCAAGTCTCATAATGTGAAATTTGGTAAAGATATTATAATAGTCAGATCTTCTAATGTCAAAAGTGGTAAAGAAATTAAAAGATATCGTTGAGATGATAATATAAATATGATCAAATCAAACAAATTGACAAAAATGCTCCCAAACAAAATCAACATGATACACGTGGCCGAAACACCTTAAATTGACAAAAATGCCCAGAAAAATATGATTGACATTCTCAAATCTAGCATATTGACGAAAATGCCAAAACAAAATCCCGGCTTTATCCGATATATATTAATGGCACGCTCAAATCTCATAGAAAAAACTAAACGAAAATGTTCAAGCCAATGTCTTATATGCTGTATCCTAACATGACAACTAAATCCCATCCAGATTATTGGCTTGCTGAATCTCATAACTAGTTAATTGGAAGAATACCTACCCAAAAAAAACATTAATTACAATGTTTTATTAATTATGTATATGAATGAGTCAGTTAAACTCAATGTTGAAATTTTGCGTCACTCTATTATTGAAATAATCATATATAAATTTTGGGTCACTCTATTACTGAAATAATCATAATGATATTTCAAGTACAAAAGGATGAACGAGGGATATTTAGTTGAAAACAATATCTTTAAAATGTTAATCTATTTATTAAATTTATGGTAATATTTAATTTTCATACAATAATTTTAATAATAAAAACAAATTAAAAGTTGAGATTTATTTCAAAAATAGTTATTTTATTTTTATCTTTTTAATCAAATTAATTCTTTAAAAAAAATATTATATGAACATATGTTATGGTCTTTTGGGCATTTGGTATTAGTATGACATGATATTGGCTCATGATATTGTAACAAAGTCTCTTTATAAGTTAAGAATCTTTATGGTAAAGTGGAGATGAATATCCATATTTATGAATTTTGTTACATGTTTTTTTTACATTTATATAAGTTTAACTCGTATGTTAATTGCTTTTGTGATATATAGTAAGAATAATAATTTAAAGGAAAGTTATAATTTAGGTCACTTTTAAGATTGAGCTTCCTAAACTTGGAAGTAATACTATTTTTTAACTTATTGTTACTCCATAGAGAGACCAACATTACATGAGATGCAACTTGCTTTGGTTTGAGTTTAAAGCAATTTTAAGAAGCCTCTTGTCTTCCATGTTCTTTCATGAGTTGAAATTTTATTTGGTTCGGCTTTAAAGAAATTTTAGGAAGCCTCTTGTTTTCCATATCCTTTATATTGTTCTTGTATCATAGGTACCAATCCATACTTGTGTTCTCAACAGGGAAAACACTTCCTTGTATGACGAGGATAGGATAATGTGTAGTTCCTTTAATTGTGAAATAATATGTTATAAAACACTTTTGGATTTTCTATTTCTTCAGGATTCTCTAAAGATGTTCTACCCCTAAACTTCATATTCTATAACTAAAAGTAAACTTATTCATAATTTTTTCAGGTCGATAATTATAAGCTTTACATCCACCATTTATCCTTTTTCGAAAACCATAGTTCCAATTAACCTTATGTTGAGAATTGATTCCAAGAAATTTTATGAAGCCACTTCCTTCAAGCTATTGCTATCATTCATGAAATTATCATAACTGATCATTTTGGGATTAATTATCTTAACCTTTGTTTTTTTAGTCTTAATATTCATGCCACACTACGATAGAAGCTCTGAATATTTTTTAGTTACTTTTCAAGATCATAGAGACTCCTCAACATAAGAAAACTACCATTTATTTAAAGAATAAGTATGCTAACTATACTAGGTATAGTAAGGATGGTGTAACCTTCATGATCCAAATAACAATTTAACTTGTAGACATACTCTATGCCAAAAAGGGTAATGGATAGGGGATAATGTTGCTTAACTTAATTTCTTCAAACTAGTCCTCAATATTCCTAAACT
The DNA here is from genome assembly GCA_034641835.2 of Pinus albicaulis. Taxonomy (NCBI): domain Eukaryota; kingdom Viridiplantae; phylum Streptophyta; class Pinopsida; order Pinales; family Pinaceae; genus Pinus; species Pinus albicaulis. The sequence continues at coordinate 1,659,416,969 of CM076578.1, read as the reverse complement.
TCACGATAACATTATCATACAACCTTCTGAGAACATCTCTCAAATGAAAATAAACTTTTAGCTCATCTAATCTATTCCAAAGGTTAGTCATGGACATAATGTTAAAATATTTTATAAAAGTAAATAAAACAACATAATTGATTGGATTTAGTACTATGACAATTATTTCAAGAATATCAAGAATAAGAAGGTGGTCCAAAATTGAGTGAGAGTAAATAAATTTAAATTCAACTCTAGCTCTTTTGTCATGGAATTTTACCTATATTTATATTCAAATAATTCCATCTGACATGGGCAAAAAGCATTCTACTCGTAATGGTCTTATAACTAGATGGATTTGTTTTATCTCAATTTTTAGAAATATATATAATGAACCTTTCAAGCCCAAGGTTTTTGGAAGCTGTTAGAGTTGGTATTTTCATCCCTCCATCAGAGATCGAATTGCTCTTGTTGCATTTCATTTTAGGTGTCTCATTCAGTTCAGTCAGCTGCATTCCATTAGAAGCATGGATCATCTGACGGAAGGGTCTTTTCTCTCATATCCCTCATGTCATGTACCTGCTGGTCTATGTTTGTTCATCGAAATCATTCACAGTCATTTACAGTCATGTTTGGTCTCTTGGTCAACAAAGAGTCATTTTAGGGGTTTTTGTCTCATTAGGTCGAGGGTTTCATTAATTTAGTCTTCATAATGACTAATAATGTCAGCAGGCACATGAGGGAGGTTCGAAATAAGTTTTCATCGCAAAAATTTCATCGTCATAATGCTTGATAATGATTTTTCTTCGAAACTCTATTTTGAAGAAAAAATGTCTATTTTATCCTTTTGTAATAAATGCAATGTAATTTTCAAAGTTTTTTCAGTTGTAAAGTTCTGCAGGCGTAGCCCTGGTCACCTTTTCCAAGATCCCATGCCAGCTATCCCTGCAAAGAACAGACAAGAGATTCATCATCAATCCAAAAATCACAAAGGAAACAAAAACAGAGTTCATTTGAAAAGTGTTAAAGTTCAAACATTACAAAGTGGGTTTTTCCAAATTAAAAATCAAAGTCTTTGGCATAAAAGATATTTTTGTGTTTCAACAACTCAATTACATGCCAAGAGATAACATTGAGCCAAGTTAAGTCGTGGAAGAGCAAAACAGGGTTTGAAGGCCGAAGCTGTGGGTGAGTTAACTGTCGTGGCGCACTGGGTAGAGGTTGCGGCGCATAGGGCCATTTTTCACAGTGTATTTCTGAACAGGCGTGACGCATACACCAGTCGCGGCGCACTGGGCCACTGTCACGGCGCACAGGGCCGGCAACCAAAATTTTTGCCATTGCTCCTCAAAAATTCAAATTGACTCAGTCTCCTATGCTCCGAGCAAGTTTATGAGATTTTGTAATTTCCATTAGCCAATGTTTGGTGTAGTTTGAAATGGATTATGAGAATTTGAAATGCCAAAACTGTAAACCCTATCACCTTGTTTAAAATTTCTCCTTAGGGTTTTGAAATTGAAGTTTCAAAATTAATTGTGGTGCCAAATACTCCATTTACCCACTTTGTTTATTCCTTCCCTCACTGTAATCCTATCATCAATGTTAATCCCATATTCCCTTATATCCCAAACCACTCATATCATCTCATTCCCATTATCCCTATCCATAAATCATTTCATTTCCCATCATTTTCACTTTCCCATATCACTTATAAAAATTCCCAAAACCCAAAAATTAAGTGGCTGTCCCTTGTCCCTAATTTTGTCAAATTTTCAAAGGACAAACTATCATTTGATTTAAACCCCATTGTCCCCACTGCCCTATATCTCCTACAGTCCCTCCCCTTTGACACACATTTGGCAATTTGAAACAAAGCACCGAATTCTCATTTTCCTCTCATACAAGCCAAACACAAACCTTGAAACACCATGGAGACAGACACTGATAAATCATATGAAAAAGACATTGATTCTACCATTGAGCTACATGCACAGAGAAGGCCTCGTAAAGGTGGCAAACATGTGAGAGAAGAGCCCACCTCATTGACTCAATTTCAGGCTTGCCCACTTGCCATGGCATGTTTTCGAGAGCAGTCATGCTATGAGTATTGTGAGATGATTGCTAGGATTCATCATCATCAGGAGTTGGCTCAATTTTTTTTATTGCATTTACATGATGTTCAGGTAACTCTTGCTGGTGTAAATTTCACTTTGACACCGGAAACCATCTCTCAAGCAACAGGAATACCGAATGTGGGTTAACAGTGGAACAAAAGACAACAGGTGGACAGAGTGCATTATGAACCATACATCAGGCCTAGCTATGTGAGACAGCTCAGCAGGGTGTTCCCATTCCGGTTCCTAAAGGTATCCTATGGCCTCTGATGAAACTCATTATCAGATATTTCAGTTGTGAGGGCCGGTTTTCACGCCTCTATGCTTACCACATCAGGTTATTGATGCATTTCACAAGAGTGAGGATGATGAACATACCTTATTTCATGTGTCGGAATATCAAGAGAATGACCACTCTTGTGCAGAAGAAAACTCCCGAGCAGCAGCACAACAATATTTATCACTATGCACTCATCAAGATCGTGGTTGTACATCAGCTTGGATTGCAGGGCGTTTCATGGGAGGATTTCATTTCCCGTGATTTCTTCACAGCTCCTCAGGTTCCTCCGGAGGTTGCCCATGATGCAGGTGAACCTTCACATCAACTTGAAGGACACGAGACAGAGCCTATCAGTGTGCCAGTGTTTGTTACTTATCAGAGAGGCACCAGACTATTATTTGCAGGAGCTCGACGAGTACTATCTCCACCCGGGGTGGAAGGGGTCTCGTTGCCATCAGCAGCAGCACAGGTACATGTATAGGACAGGGGTAAGAGGCCTATGCAGGATGAGGGCCCTTTGAGAGGCCAGGATACTGATTTCATATTGATTGACGAGGATTTGAGCTATCCAAGCTCAAAGTTGAGAGAGACTATTCAGGAGCAGAAAGCTGAGATCGACACATTGACTGTCAAATTGCAAAGAGCCCAATGGATCATAAACTATTTGGAGCAGTGAAACAAACAGTTGGAGGATCAACAGATAATCATGGATTTGTAAGACATCCGTGAGAATTGGCAAGCTGCCCAAAGAAGCCAAACCGAGATGACACCCATTGAGCGAGAGATTGAGGCTGATAGAGAGACTTGGCTTGAGAGGGTCAATATTCATCTTGAGAAGCTGTTGGAGAAAGCGAAAAAAGAAAATAACATGCTCAGGCACATGAAGAACCACTATTGGGCACGAAATCATGTTTGCAAAGCGAGGATCAAGATCCTAAAAGCAAGGCTAAGGAGGGCACTAAAGTGTCGTAAAAGGCTTGATAGACTCCAAATTTTGGCCGAAGCTTCTTTGGCCTAGCATAGTGCTTGATGGTGTACATTCAGCCCAAATTTTAAGAAATTTGGAAAAAAATTTCTCAATTTTGAATTTTTTGGCCTAAACACAGATTTTTCCACCCGACGCGTAGCGCCACTTGGCGCGTGCTTATAATTGGCAGTTCTTTTGGAGGAATACTTTGCATTTCTAGATTTTTTATCAATATTTATACATTCCTATGGATTACCTAAGGATTTCATCAAGTTTTGGGTTGCCTAAGGGCTCAAAAACACCCTAAAAATGGCCTTTCTGCCACTTTTTGCACACACAGGAATCAATGTTGGGAGATTTGATTTTTGGAGAGATAAACGGCAACCCAATTCATAAATTTCACTTGGGTTGGAAAGTAGACAGGTAGGGCTTTCCAACGAGCTATCCTGCACTCAATTTGGACTTCGGTAAGGCCCTCAAAATCAGCCTCAAAGTTGTGCTACGCATAGAGATTTCAGGCGCGACGCATTGGGAAATTTGGCCTATTTTTCACTCAGCAGCTCATATTTTCACGTAGTTTTGGCTAGGTTGACTTTTTCATATAAATATTGATGTAACTTGATGTAATTTCATGACTTTTATGTAATTTTTGCACATTTTTACTCATCTTAGTGGATTCATTCACCAAAAATTGAAATGTAAGTGAATGAATCAGTTTCCTATCATATAGAGGCCAGTTGTTTCATTGCCTATTTTCCAGTTCCTAGTTTAGATATGGTTGAAACAGCTCCTAAAATGATGATCTTGACCCCTAGAGGCATGGGAATGAGTTAGGCTTGTCTATATAATGTATTTCTTCAGTCATTTTCAGGGTTGGACACTTGGGATTGCTTGGCACTTCATTGTACATTTCATCTCTGCAATTTTGGCAAAGGAATAGACCAGGGTTTGCAGCACTCTTTGGGATCCATGTGGCTCTGTGTTTTGATGGTGTTTTTCTCCATGTGATTGTAATTTCATTAATTTTTATGTGTATCATTTCCCTTCTCCTTTATTCTTAAATTAAACTAATGAGTGATAAAGGTGGAATTCATTAGATTTCTTTTGCTCTGCCTTCAGTTTCGTTTAATTTTCCATGTTTTCATCTCTTTGAAGAGGATTCTTGAAAGCCTCTTTCCCTCTTCAGCTCCTCACCTGTCTGAACTATCCATTCATTCAATCTAGAGCATCAAAACAATTTCCTTCCTTTCCCCATTCAGAACTCTACAAAAACTAGGCCTCATCCCCAAACCCAAAACCGCCTTTCCCTTTGTTTCCAACAAAACCCCCAAAATCAAAATCAAAATCCTTTACTTATATACCTAGCCTAAAATTACCCTTTATTTCAAGTCATCTCAAGCCCCTTCGATTATTTTTGTTGAGATTTACTCGGAGAGAGACCTCTCATGTTCTAGTAGGGCTAGCTACTAGACTATGCATGGTTTGATGTTACCCTGAACTCTGCCTTCTTTCAGCCTGAGGTAGATTTAGGCTATAACATAGTGGTGACCATACTGGGGAATAAAATGGTTTTCTTGTTAGTGTTATTTATTTTATAAGCTACAGACGGAGCCTAAAGTTATGCCAGGTAGCCTTCGAAACGCTCTTGCTTTGCATTAGCGAAAGTAGATAAACGCTGCTTTAGTCAATCTCCGGTCTAGTTTGTAAATGTGACACTTGAATTGTAAATTGCCCCCATTACATCATATCGTTCTGGACTTTTGGGTGATGAGTCTAGAATTTGATAGGCTGAAAAATTTGGTTTTGTCCTTTTGATTTCGAAAATAATTCAACACACTAGCTTCCAGAAGACATACCAGAGCAAATCCAGATCCTAATCCACCTCCAGTGTATGAAAATCGCAATCTGATTTCAAGAATTCTTTGTCGAGAAAGTCCTGTGATTCCTCTTTTAAAATCTCATTCATGTCCCGCTGTGTTTGAATACCTTGAAGATCTTGAATTTGACGAAAAATTTGAGTTGTCGTTGTTTGAGACTAAGTATGAAAGTGATATTGGTTCTACAGTCATAAATCCAGATTTTATCAAGTATCTTGAAATTGAACAGGCTAATAGATCCATTGATAGTTACATTTTGAATATTCAAAATTCTGTTGTGGCAACAAACATTCTTGAGTTTATATAATCTGCATCTGAAACTCTTGGGCCATCAGCAGTTACTTCCGATTCACAGGTTCATACCAAGCCTCCTTTCATTCCTACCATTCCCGTGCAACCATCTATTTCTGATCAACAATCTACAATAGTATCGCCTCCATCCACACCTCATACATCTACTGCTCCTACTCCTGCCATATTTCCAAATCCAATTGTAAATCCACCAAGAGCAATGGCTGCCCGATTTGCACCTCTTGTGTTGCCTCAGAACTTGGATGATATACCCGTTGATTATCAAAGTAAGATTCCATTGTTCGATGGTACTCCTCAAAGTGTTCCTGCTCAGCAACATGTTGATAAAATGGCATATTTCTTTGACCTTCATGAAATTGATGCAGAGAATGTGACCATGAGATTATTTGTGCAAACTTTTGGAGGAGAAGTGAGAAAATGGTTCAGAGCTTTGCAGCCTAGGAGCATTGCTACGTTGGCTGAGCGTTAGAGACAATTTTTGGATCAGTGGGAAGTAAAGAAAGATCCTCTTCAGATCACTTCTGAATATATCAAGATCAAGCGCAACGTTGGTGAGTCTATCCAAGATTACTGTATTAGATTCAAAGCGGTTTACAATGCAATTCCTGATGATTTAAGGCCATCTAGGAGGTCAGCTTTGCTTAAATTTTAGGATGGTTTTGATCCGGACATGGCCTATCAATTATGAGAAAGAAATCCTTCCACCTTGGAAGACATGCAGAAAATTGTAGTGAGTGTTGAAGCAATTTTGAATGACAAGAGAGCTAGATTGAGAGTAGAAAATAAAGTAGTAATTAAGGAAGAGGCTTCTACTTTAGATCAAGTACTTCGCAAGGTGGAAAAGATGATTGAAATATTGACACTAGATAAGCCTGAACCGCAGATTAGAAATCCTAACTTCCGTTGCCAGCAGCAACCACAATTCAGGATCAAACAACGAGAGCAGCGAGCACAAGAACCACCAGTACAACAGAAGGTAAAAACACCTTTACAACAGAATTTTTTTGGTCTGGAATCAGATGATGAAGATAATGTAATAGGGGAAGAGAATCACTTCTTTACACTTGATGATTTGCCAACCTTTATCACTGAATATGAGGAGTATGCAAAAAATTCAGATGTACAAAAAGACGAGGATTTTATTTTGGCAAATGAGATGACTCTTGAAGAAGAGTCAGATGAGTATCAGAGAGTTTATATGAATGCTTTGTCCACCCAGCAGCGTCAATATTCACTTAGAAACAGAGATGTGCCCATCAATCCAATCCAAAATAGAAAGGAAGTTTTAGCACCAAAGAATGATGCACCCATTGCACAGAAGAAGGGAAAAGAGATAGTTGATCCTACTACTAGCAAATCCCCATCAGCAAATGAAAGATCTAATCAGCCAATTGTATCAAGGGAGAAAGCGGAAAAGAAGGATGTTCCAGTCAAAGAGGTAGAAAAAGCTTCAGTTTTTAACTTAAAGAGTGAAATAGCTAAGTTAAAAGTTTCTATTCCTTTGATTGAATTGATGAAGAACAACAATTATAAGGGTCAGGTGTCTAAAATTCTGAATTTCGATCCAATGTCTGATATAGTGAATGTGGAAGATGATCAACCTGAGTTGATATTTGGACCAACATTGGATGGTGAGTATCCAGATAGTGATGTGCCTCCTTTTTATATCAGTCTTAGATTGCATGATTTTGTCTTACATAATGCCATGTTTGATTCTGGAGCATCTTATAATCTCATGCCGAAGGAAATTATGGAGAAATTGGGATTGGACATCACTAGAAAGTATCATGATCTTTATTCTTTTGATTCCAGTAGAGTAATATGCATTGGGCTTATCAAATATTTGGTGGTTAGTTTAGATCAGATTCCAACTAAGAATGTTTTGATGGATGTGGTTGTGGCAGATATTCCTCCTAGATTTGGCATGCTTCTTTCCAGATATTGGGGAGCGAAAATGAAGGGAACATTGCAGCTTGATTTATCCTATGCTACCATTCCTGTGTTTGATAAGATGAGAAGATTATATCGGGAGCAAAAGATGAAGTATATGATCACTTGCAAGGAGAAATTGGTAAATCATCCTATTAATTATGTACATACAGATTTAGAGTCATTTGTTTTGTATTCATATAGTTTCAATGATGTAAATAGTCAGTTAGTTGAAGCAGAGGATATTCCGGAAATCACCATAAATTTTAGAGAGGTTTTGAAGAAAGAGAGACAAGAACTTGAGAGTTCTGCTGAGCAATCAGCCTTCCAACAGCAGCAAAAAGTTGATGGACAACAAGCAGAAATAACAGAGCAAACAAAATTTCAGCACTTGGAAGAAGATGAAGATGGTTTGTGGACCATGGATTTTGATGGTGCAGTAGGGAGTGATGGTGCTGGAATTGGCATTTGGGTACGTATCCCTTTTTTCGCCCCAAAAAAGGTACAGAGTAATGTAAGGGTCTGCTCTTATAAATTAGCTTTTGATTGTTCAAATAATGAGGCAGAATACGAAGCTTTGATTGCTGGACTGAAAATTCTTAGAAAGTTGAATGCTAAGAGGATTGTAGTATATGGCGACTCTGAGTTGGTAATTAAGCAAGTGAAAGGTGAATACCAAGCTAAGCATCCTCGAATGCGGGCTTACCAAAATGTTGTTCTTGATATCTTGAATTTTTTTTCAGACTATACTTTGACTTGTGTCCCTCGTATTCAGTATGGTATTGCAGATGCGCTTGCAAAGGCTGCAAGTAATTTGAAGATTCCAATGAACTCAAGTAAAAAATTTGAAATTCATGTGAAGCATCGTCCGACTGTCCCAGACAATCAGAGGTTTTGGCAAGTATTCCAAGACGATGATGAGATTTATGAATTTATGCAAAACAAAGGTAAATTCAAAGACACTTCAATTGATATGGAGCATGATGATGGTGAGACTGATGTGCAAGTAAATCAGATGGAAGTTTTGCAGCTGGAAGATAATGTCATTCCTAAAGGCTTGATACCTTTAGAGGAGCTCTTTGATCAAGATGACATAGCTAAAAAATCAACCTTGCGGCCAACCGAAAAGGGAGTTGAATATGTGAACATTGGATCAGCTGAGAATCCAAAGATCGTGAAATTGTCCAAAGCGTTGTCACCGGAGGTAAAAGCAAAATATGTTAGTTTGTTGTCTTCTTTTGTTGATGTATTTGCTTGGGAATATTCAGATTTGAAGACGTATGATACAAACATAATTCAATACACCATTCCAATTAAGCCAAATCAAAAGCCCTTCAGGCAGAAATTGAGAAGGATAAATCGAAATTTGCTGCCTTCAATTGAAAAGGAAGTGAATAGATTGTACAAGGCTGGTATCATTGTTCCTATAATATTTTCAGATTGGATTTCCAATTTTGTGCCCGTCCGCAAGAAAACAGGTGAGATTCGTTTGTGCATTGATTTTAGTTATCTGAATAAGGTTTCCTTGAAATATAATTATCCATTGCCCAAAATGGATCACATACTTCAGCGAGTAGTTGGAGCATCTCGTATGTTGCTACTCGATGGTTATTCCGGGTATAACCAAATTCTGGTCCATGAGGATGATAGAGACAAAACAACGTTCACCACTCCGTGGGGAACTTTCCATTACGTTAAAATTCCTTTCGGTTTGAAGAATGTTGGTGCAACATTTCAGCGTGCAATGGATATGGCATTTGCGAATGAGAAAGATGTTTTTCTAGTTGTGTATCTTGATGATCTGACAGTCTTTTCCAATTATGATGAAGAGCACCTTTACCATATGAAGATTGTTTTTCAGCGATGTAGAAAGTATGGTGTGTCACTCAATTCGAAGAAGAGTTTGTTTGCCATGGATGAGGGAAAACTCCTTGGTCACATAATATCAAAATATGGCATCTGCATTGACCCAGCTCGAGTAGAAGCTATTCAGCAAATTGACCTTCCCTAGAATAAAAAGGAGATCCAATCCTTCAATGGTAAGATGAATTTCTTACGCCTCTTTGTGCCTAATCTTGCTAAACATCTAAGAGAGATTACAAACATGCTTAAGAAAGATAGCGTAGTGAAGTGGACCGAGGAGGTGGTAAAGTCTTTCAATTTAGTGAAGTTGGTTCTTCTTCAGCCCGGATTATACTCAGGATTTTATTTTGTTTTCATTTGCTTCGGAGCATACTATGGCAGCAGTATTAATGCAGAAAAGAGATCAACATGAAAAACCAATTGCTTTTTTCAGCCGAACCATAAGAGATGCAACCTTAAAGTAGAACATAATTGAAAAACAAGCTCTTGCTTTAGTGAAAGCGTTGAAATATTTTCGAGTATATATTCTGCATTCTCATATTCTTGCTTATGTTCCTAATGCTGTTGTTAAGGATGTTTTAGTGCAAACATATCCGGAAGGGAGACGAGGCAAATGGATTGCTGCCTTGTTGGAGTATGATGTGGAGATAAAGCCTACAAAGCTTATCAAAGGACAAGGGCTAGCTAAGCTAATGGCTGAGTTGAATTTTCATGCCTTGGACATTAATCTCATTGCTGCCATGTCCAAGGAAAATGAGGAAACTTCATCAGTTCAGGTATCAAAAATCTTTGTGCTTTCTCCTTGGTATTCAGACATTGTATATGTGCTTCAAAATTTATTACCACCGCCTGGCATGGCTAGAAACAAAAGTAGAACTCTGAAATTGAAGGCTGCTAAGTTTTGTATTTTGAATAATTCACTTTATTGGAAAGATCCTGGTGGTGTTTTGTTGAATTGCTTGGTTGAAGAAGAAGCAAAGAAGGTTATGGAGGATTTTCATAGGGGAGATAGCGGGGGTCACCTTTTTTTGAAAACAACAACCAACAAGATTTTGAGAGTGGGATATTGTTGGCCAACACTTTTTTGCTGATGTGTATAAGACTGTCAAAAGCTGTCATGAATGTCAGATTTTTGAAGGGAGGCAGAAATTGCAGCCTTTTCCGCTTAAGCCCATTGAGGTAAGTGCTCCTTTTCAGCAATGGGGTTTGGATTTCATTGGTGAGATCCATCCTGCCTCTTCAGCTCAGCATAAGTGGATCCTCACAGCGACAGATTATTTCACGAAATGGATTGAAGCAATTCCCACCAGGAAAGCTACAGATTCGGTAATAATTTCATTCCTTGAGAATAATATTTTGTCTCGTTTTGGTTGCCTGAATAAGTTAATCACTGATAACGCAGCAGATTTGAAATCAAAAGGGATGATTGAGTTTTGTGACAAGTATCATATTATTTTGGGACACTCAACTGCTTATCATCCACAAGGAGATGGATTGGCTGAGTCTTCCAACAAATATTTCGTCAAAATCATTAAAAAGTTGCTAGAAATAAAAAAGAAAAGTTGGCATAAGAATTTGGTCAATGCACTTTGGGCAGATCGAGTGAGTCAGAAGAAATCCATTGGTATGTCCCCTTTTGAGCTAGTATATGCAGTTGACACGGTGTTTCCTACCTCTCTCACAGTCCCAGTGGTCAAACTTCTACAGGAAGATGGCAGTGAAGATGATCATATGCAAAGAAGAATAAATCAAATGATCCATTTGCAGCAGACGAGAGAAGAATTTTTCCAAAACACATTCAAGCTGCAAGAGAGAATTAAGAAAATATATGATAGAAAAGCCAAAGCTGACAAGTTTCAGTTGGAAGAAGTGGTGCTGAAATGGGAAGCAAGAAATGAGGAAAAGGGTAAGCATGGTAAGTTTGAAAATATCCTGAAAGGACCTTTTAAAATTGATGCATATCGAGGTGAGAATGCTTTTCTTCTGAAAGAGATGAACGAGGAAGATTGTCCAGGAGGGCCGGTCAATGGTCGGCTGCTCAAACGGTATCCTTTCTGAAATTTTTTCTACTGTTTACATTGTCACTATACATACCTTTTATTTCAATTTAGTTGCAAGTGTGTGCTGTGATCTTTTCTTCAGTTTGGGGCCCGAAGTGAAGGCTATAACTCTGAAGATTGATTCCAGCTTTGGTTTGAGTTTGTCGAATCAGGTTTTTCAGTAATTTTGGTTTCAAAATTGAGTCGGTTTGAGTCAAGTTTCAGTCAATAAAATGAGTCATGATTTGTTGAAGTTATGGACTCCATAGCCCAATGGACGAAGGAAATGCCTACTCTCCCAGAAATTTGTAGTTATTGGCACCTCTAAGGAGCTACCATCCCCATTGGAGCCAATGTTAGAGTCGGTATCTTCATTCCTCCATCAGAGATCAAATTTCTCTTGTTGCATTTCATTATAGGTGTCCCATTCAGTTTAGTCAGCTGCATTCCATTAGGAGCATGGATCATATGACGGAAGGGTCTTTTCTCTCATATCCCTCATGTCATGTACTTGCTGGTTCATGTCTATTCATCGAAATCATTTTAAAATCATTTACAGTCATGTTTGGTCTTTTGGTCAACAAAGAGTCATTTTAGGGTTTTAGTCTCATTAAGTCTAGAGTTTCATTAAATTAGTATTTAGAATGTCTAATAATGTCAGCAAGGCACATGGGGGAGGTTCGAAATAAGTTTTCATTGCAAAAATATCATCATCATAATTCTTGATAATGATTTTTCTTCAAAACTCTGTTTTGAAGAAAAATTGTCTATTTTATCCTTTTGTAATAAATGGAATGTAATTTTCAAAGTTTTTCAGTTGTTAAGTTCTTCAGGTGCAGCCCCGGTCGCCTTTGCCAAAATCCCATGCTAGCTATCCCTGCAAAGAACAGACAAGAGATTCATCATCAGTTCAAAAATCAAAGGAAACAAAAACAGAGTCTATTCAAAAAGTGCCAAATTTTTCACACTTTAGAAAGTGGGTTTTTTTCAAATAAAAAATCAATTTTCTTAAATATATATAAAGATCTTTCCAAATTCCAAATTCATTTGCACGCAAGAGTCATCAAGAGAAAAAGACAAATCATCTCTGAAGCAAAACGGTGTTTGAGCGAAGCGAGTGGAGAAAAAGAGGAGAAGAGTTGGTCGCGACGCATTGGAAGGTGGTCGCGGCGCATTCCTGGAGAAGGTGGTCGCGGCGCAGTCGAGTCTGCGTGAATGACCATCACCATCGTCTTGGTTTTGAACGGGCGCGGCACACACATAGAGCGTGACGCATTTGGGTTATGTGAGCGAGCGCATTGGCCCGAAAAACAAAATTTGTTGCCTTTTCCCTCAAATTTCAAAACGAAGCGAGTTTCCTCTGCTTGGTAAGTTTAAGTCATCTTGCAATTGCCATTGATCGGTGTTTGGTGTTGTTTGAAAGAAGGAATATAATATTTTGAATGCAAAAATTATAAACCCTATTCTCTTGTTAAAAATTGTTCCCTTAGGGTTTTATAATTGAAGTTTTGAAATTTGATTTTGGTGCCAAGAAATCCAACTCCATTCCCCACCTGTGGTTCCTTTCCCCTCACTGTTATACTATCATTATAGTCCCTCCCCTTTCTCCCCATCCCATCCAAAGTCATTTCATTTCGCTTTCATTCTCCCTTTCCCATTTCATTTGTAAAAATTCCCAAAACCCCAAGTTCCCCAAGCAGTCAAGGGACTATCCCTTATCCCTAAGTTTGTCAAATCAAAAGCTTTCGAAAGTCAAAATACCACTTGACAAGACTTCAGTGTTCCCACTGTCCTATTTTTCCCACAGTCCCTCCCCTTTGACACTTATTTGGCATTAAAACAAAAAACAACCAAATTATCATTCCTCATCTCATTCAAGCCAACATACACCTTGCATTAACCTTGAAACACCATGGAGACAGACACCGATACATCATATGATAGAGATAGTGATTCTACCACTGAGCTACATGCACCGAGAAGGCCTCGTAAAGGTGGCAAACATGTGAGAGAAGAGCCCACCTCACTGACTCAATTGCAGGCCTTCCCACTTGCCATGGCATGTTTTTGAGAGCAGTCATGCTATCAGTATTGTGAGATGATTGCTAGGATTCAGCATCATCAGGAGTTGGCTCATCTGTTTGTATTGCATTTCCATGATGGTCAAGTAACTCTTGCTGGTGTAAATTTCACCTTGACACCGGAAACCATTTCTCAAGCAATCGGAATACCGAATGTGGGTGAACAGTGGAACAAAAGATAGCAGGTGGACAGAGTGCATTATGAACCATAAATCAGGCCTAGCTATGTGAGACAGCTCAGCAGGGTATTCCCATTCCGGTTCCTAAAGGAATCCTATGCGCCTTTGATGAAACTTATTATCATATACTTCAGTTGTGAGGGCCGGTTCTCACGCCTCTATGCCTACCACATCAGATTATTGATGCATTTCTCTAGAGTGAGGATGATGAACATTCCTTATTTCATGTGTCAGAATATCGAGAGGATGACCATGCTTGTGCAAAAGAAAACTATCGAGCAGCAGTACAATAGTATATATCACTATGCACTCATCAAGATCATGGTTGTACATCAGCTTGGATTGCAAGGCATTTCATGGGAGGATTTCATTTCCCGTGATTTCTTGACAGTTCCTCAGCTTCCTCTAGAAGTTTTTCATGAGCCAAGTGAACATTCACATCAGCCTGAAGGTCACAAGATAGAGCCTATCGGTGTGTTAGTATATGTCACTTATCAGAGAGGCACCAGAGTATTGTTTGCAGCAGCCCGACGAGTACTATCTCCACCTAGGGTGGAAGGGGTCTCATTGTCATCATCAACAGCATAGGTATAGGTACAGGATAGAGGAAAGAGGCCTATGTAGGATGAAGACCCTTCAGGAGGTCGGGATACTAATTTCATATTGATTGATGAGGATTTGAGATCTCCAAGCTCAAAGTTGAGAGAGATCATTCAGGAGCAGAAGGCGGAGATTGACACCTTGGCTGACAAGTTGCAGAGATCCAAATGGATTATAAACTACCTGGAGCAGCACAACAAACATTTGGAGGATCAGCAGAAAATCATGGAGTTGCAAAAAATCCGTGAGAACTGGAAAGCTGCCCGAAGAAGCCAAACTGAGATGACACCCATTGAGCGGGAGATTGAGGCTGATAGGGAGACTTGGCTTGAGAGGTTCAAAATTCATCTTGAGAAGTTGTTGGAGAAGGAAAACAAGGAAAAGAACATGCTCAGGCACACGAAGAACCACTATTGGGCACGAAATCATGTTTGCAAAGCAAGGATCAAAATCCTAAAGGCAAGGCTAAGGAGGGCACTAAAGCATCATAAAAGGCATGATAGACTCCAAATTTTGGTTGAAGCTTCTTTGGCCCAGCATAAAGGAAAAATTTTTATCGATTTTTTGGTTACTTTGAGCCTAAACACAGATTTTCCTGCCCGACACGTAGCGCCACTTGGCGCGCGCTTATAATTGGCAGCTCTTCTGGAGGAAAAATTTGCATTTCTTGATATTTCATCAAAATTTATGCATGCCTATGGATTACCTAAGGATTTCATCAAGTTTTGGGTTGCCTAAAGGGTCAAAAACACCCTAAAAATGGCCTTTCTGCCACTTTTTGCACACACAGGAAGCAATGTTGGGAGATTCGATTTTTGGAGGGGCAAATGGAAACCAAATCCAGAAATTAAACGTGGGTTGCAAAGTAGACAGGCAGGGATTTCCAATGAGCTATCCTTCATTTAATTTGGACTTCGGGAAGGCCCTCAAAATCAGCCTCAAACTTGTGCTACGCATAGAGATTTCAGGCGTGACGCATAGGGAAATTTGGCCTATTTTTCACTCAGCAGCTCAGAATTTCGCATAGTTTTGGCTAGTTTGACTTTTTCATGTAACTCTTGATGTAACTTGATGTAATTTCATGTCCATGGTGTAATTTTGGCACATTTTTACTCATCTTAGTGGATTCATTCACCAAAAAGTGAAATGTAAGTGAATGAATCAGTTTCCTATCATATAGAGGCAAGTTGTTTCATTGCCTATTTTCCAGTTCCTAGTTTAGATATGGTTGAAACAGCTCCTAGAATGATGATATCGACCCCTAGAGGCATGGGAATGAGTTAGGCTTGTCTATATCATGTATTTCTTCAGTCATTTTGAGGGTTGGACACTTGGGATTGCTTGGCACTTCATTGTACATTTCATCTCTGCAATTTTGGCAAAGGAATAGACCAGGGTTTGCAGCACTCTTTGGGATCCATGTGGCTCTGTGTTTTGATGGTGTTTTTCTCTATGTAATTGTAATTTCACTAATGTTTATGTGTATCAATTCCCTTCTCCTTTCTTCTTAAATTAAACAAAAAAGTTATAAAGGTGGAATTCATTAGATTTCTTTGCTTTGCCTTCAGTTTTGTTTAATTTTCCATGTTTTCATCTGTTTGAAGAGGATTCTAGAAAACCTCTTGCCCTCTTCAGCTCCTCACCGGTCTGAACTATCCATTCAATCAATCGAAAGCATCAAAAAAATTTCCTTCCTTGCCCCATTTAGAACTTTGCAAAAACTAGGCCTCATCCCCGAACCCAAAACTGCCTTTCCCTTTGTTTCCAACAAAACCCCCAAAATCAAAATCAAATCTTTTCACCTATATACCTAGCCTAAAATCAGCTTTTATTTCAAGTCATCTCAAGCTCTATTGATTTTTTTTTTTGAGATTGAACCGGAGAGAGCCCTCTCCTGTTCTGGTAGGGCTAGCTACCAGACTGAGCGTGGTTTGATGTTACCCTAAACTCTACCTTCTTTTAGCCTGAGGTAGATTTAGGCAATAACACTATGTTTATGTGTTTTGTATTGTTTTTAATATGACATATTACTCTCATGATATGTGATAATGGAGTTTTCTTCTATTGGGCTGGTATGACATTCTATATGTCCTTCAACATGTTTTTGTCACTTCATGATTCACATGATGATGTGAAAAGGCAACAATATCACTTGTTGCTTTGGTTGCTTTTGGGGGAGTTTGGCTTGTCCATCTTACATGGAGGAGATGGAGGATGGCAGTAAGATGCCCTACTCCGGTGGTTACTATTGGGAAAATATGGTTTGACACTTTGGTCTACCTATATATCTCTATTTATTTTTTCATAATGTTGGAATGATGATTGGAACCAACAAGGCCAATAGGGCTATAGATGAGGGCATGTCAATGCTCAATGTACTTCATGAAACATGGGATGAAGAGATGAATTGTAAGATGGATTTTTTTCTTTATGGAAAGAAACACTTTATTTTCTGTATCTCATGTATTGATGATGATGTTGGACATCATATGGTTGTCACTTGGTACTCCATGATGGAAGGAGGACATATAACCATACAGTTGGAGGTCATTCTATAAATTCTTGAGAGACAACTTTGGAACCAAACATGCATGAAACATTGCAGCAAATGGAGGAGGCCTTCCTTATGTGGATGCCATTTGGAGGGAAATGGATGTATTTTTCATCTACTTTTGCAGTTACTTGAGGACAAGCAACGTTTTGGCCGGGAGGACTGTAATATTCCCAAATTTTCACATGATATTTGGAATATTATAGTTCTTAATTTTCTTAATGAATTAAGTAAATAAAAGGGTGGAGGGACCCATAATCCTCAAGATGAATAAATATCCACTTTTTATGTGTGAATGTGGATTAATTAAGCCTATATCTACATAAAGGAGGTAGTGGAGCAACTACTAATGTGAATGGATGGGAAATCATGTCTCATTAATGAGATAGATCATGGAGGTTGAAGCAGTCAAACTGAGATCATGGAAGGCATCTAATGAAAGATCATAGAGCATTCATGATGAAGTGATGGAGGAAGTGATGCAATTAATTCACACATGATGGAGAGGGTGTACATTGCATCTAGACATGATGGAGGACTTGGAGAGATAGCGTAGTCAAACATGGAGGATTATGTCCACATACACAACACATTTTAAAGGTGGGCCAAGGCATGGGAAGGCTCATAAACTATTTAAAGGAGATGAAGGAAACAATTAAGGAAGGCTATTGAATATAGATTTTGAGGTTTGTTTAGATCTGGAATTTTTAGGTGACATTCCATGCTTTCTTTGGCTATTTAGCTAAGATTGCAAGTGTTGTTTAGCACAGGGTGTTCCTAGTCGGGAATCCCTCCTCTTTCTTTGAGTGATATCTAAGGAAGATGTTTGTAATTAATTATAAATCAGGAATTGGTGCCACATATATTTCCCATCATCTGCAAAACATCTACCCTCAGGAATTATGCAATTTTTGAAGTTCAGTTTGGAGGTGGAGGCTGTCTTCAGTATTTCAGCTGGAGAACTGATCTAGGATTATTCCTATCACCTTGGGCTTTAAGATCAGCTTTCCTAGGGCTTCATTTCAGATCTAGAATCAGGCCAAACATTATTAACCTCATATCAGCATCAGTCCCATCAAGGATTGTGTAGTCCATCATTGCAGATCGAAAGGAGGAAGGAAGTTACTAGTATTTCAGCTAGTAATCTTGTGAGGGATCATCCCCTCACCTTTCCATCCCTATTTCCATTAGCTTGGAGGTTATTGTAGCATATTTCAGCAGGCATAGAACCTATCCCGCTTGTACAACGTAGTTTCTATAGCAGCAACATATTCAGTTGCTGCAATCTGAAGGAGGAGGAAGAGGAGACAAGATCTCAAGCTCCTAGCTTGTAGATCTGAAGGAGGGATCAACCCTCAAAGATCAAATATGTTTGTATAACATATTGCAGCCATCTTTGGATCAGATATAGCTTTAGATATTTATAGCCCAGAAGTCAAAGGATCAAACCCTAGGAGGGTGATTTTCCAACGTTGTAGATCTGGAAAATCCTTTCTAGGTTATCTTGGGTTCCCATCACATTGGCCAGATCTTGAATCTTGGCATCATCGGAGCTCCTGAGCTCCCTAGATCTACATTTCCTTTTGCAACAGTTTCATGTATATTAGCAGTAGAAGGGACAACCAAGTATTTCTTCCTATAAGCTCACCAGTTACGTAGTGCTAGTTGTAGCATCATTGCATGATGATTCTAGGCCATCTCTTGGGCTAGATCTACTCATCTTTTGTACATTGTGTAACTGAATCCTCTCCATATAATAAAATGGCTCAACTTCTCTTTATATTCAGATGTTGTCCTTAGATTTATTGTTTACTTAGTTGCAGTCCTTATATTGTGTTTCAGTATTAATTCATTCTCCCTTTTGGGATATTACAAATAGGTCTACAAGAACTCGATCGTCGAGTTTGGCTTTGCACAAACTATGACTTCGCCGCCATTCGTGGAGATGGTCTGAGATATGAACTATGGGGGTTTACCTAAAGTGGGTCAGTAAATCCATTCCAGAATCATGGTGGATGGGTAACCGAAAATAGGTCAGGAACGCAGTGGTGAGGGTGCTAAAGGTTCCATGTGTAGCAGAGGGTTTCTCAACATACCATTTTGCTTCTACTCCGGTTAGAGTGTGTTGAAACAACCTCAGTTGAATAGTATCATCAACAATGTTGTTCAACGGAAACCACAGGTGGAAAGTCATGAAATTATTTCTGGGGTCTTTCGCTTGCTTCCCTTTGAAATTTGGTATGTCCGAAGGGAGCTTCATGGGCATGGGAGGCCATATGGGGTTGTGTGCAATGGGGTAGTTTGTCAACTTGGTTAAATATTGTAGATTTAACGAAGCTAGAAAAGGTGACTGCGAGGTTGTATGCATTGCGACTTGTGAAAACACAATGTTTTGGTTAGGAATAGGGTTTGTCTATGATGTACCTTGCTATGCATTCGACTGGCTACCCGAATGGGTAGCACTCCTTTGCCCTCTAGGGGTTGTGGGAGGTGTTAGGTCCCTGTAATTTTTCATATTGGCAAGACTAAATAGACAAGGGTAACATCAAACCAACTTTGGAGTCCTAGGACCTAGCCTTCCTGGTCTCAAAGAGGGCTCTCTCTATATTTGTATAAAATATATAACTTGTTTGATTTAGGATGCTGATTTTAGGCTAGTTAAAAGGATAGGGTTGTTTGTTTTGTTTTTTTAGTTGGGTTTCTTGTTAAGAAGAACAGATAGAGTAAGAGAAATTCAAAACATTGGGCCATGGGGTCTATGAAAGGCTTGAAAAGTACAACAATAAATCAAGGATGTTTCACAGGGAAAGTTAGCAAAGCCAAATGGATCTTAATAGCTTATGTGGGTATGAAATGAACATCAAATTGTGAGTTTAGAAGGTTTAAAGGGAAATTAAGAATCCTTTAACATATACTAGAAAAAGAAAAGCCTTCAAGATCACTATGCTTAAGAAATAACCAAAGGACATGGCACACCATAAACTTCTTTGGCCAGACTTCACCAAGTAAAATTTAAGACAACAATCCAGCAAACCCTAGAGAGCAGGGAACTCCTAAATTCGCTAGCTATTTACCTTTAGACTAAGAAAACACTTAAGATAACAATTTAGTAATGATTAATGAGCAGCGAACTCCTAAGTTCTTTAATCAGACTATAAAGACCTTAGAAATGACTTTTCAAGATAGACCAAAGGACAGGGCAAACCATAAACTCTTTATCCTAAACCCTAGTAAGAAAATTTCAAATAAAGGACTCAAAAGCAATGTTTCAAGCTACACCGAAGGATAGGGCATACCATAAACTTCTTCAGTTTGACTCTTATTAAACCATTTTCAATACAACAAGATAGGTGGTGTTAGTCATTAGTATTTTTCTCTATCTTTGGATGAATATAGATTTATGGCAGCCTTCTGAAAACAATATTTATTGAAACATTATGTGTTTTCAGAAATCTCACTATTTTCATTATCCTTATAAACCTATTTTCACTATTCCTTAGTTGGTCTTCTCAAGGTCACCTTGTTGCTCTTATAAGACTCATTATGGGATTATACCTCTCATTTTCATCCTTCTTTCCTACCCAAAACCTCATTTCTCCATTCTCCCTCCAAGACAATATTTCTGGCTCATTCCCATGCCTCTTTGAGCATAATAACCTATGAAAATGCTCTATTTTCACTTGAAAATCTTTAAGTCAACATCTCATTCAAAATCAGCTCAAAAGCATTCTCACTAGGTCATTAGGGTTTTTCAATTTTCAAGGTCTTATCCTTTCATTCCTATGAGGTTAGTACACATATGAGAAGGAGTGATTATGATCATCATGTTGTTAAAGCCTCAGTGAGCAAAAGAAAATATAGCTCCATGACTTCAACAACCTGCAAAGCGAAAAGTGTCAAAGAGTATCAATGATAAAAGGAAGAAGACTTCAAAACAATAGGAAGTGTTTTTTCAAAGATAAATCAAATTCCACATGCCAACACATCAAATGTCAAAATATTTTTTCTTGTTCCAAGCATGCCCAAGTCATCATTGTTCATAAGCACTATACCCTAATTTCATCTCCCACTGAGCTAGGGTTTTCTATGAAAAAGATCCATATAAGCAGAGGTTCCATAAGGTAGGTCATTTCAGAAAGTATGAAGCCATACCAACTCATAAACATCATGCCTCCATCATTTTCCAAGAATTCATTCCAAGGGACAAATCATTTGCCACACACAAGGCAATTTTCGCTTCAAATTGGGTTTCCGAACAAATAAATATCAATTTGACAAAATTGAGAGATAATTTGTCAATAATAGGTCAAGGAAGAAAAAAATCCTTCAGAGTTTACACAGGTATCATGGTTGGGTAGAAATGTTAAATTTACAGGTGCTACAAGAGGTTTGCTGCACTTCTGGAGTGACCTGGGGAAAATCAAGTTTATCATAGCTGGAGTGTCCAAATGACTTTCATGATGAGTAAAATGACCACTAGACTGGAAGAGATTTCCAATGAGCTATCATGAGCTCAATTTGGAGTTGAGGAAGGCCTCCAAAAGTTGCCTGCACCAGCACTCTGCATTTCTGCACCCTCATTCAGCACTTTTTGACCAGTATTGGGAGAATCAAATTTTGATACATCAAATAAAATCCAATTAGAAAACAAAAGGTATATTTGGAAATTAAACTTCAAGATATTTCCAACGAGCTATCCTGGGCCCAATTTTGACACTGGAAAGACCTCCAAAAGTGGCCTACAAAACAATGTTGTGATTTTTCATCCTGGCATTGCGTGTTCAGAAGTTTGGCACTGCGCCTTCAGGCAATGGTGCTGTGCACATAGACAGAGGAGTTTTCTAAGGGTTGGGGTCACTCAAATCACATCAAATATTCTCCAAATTCTTTCCAAAGTCTTCCAAGCACTCTTGAGTGGTAAGTACATAACATGAACATTGCTTTGAAGCTATTTCACCACTCTTTCTTTGAATGGAAATGAAACCCTAAAGGAAACCATAAGTTTTAGCTTGAGATCACTATTTTATCCCTATTTCATCCTCAAAGAAAATTAGTCACAGAAAGGGTAATTTCACTGATCTAGGGTCTTACATTCATCTAGTTCTCCCCTTCACTCACTCCCTTCATTTGTTCAAACTGCCATTTCATCCCCTTCTCCTCATCTCATTTCACTTGCACCCTAGGGTTTCAAAATCAAAATTTAAATATGTTAGGGGAATAAGACAATAGAATTATTGGCGAGTAACAAATTCCAAGGAGAAATTATCACAAAGGAGGATTATCTTCTGAGTTCAGAACCTGCAAGTGAGAAAAATGGATAAAGTTTGGCACTTCTGTAGAGGTGTTGGAAGATTTATCAGCAGAAAGTACTGATGATGTAGACTGTCTACTCTTGAATGAAAACAACTTACAACAAGGGAAAGAGGAAAAAATCGGTCTTTTATATGACAAGGGTTATAAACTTGATAGTCCATTTTAGTGCGAAAGTAGTGATTACTTGCAAGAAAGTGACATGGAGGAAGCACACAAGGCCAAACATGAAGAAAGTCTATCAGAAAATATTGATGGAATATAAAAAAAGGTAAGGTGAAATGGAAAGAAATGAATGAAATTGAAAGGACTATAGAGAAATTAGAAGAAAACACTGATGATTGTTGTAAGGAATTGCAACCACTTTGAGTTTTGAAAAAGGTGGCCAGAGAAGGTGGAAAAGATGAGTTGAACTCTATGGTGGAAAATATAGTAGATTTTGAAGATGCTACTAATGGCACGGGACATTACCTTCCCCAAAACACAAATGAAACATGGAGGAAGAGGAAAACCTTCATCATGAGCAAGAGAGGGAGTTTTACTTGGTGGGCTTGGATGACGTAGATGATCATGACAACTCAAGACTGATCATCTAAGAGAAAGATGCCAGGATCAAGAAATTGAAGAACAAATTGAAGGAAACCCTAATCGAGTGAAAAGAGAAAGAGAAGCTCAATGTCCTTTATGATGTGTTCCTCCAAGCCTGTAAACCTTAATCAGCAAGCTAAATTCCAATTTTGGCACTTTTGTGCACATTTTGAATTTTTGACAGTTTGACTTGTAGAAAATTGGCCAAACGCGCGGCGCCAATGCCATCTAAATGGAAAAATGTCAGCATATTCATGTTCCTAATGAAACATACATAAACCTTAGAACATTTCAGAGGATTTGGAGCAAAACTGGTCCCTCAAAAGGCTAAAAACAACCACAAAATCACCTTTCTGCCCACTTTTTGACCCTAGCGCCGCACATTTACCAGTCTTGGGATAATTGATTTTTGATAGGGAATATGGGAACCCTTTTGAAAAATTAAGGTATATTTTGAAAATAGACTTAGATACCTTTCCAATGAGCTATCATGGAGCTCATTTGGACACTGCGAAGGCCTCCAAAAGTTAGTTTCAAAACATGTCATTTTTCCTTCCTTGGCACTGTGCATTTGCACTGCCGCTGTGCACCTGTACCTTGGAGCTGTGCCCTTATCAGGAGTTATTAAAAAAGATATTTTGAAGCCTTAAAGTCAAACTTATTCCAAAATTAGCTCAGGGGTTGAGTTAGGACTTATTATTTCAATGAATGAGTCTTAGATATTTTTCCTTGGACCTTGCATGGTCTCAAAGGTCAAAATGCATTAACTATGTAATAAATGACATCTAAAACCCTAGATAGGGTTTCAACTCCTCATTTTGCAGATAAATACTACATGTATGCTTGATAATTTTTGTTGGTTTTTGGTTGATTGTTGAGCTCAATATTACATAGATTTTGAGTTGTGAAGAAATTGGTTTTGGAGCTTTGTGACTGTTTTGGATTGAATGTTAATGGAGCAAGCACATTCATAGGATTCATGGACATTGTCAAATGGTGATTTTATACTAATCTAGTTATTGTTTCTTCTTATGTTTTCCATATTGTTCATCCTTTCTCCTATAACATAGCAGAAAATTTAGGTTAAGATATGTTGTTAGAGGCACCTTAACTCTGTCTGCTTTTTGTTGTTTAGATGTTTTCCTTTGCTAGGTCTGATTGGAGAATTCTTAATTTATTTCTGATTCCACATATCTTGTTGTCTTGAAAATGGTTTAATAAGAGGCAAACAAAAGAATTTTATGGTATGCCCTGTCCTTTGGTGTAGCTTGAAACATTTTTTTTAAGGCCTTTTCTTTGAAGTTTACTGATTAGGGTTGGCTAAAGAAGTTTATGGTTTTCCCTATCCTTTGGTCCATCTTGAATAATCACTTTGAAGGTATTTAAAAGTTTTATAGAATAGTTTAGGAGTTCCCTGCTCTTTAATCATCACTTATATGTTATCTTAAATGTTTTCTTTATTTGAAGGTAAATAACTAGAGAATTTAGGAGTTCCTTGCTCTCTAGGGTTTGCTGGATTGTTGTCTCAAAGTTTACTTGGTGAAGCTAGGCCAAAGAAGTTTATGGTGTGCCCTGTCCTTTGGTTTTTTCTTAAGCATAATGCCCTTATAGACCCTTATTGTTCTAATATATGCTAAAGGATTCTTAATTGCCCTTTATACCTACTACACTCACAATTTAATGTTCATTTCACACCCACATAAGCTATTAAGATCCATTTTTCTTTGTTAACTTGCCCTATGAAACACCATTGATATATTGTTGTACTTTTCAAGCCTTTCACAGACCCCATAGCTCAATGGTTTTAATTTCTCTTACTCTATATGTTCTTCTTGACAACCAACCCAACCAAACCAAACAAAACAAACAAACCCTATCATTTTAACTAGGCTAAAATCAATGTCCTAAATCTATCAAGTCATATCTTTTTTACAAATATAGAGAGAGCCCTCTCTGAGTCCAGGAAGGCTAGGTCCTAGGACTCCAAATTTAGTTTGATGTTACCCTTGCCTATTTTGTGTTGCCAATCTGACAAATTACATGGACCTAACATAATGGTGACTCCACTGGGGAACACTCATTGAAAATCTTAGTGTTATATAAAGAACTCAAAAAATCCAAAAACATCTCAAGATTGGTATCTAGTTGCTGACGGTGGACATCAGCCTGTCTCAAGAAAGTTTTAAATCATCCACCTGGCGACTCTACAACTCTCAATATACCTAAAGACTCCACTGGTAGAAGAATCTATATTGGTTATAAAGATGCAGTAATCCTTTCCTTTGAATAATTGATAAATATGAATCCAAGGATACAACGCAGGTATGCCCCAATGAACAGAGATCACATTCATGGATTCCCCCACAAAATGGCTCAAATAAATTGGGACACAAACCTGCCTATGTTTCAAGATGAAAAGTTTGATGACCCCTTGTTACATCTCATCAAATTTCATATACATACATGGAGGTTAAAATTTTAATGGCATGAGGACTGCCTCATGAAAATGTTCATGGTGACATTAGAAGGGGAAGCAAGGGAATGGTATGAAGGGCTGAAACCTGGTAGTTTGCTCTCTTTAAATGAGTTCCACAAGGTGTTTTATGAGCATTATAAAGGAAACTATCCATCTCTATCATTAGCTGAAAATTGTTGTGATAAATCCGGAGATCTCATAGAATACCTTGCAAATATTGATGAAGATTTGAGAAATTGGCATCCTGAGGATCTATTAGAGGCAATTCATGAATTTCATGCTCAAGTTAATTGTCGTGACAATCAGGAGAAGTTGGTTGAGCATGAAATAAATAAAGGAAAATAAGAGAATCCACAAGATCTCTCTGAAGGGATAGTTGATGATTCAACTGCTCCTTTGTTTGAGGCTCAAGAAGACATCCAACCTTATGATCTTTCAAAAGAGAAAGAAAAACACTGTGTTTCAATCCCATGAAAAGAAGAAGCTATTGGCCATAAACACTCTCCTTTTAATCCCAACTACCATAGATCAGAAAATAAACTTATAGGTCAACATATGGTGGAGTAATCTGCTGATCTAGTGTGCATATTGGATAATGTTCCTTATATGAATAAGCTACCCAAGTATGGTCAATATGATGAATATTATGTTCTCCAGGCTCAAGCTAAAAATACAGAAAAATAAATAACTATTTTTTGGGACAAAGACAATCATTTTCAATAGCTCAAATATAGTGATCAACAAATACAAATTAGCTATGAGAGTGAAGAAGAAAGTGCAGAAAGTTTGGAAAAAAGGGAAGGATATTTACCTCTTTGTTGTGCTTCATTTTATTTCATCAAAGAAAACCTTAATACAATAAAATATCAGCGGTCTTTGGGTATTTTTATTAACAACAAATAATAAATTCAACCTCATTATCAGCCTTCACATGAAAAAGAAAACAATTTCTATCCAATACAAAGAGAACAAGGACTACCTTCTCCTTTATCTGAAGAAGAGATCAATTAGATTCTCAACATGCAACCAACCTATACAATTTTATATAAAGAGATTATTTCTATCTGTTCTACCGCTGATTTATGTATTGCAACCTTGCCTCATGAAGAAACAAGAGAACATATTGATACTGGGGCTGTACTACCTTCTTAGGAAGACTTATTTCCAAAGAGTGCTCCCGCTCATCAAAATGATGGCTTCCAGATAGAACTCAGCCCACTCAATCAGAGCATATCAGGTTTTCTAGAGGAAAACATTGCAATATATTATGAGGCTGCCAAGACAGATGATCATGAAGAGGGGGAAGATATTCTTTCTCAAAATAATCCCAATCTTAACAACTTGGAGCAAGGAATGGTCCTGTATATAGCTGGTTATTCATATCCTCAGAGCCAGGTATTATTTCAAGATCTCTTTGCTATTTTCTTAGAGGAATATAAAGAGGAAACATGCTATGCCAGGAATGGTTTGTTGTAGTGTAAAGAAGATCTTGAGCACTGTTGTTCAAAAGCAAGTGAGATGGGAGTGGCCTTTTTCTTTTTTCAGCATACATAAAGGGTGAAATGAAAACCAATCATCTAGTCACTTACTTGATTGGCTGCATTGGAGAAGGGAGTTCACCTAGTCAAAATATACCTCCAAGTTAGACTAGGATAGATAGGTATTTCAAATAAGCTCAATACTATGAGCATCTTTTTAGTTTTAGATTATTTTAACAAAAAGAGAGAAAAAGAACAAAAAGAGAAAAGAGGGTAGATAAAAAATAAAAGGTAAAGCCCCATACCAAAAAAAGAATGTTTCTAAAAGTGTGCAAGTCCAAGTGCCACTACTTTTGATAAAGTAAAATATTGTTCATTCATACAGCCTAACCATGATTGAACATGTTTTAAATTTATGCTGATAAGTTAGAAAATGAAGATTTGCCAAATGGTTTAAACTTGGCTTATCAGAAGAATAGGTTAGGAAAAGATACTGGTTCCCAAAGCTCAAATCTGAACCAAAGAGAAAAGAGAGGGATGAATGACAAGTTTTGAATTATAGCCCTCAAGTTTCTAGTTTTACTTGTGCAAAAAAAAAATCTGTGTGCAACTTGTCCAAAACGCCACAGCTCATGACAAATCAAACTTCTCAACCTTGATTTGGTCATGTTTTAAATTTTATGTTAGTAGATTAGAGAATGAAAATATGTCAAACTGTTTAATCTTGATGGATAAGTAGATTAGGTAGAGAATAAAAGAGCTCATCAGTCTAATCTGAGCCTTTGGATAATATCAGGTTAGAAGTAGATAGTTTGTGATTTCAAAAGAAAACATGATGTCCAGGGTTTTCCAGTCTAAATGCACCCAAATGAAGAAAAAATGCTAGGAAAAGTATGATGGGTAGGTAGAATTGAGTCGAAGCAAGCATGTTTTTCAGATTTAAAGGTCACAGCTTCAAAGAACAGCAACAAATCAACAATTGAAGAATGATGAATCTACCAAGTAAAATCAAGGCACTGGTCTACAATTTCCAGATATTTGAACTCTGATGTTCTTGACACCTCCCAAGGAAGCTTCCCTCCCTAGATGGAGCCACTGCTAGTCATCAATATTTTTTGCTATCTTTGGATGACTATAGATTTATGGCAGCCTTCTGAAAACAATATTTATTGAAACATTAGGTGTTTTCAGAAATATCACTGTTTTCATTATCCTTATAAACCTATTTTAAATATTCCTCAGTTCGTCTTCTCAAGGTCACCTTGGTGCTCTTAATAGACTCATTATGGGCTTATACCTCTCATTTTCATCCTTATTTCCTACCTAAAACCTCATTTCTCCATTCTTCCTCCAAGATCATATTGCTGATTCATTCCCATGCATCTTTGAGCATAATAACCTATGACAATGCTCTGTTTTCACTTGAAAATATTTAAGTCAAAATCTCATTCAAAATCAGGTCAAAAGAATTCTCACTAGGTCATTAGGGTTTTGCAATTTTCAAGGTCTTATCCTTTCATTCCGATGAGGTCAACACACATATGAGAAGGAGTGATTATGATCATCATGTTGTCAAAGCCATTTTGTCAAAGACTCAGTGAGAAAAAGAAAACCGGCTCCATGAATTCAACAACCTACAAAACAAAAAGTTTCAAAGAGTATCAGTGAGAAAAGGAAGAAGATTTCAAAACATTAGGAAGTTGGTTTTTCAAAGATAAATCAAATTCCACATGCCAACACATCAAATGTCAAAATAAGTTGTCTTGTTCCAAGCATGCCCAAGTCATCATTGTTAATAAGCACTAAACCCTAATTTAATCTCCCACTAAGCTAGGGTTTGCTATGAAAAGGAGGCATATGAGCAGAGGAGCCACAAGGTAGGTCATTTCAACAAGTATGAAGCCATACCAACTCATAACAATCATGCCTCCATCATTTTCCAAGAAGTCATTCCAAGGGACAAATCATTTGCCACACATAAGGCTAGTTTCGCTTCAAATTTGGGTTATGAACAAATAAAGATGAATTTGAAAAAAGTGAGAGTTTTTTTTCTCAATCATAGGTCAAGGAAGAAAAACCTCCTTCAGAGTTTACATAGGTATCATGGTTGGGGAGAAATTTTAAATTTACAGGTGCTACAAGAGGTTTGCTGCACTTCTGGAGTGACCTGAGGAAAATCACGTTTTGTAATAGATGGAGTGTCTAAATGACTTGCTTGATGAGTCAAATGACAACTAGACAGGAAGATATTTCCAATGAGATATCATGAGCTCAATTTGGAGTTGAGTAAGTTCTCCAAAAGTTTCCTGCACCAGCACTCTGCATTTCTGCACCCTCATTCAACACTTTTTGACCAGTATTGGGAGAATCAACTTTTGACAGGTCAAATCAAATTCAATCAGAAAAAAAAATGTATATTTAGAAATTAAACTTCAATATCTTTCCAATGAGCTATCCTAGGCCCAATCTGGACACCTCCAAAAGTGGTCTGCAAAACAGTGCTGTGTTTTTTCATCCTAGCTCTGTGCGTTCAGAAGGTTGGCACTGCGCCCTCAGCCAGTGGTGTTGCATGCTTAGACAGAGGAGTTTGATAAGGGTTGGGGTCACTCGAATCACATCAAGTCTTCTCCAAATTCTTTCCAAAGTCCTCCAAGCGCTCTTGAGTGGTAAGTACATAGCATGAACCTTGCTTTGAAGCTATTTGACCACTCTTTCTTTGAATGGAAATGAAACGCTAAAGGAAACCCTAAATTTTAGCTTGAGATCACTATTTTATCCCTATTTCATCCTCCTTAAAGAAAATCAGTCACATAAAGGGTAATTGAAATGATCTAGGGTTTTACATTCATCTAGTTTTCCCTTCACTCACTCCCTTCATTTGTTCAAACTGCCATTTCATCCCCTTCCCCTGATCTCATTTCACTTGCACCCTAGGGTTTCCAAATCAGAATTTAAAGATGCTAGGGGAAGAAGACAATATCATTATTGGCGAGGAACAAATTCCAAGGAGAAATGATCACAAAGGAGAATTATCTTCTCAGTTCAGAACCTACAAGTGAGAAAAATGGATAAAGTTTGGCACTTCTGTAGAGGTGTTGGAAGATTTATCAGCAGAAAGTACTGATGATGTAGACTGTCTACTCCTGAATGAAAACAACTTACAACAAGGGAAAGAGGAAAAATTTGGTCTTGTAGGTGACAAGGGTTATAAACTTGATAGTCCATTTGAGTGCCAAAGTAGTGATTACTTGCAGGAAAGTGACATGGAGGAAGCACACAAGGCCAAACATGAAGAAAGTCTATCAGAAAATATTGATGGAATATAAAAAAATTTAAGGTGAAATGGAAATAAATAAATTAACTTGAAAGGGATATAAATAAATTAGAATAAAACACTGATGATTGTTGTAAGGAATTGCGGGCACTTAGAGTTTTGAAAATGCTGGCCAGAGAAGGTGGAAAAGATGAGTTGAACTCTATGGTGTAAACTATAGAAGATTTTGAAGAAGCTACTAATGGGACATGACATTACCTTCCCCCAAAAAAAATTGAACATGGAAGAAGAGGAATACCTTCATCGTGAGCAAGAGAGGGAGTTTGACTTGGTGGACTTGGATGACCTAGATGACCATGACAACTCAAGACTGATCATCTAAGAGAAAGATGCCAAGATTAGGCAGTTGAAGAAAAAATTGAAGGAAACCCTAACCAAGTCAAAAGAGAAATAAAAGCTCAATATCCTTGCTGATGTGTCCCTCCAAGCCTCTAAACCTTAATTAGCAAGCTAAATTCCAATTTTGGCAATTTTGTGCACATTTTGAATTTTTGACAGTTTGACTTGCAGAAAATTGGCCAAACGCACATCACCACTGGTGCTGCGCTATTTTTTGGGCCATCCAAAAGGAAAAAGGTCAGCATATTCATGTTCCTAATGAAAATTACATCAACTTGGGAACGTTTCAGAGGATTTGGAGCAAAACCCGTCCCTAACGGCCAAAAACCACCGAAATTCACCTTTGTGCCCTCTTTTTGACCTTGGTGCAACACATTTGCCAATATTGGGAGAATTGATTTTTTACATGGCTGATGGGCACCATTTTAAAAATTGAAAGCATATTTGGAAAATAGACTCAGAGACCTTTCCAATGAGCTATCATGGAGCTCATTTGGACACTACGAAGGCCTCCAAAAGTTAGCTGCAAAACATGCTGTTTTTCCTGCCTTGGTGCTGAGTGTTTGCACTGGCGTTGCGCCCCTGTACCTTGGAGCTGCGCCCTTACCAGGAGTTATTGAAAAAATATTTTGAAGCCTTAAAGTCAAAATTATTCCAAAATTAGCTCAGGGGTTGAGTTAGGAGTTATTATTTCAATGAATGAGTCTTAGATATTTTGGCTTGGGCCTTGCATGGTCTCAAAGGTCAAAATGTATTAACTATGTAATAAATGACATCTAAAACCCTAACTAGGGTTTCACCTCCTAATTTTGAAGATGAATACTGCATATATGCTTGATAAATTTTTTTGGTTGTTGGTTGATTTTTGAGCTCAATATTACATAGATTTTGAGTGGTGAAGAAATTGGTTTTGGAGCTTTGTGACTATTTTGGATTGAATGTTAATGGAGCAAGCACATTCATGGGATTCATGGACTTTGTCAAATGGTGATGTTATAATAATATAGTTATTATTTCTTCTTATGTTTTCCATATTGTTCATCCTTTCTCTTATAATAGAGCAGAAAATTTAGGTTAAGATATGTTGTTAGAGGCACCTTAACTTTGTCTGCTATTTGTTGTTTAGATGTCTTCCTATGCTAGGTCTGATTGAAGAATTTTTAATTGATTTCTAATTCCACCTAGCTTGTTGTCTTGAAAATGGTTTAATAAGAGTCAAACCAAAGAATTTTATGGTATGCCCTCTCCTTTGGTGTAGCTTGAAACATTGTTTTTAAGGCCTTTTATTTGAAGTTTACTGATTAGGGTTTGGCTAAAGAAGTTTATGGTTTGCCCTGTCCTTTGGTACATCTTGAATAGTCACTTTGAAGGTCTTTAAAATTCTGATTGAAGAATTTAGGAGTTCCCTGCTCTTTAATTATCACTTATATGTTATCTTAAATGTTTTCTTTCTCTGAAGGTAAATAGCTAGAGAATTTAGGAGTTCCCTGCTCTCTAGGGTTTACTGGATTGTTGTCTCAAAGTTTACTCGGTGAAGCTAGGCCAAATAAGTTTATGGTGTGCCCTTTCCTTTGGTTTTTTCTTAAGCATAGTGACCTTATAGACCCTTCTTGTTCTAGTATATGCTAAAGGATTCTTAATTTCCCATTAGACCTAATACACTCACAATTTAATGTTCATTTCACACCCACATAAGCTATTAAAATCCATTTGGCTTTGTTAACTTGCCGTATGAAACACCCTTGATTTATTGTTGTAATTTTCAAGCCTTTCACAGACCCCATAGCCTAATGGTTTGAATTTATATTAATCTATCTGTTCTTCTTGACAACCAACCCAACCAAACAAAACAAAACAAACAAATCCTATCATTTTAACTAGCCTAAAATCAACATTCTAAATTTATCAAGTCATATATTTTTTACAAATATAGAGAGAGCCCTCTCTGAGTCCAGGAAGGCTAGGTCCTAGGACTCCAAAGTTGGTTTGATGTTACCCTTGTCTATTTGGTCTTGCCAATCTGAAAAATTATAGGGACCTAACAGGTGGAATCAGAAAGAAATTAAGAATTCTCCAATCAGACCTAGCAGAGGAAAACATTAGAGAAATAGAGAGCAAGCAGACTTAAGGTGCCTCTAACAACATATCTTAACCTAAATTTTATGTTCTATTGCAAGAGAAAAGATGAACAATATGGAAAAAAGAAGTAAAAAAAATACAATATTAGGATAACATCACCATTTAGACAAGTTTATGAATCTTGTGAATATGCTTGCTCCATTGATATTCAGTCCAAAACAATCACAAAGCTCCAAAACCAAACTTCTTTCACAACTCAAAGTCTAAGAGATTTTTAGCTCAACAATCAACCAAAAAAAATTATGAAGCATACATGTAGTATTTATCTACAAAATGAGGAGGTGAAACCTTAGCTAGGGTTTTGGAAGTCATTTCTTAAATAGTTAAATGCATTTTGACCTTTGAGACCATGCAAGGCCCAAGGCAAAATATCCAAAAGTCATTTATTGCAAAAATAACTTCTAACATAACTATTTGAGCTAATTTTGGAAAATTTTTGACTTTAAGGCTTCAAAATATCTTTTTCAATAACTCGTGGTAAGGGCACAGCTCCAAGGTACAAGGGCGTAGTGCCAGTGCAAACGCGTAGTGCCAAGACTGAGAAAATAACCTGTTTTGCAGTCAAATTTTGGAGGCCTTCCCGGTGCCCAAATGCGCTCCATGATAGCTCATTGGAAAGCCTGCCCTGTCTAGTTTCTAAATCTGCTTCCATGTTCTATAATGGTGCCCATTTGACTTTTCAAAAACCACTTCTCCCAAGACTTCTAAATGCACAGCGCTAGTGCCAAAAAGAGGGCAGAAAGGTGATGTTTCGGTAGTTTTTGGCCTTTTTGCGGGATCAGTTTTGCTCCAAATGTTCTAAATTTTTTTGAGGTTGATGTACTGAGCATGAGGAATGTAAAAATTCTTAACTTTTTTCATTTGAGTGCCCCGAAAAAGAGCGCAACGCTAGTGGTGTTGTGCGTTTGGCCTTATTTTCTGCAAGCCAAACTGTCAAAAAATCAAAATTTGCACCAAAGTGCCAAAAATGGATTTTGATTTACTTATTATGGTTAGGAGGCTTGGAGGGACACCTCAACAATAATATTCAATTTTTCCTTCTCTTTTTCCTCCTTTAGAGCCTGAATCTTTGCATGGGCTCATTTGAGCCTTGCCCTTACAATCCTGTTTCTCATGGCATAATGTCTTGCCATCTTCCTTTGCATGTCAGTGTCTCTATTGGCCTTCTCTAGCTGACCCTCCAGGTGCAAATGGGCTCTCTCTAGCCAAGATTATCTATCTTTGCTAATTTCTATGGCAAGCAGCTCACTTGGAGTGAGATGCTCTGCCAATTCTGCCTCTTTCTCCCTTTCTCGGGCTAAAACCATCTTCAACCCAATTGTCCTTGGTCTCTGCCTAGGAAGCTGTTCTTCCTCATCCTCATTTTCATCAAAAGTGCCCAAGGTCTCATCTAGAAAAGCCTTGGCCTTTCCAGCCTGTTTCTGAGCTCTGATTGCCCTGACCTCACTGATGGCCTGCTTTGTCTTCAACTGCTGATTCTCTAGCTCAAAAAAGTTGATCACATTATTTTCCCTACAAATATTAGCTTGAAGCTCACTAATCTTGGCCTCCTTGCTTTTGAGAAACATATTGGTAATCCTCTCCTCATCCTCATCCTCATCATCAAGGTCAGTTAATTGAAACTCTTGCTCAGTTTCATGCTTGTTCTCCTCCTCAACAGTGATAGGTTCTACGACCTTTCCTTTTCCTTTATCAACCTGTTTTGCTGATGAAGAAGGCATGGCACCTTTCACATAAAGTGCAAAAAACACATGCATGTAGCCCCTCCAGTATGTCAAAGGAAAAGGCTCTATGTCACTCATTTTAGTGCCATCTTTCTCAATGTTCCCATCATTTCTTGATTCTTTGTCATCATGATATGAGAGTGAAGGGTTGTGGAAAGGTGATGTGGAAGGGTCATCATGGGGTGAAGGAATGTGAGTGGGTGGAGATGTATAAACAACTGGAAGTGATGGAGAAGTGGATATGGGGTGATGAGAAGATGAAAGAATATCTTGCTAATGATGGCCATTTGAAGTAGTGAAAACCTCATGGGCAATGAAGGTATCCCATGGAATGTTCTTCTGTTGGAGCTGGTGCATAACCATTGTAATATCCCAAAATAGGGATTTTCTACAACAACAAGAATACCCTAAGGTATTAAAAATTTGGATATCAGCAAGAAATCAGCGTATGTAGTGTATTAAATCACATAGCCATCAAATAACAATCACAACATCAAACTATGTCTCCAAGTGGGAAAAAGCAATAATATTGGCCCCAAAAACGTTATTTTTTGAAGATGGAGTTATAACAGTGGAAAATAATGGTTGTGTCCCTTAGTATATGTAATATATGACATGCATGCAAAATAGTTTCAGAAAAAAAATTCCTTTAGCCTAGTTAAACAGGCCTCCCAAGCTCAAAATAACTTAAAATTGATGAAACCCCAAGACTGCAACACAAATGAATTGCTGCATAAAGAGACTACACAGTATAATGGAGATAAAACTTAGAAAATAGAGAGAAAAATTATATCTTCTATTAAATTAGTCAATGAGGCATAAAAACAAAGATCTAGTCTCTTTTATATAGATCCAAGAAGACCCGGCAAAGGTTTCTTGACATAAAAGATATACAAGGAAGAGCTGCTACAGATATGTGGCTGAATCATGCTGTATGACTGAAGCTCTACATAATAATGGCTGAACATGCAAAGAAATGGCTGTAGACTCTCCTTCTAGCTCTCCCAAAGAAAGACTAATCCTCCTCTTGGGAAACTAGCTCATAAAAGTGGGGTTTTGACCCCTCCCACTGCACACCTTAAGAAATAACATAGTTTTATGAAGGGAATGCATTTTTGCTGAAGGTAAGTGATTGGAACTATTTGTGCTCAACCTAGTGTTCCTAAATTGAGTTCATTAATTGTCAACCAGGGTTGGTAAACTGCTGAAGTGTGGTGCACTATATGTGCCTAGGTATTTGTTTCTCACTACGTTGTGTTTAGTGTTTTCTGATGTTTTTGGTTTTATTGTTTTATGTTTGAAAAGGGAAAGAACTAAATGATGGTGAAAAGAAGCTATTGGCCTAAACTATGGATGGCAAATAACAAATGCAAATACTAAAACAGAACAAAGCCTAAACTATGGCTAGCAAACAACAAATGCAAAGCTTGATAATGACTTCAAGGAAATAAATCACAACATGAGCTTAAACTTATCCAATTCATTCATTAAAGATGTGTTGGAAGAGCTTGGGAAATGGACAAGTTAAGTATAAATGAAGTTCTCCTAACTAAACAATCAAATAATCAACTTACAATGTTACAACATCTCATCCATGGTTAAAGATTTATTGGAACATATTTGGAAAATAACATTTGTAGCATAATAAGATTTCTACTCTAAACTAGCTTCTAATTCTGTTATGCAACTCAATCTAGCACCACTAGGCCTCACTCAAATGTTATAGCTTTCTTTTTTAAAATAGTCTTTGAGAAAAGGCTTATTTGTGAAATGTTAAAAAGGTTGCAAAATAATCCAGGTCTTAGACTGATACTAACTTCTGTCCAAATGATTATGTATTAATATGAGGTTGGAACAAAATAAGTTTTGTAAATAATCAAGATCATGGTATTTAAATTTAACAACTAATACAATTTAAAAATGCAATGGATAACAACTAAATTGGAGTGCTAATACAATGAGCTAAAACTAAACTAGAGTGCTACTAGTCTACTTGAAGTACAGTGAACAATGTTAAATTACAATGCCATTATCAAACTTGAATTGTAGTGACATAGCTGAACTAAATGAATTCTACCTCCGGAGTGTTGTAACTAAATTAACATGCAATTAGTCTATGGAATTCTACAGTCCATCTTGTTCAATATGAATGATATTTTGGAAGAGTTTGTAAAACAAGTATGGCTGTATTATTCAATGCAATTGATCATAAACATAATACTGAAAACAAATACAACTAGAATCTAAGACACCACAGCTATTTCTTATTCGTTGTTAATAGTATTTTGGAAGAGTTTGTAAGAGTAAGACCGGCTGTGACACTTAGTGTAAACAAGCAACTAAAACCTACAATACCACAGTTATGCCTTATTCATCATGATGATATTTTGGAAGAGTTTATTAGAGTAAGTCTAACTGTGATAATTAATGAAAGGAAATGCAACCAAAAACCTACAATACCACAGCTATGCCTTATTCATCGTAATGATATTTTTGAAGAGTTTATTAGAGTAAGTCTAGCTGTGATAATTAATGTAAACAAGTATGAACATAAACTTCAGAAACTTGCCTAACTGGAAATGAAAACAAGACTAAAATACTTATCTAAACTGTATAAACAAGGCTGCTCAGGAGGCAGGGGCCCTCTACCACCGGAGTAGCACGAAATCTACTTCAATATTGACTCAACGCTTTCAAGGAAATGATACTTCTTGCATTAAAAGAGAAATTTCTTCAAAACAGAGTGTTTTCATACTTCAGAAATATAGCAGTAAAACACAAAATCTAACCTTGTCCCTCGGTTTCTCGAGCCATATTTATAATCAAAATTACATAACTGTCTTGAGATAACCTAGGGATAATTTTCTTTCCAAATAAAAACCAAACTAGGACTCTGATGGTGGTCACGTAATAGAATTAAGGACATTTGGACTGTCCTTGTCCTATTAGGAGTCTCTCTCCTAGTTTGAGTTCCCACGTACATAACCGCCTACAGAATTCCGTTCAAGCTTCGTGGAGAGCAACAAATGATGAGGGCATGATGTGGAATACACCCATATGTGTTTTTCTCCAAGATGACACCTGGAACCTGCGTAGACATAAAGACAGCTGCAGAATCGGCCACTAGCTACAGAATGTCTACATTCTGTAGCTAAATCTAGTTCAAACAGTACTACAATGACAAAATCATAAAAAAATAGCAAGTTAGTCATGATATTCATTCTTAAAGAAATTTTAACTAATTTCATTGATCATTTGAGCCTGTGATTAGTAATGGACAAAAGAAATGGAGTGGAATGTGGTGGAAGAAAGAACAGTCTTGGAGCTCAACATACCCCCACTGCTAGATTCTTGCATGTCCTCATGCAACTATTCCAAGAACTCTGAGACCTCTGCAAGAACATCCAACCCTCTTCTTCTGCTTTTCCTGGCAGTAAAAGGCCTTCTGGGCTTCCTGATGACTAACTTGAACCTTAAATTGGTAAGTGCCCTGGTTAACTTTTTATTTCTCTTCTTCAATTTTTCACTGGCCTTATACAACTTTTGCATTTGTAGAGACAGAGTTGAATTCATATCAGTTTTCAGTTTAACCTGCTCTCTCAGAATTTCATTCTCATTCTTGATATGCCTGTTGAGTACTTCTAACTCATACCTATCTCTTCTTAGCATATCAATTTCAGACTTTGGTGGACTAGGGGTTCTGTCTCTACTTTCTGAAGCTTCTTCTCTCCAATGACTCAATATAGTTGTAAATTTCTTACTGTGCGGGGGTCTATTTTAGGAGCTTCTTCGTCAAAATCCCTGCTCGGTAGGTGTTTCTTCGTCTTCTATGTTTATGACTCAGTTTGTTTAAATTTTGTTTTCTTTAGTATCCTCCTCGGTCCGTGGCTCTTCCTCGGTTGAGATGGCCCTTCTCCTTTCTCTCTGGAAAATTTTTCTTATGATCCTCTCTTTCTTAAGCTTCTTCTTAATCCGAACTAATTTTTCTAGAAATCATTGTTTCATTGCTTTCTTGTATTGTTTTACCGGGTTCAGATTTGGAGGATTTCCATTTTCTGCTTCTTTTTTGTAGGTTTATCTTCGGGTGGAGGTTCCTTTGGTTCCTCAAAGTGATTTCTTACCAAGAAGTTTATCCCAAGTATCTCCCATTTTTGCTAAATGATGTTCAATTAAAATCTTGACTAAACCATGGTGGTATAAGGTTGTCTCCGAGAAATTGAATTCTCTTTTGAACACTTGAAGCCATTTTATTTAAACTTTGAAGTAAGAAAAAAGGGAAAATTAAGTTCTTCTTCTAGGAAATGCATTATCAATCGAATATGGTAAACATAGAAAGTACCATATCTACCTTCACGAGTGATGAATTTTTTGCGGGATAAGCAACATGTTCCTCCATTTGTTCTTTAATGCGAGGCTAGGGATACCCTTTTTTAAAAAAAATGACATCCATACCTGGTGACTTGAGTATCGATTCCATGCTTCGTTATGGAATTCTCTATTCTTAAACCACCTTTATCCTTGTCTAGGAAATCCGTTGCTTCCGCAATAAAAGCCCTCCCGTGACAGATGAATTTAATATCTCCAACTTCAATCTCGGCTCCATTAAAAGATCTTGCAAAAGTTTTAGTAACCTCTTTGTGGAAGCCATGAATTTTTCGAGGGAATTGCAACCATCTTGCTTGTTGTAATATTTCTCCGATTTGGGGATAGCCTTCCAAGTACTTAGTGCCAAGCTGGTTCGAGTTCTCACGATGAGGCCCATAACTCTTTTTTCAATCTTCAATTCAATAGTCTTACGCTCACGGTGAGAATGGTCGTTAACAAGTTGTTTTTGCTCCACAAATGTTTTCTCTGTTCACGGTGACAATGGTTGTTATAGAGATGCCTATGTCTCACGAGACCGAAATGGTTAAAATTTGGCTACGGGAAGAATGATATGGAGTGATTGCGGAATGAATATGATGAGGTGAGGATGATGTATATGAGTTGAAAGATATCTCGTGAGAAAAGACGATGGAGAGATTTTGTAACGAATTCAAAAATCATCATTAAATTCTTAGTGACGTGACTAATCCAATCACTTCGACACTTTAACCATTTAGATTTTGAAATGATGATCGGATATGGGTTTTTAAATGGCGGAATAGAAGGAGTTTTATCCAAAGTTTTTGCAGGAGGTTTATTAGGCATGATCAACAAGATTAATTAAAACAACTTTTTGAATAATATATAAGCTGAACTATGCTAAAATTTTTCATGATATGTCACCATAATAATTTCATACCTTTGCCTTTGCTTTGATTTTCTTGTGATCTTCATATGCTTTGTTTTCCCCGAAAATCATTACTTTTTGAGTCTTCATAACTCCCTTGAATTTGCTTGTTCTTGGATATGCGAGGATCATTTTGTTGTAGATCAAATGATTACTAGATAGTGCTTTCGAGGCTCTTTGAGCACGCGGAGATGTACTGTCTGCGTTGCAGAGATATGCTGTTGGCTGACGAATATCTGATTGATTGTAGAATGTACTGTAGAGAACTTGAAATATGGTTTGAAGGTCTGGAATGATGAAGGGTTGTATGAAATGAAATAATGAAATATGGTAGGATGGAGTATGAATGAAATGAATAATGGAGTGGACTGGATCACAACTTGTGAAATGGAGTGAAGTATGAGAAGTGGGCTGCAATTCATGATATGTATTATTTAATTGCAGAAAAAACATCAAACTTTAAAAATCTGGAATTGAAATGAGGTGGATGAAGTATGGAATGAGATGAATGAAATATGGAATGAAGTGAAGTATGAATGAATGAAGTGAAATGGAGTATGGATGAATGAATGAAATGAGATGGACCATAAGTGAAATGGGTCTGCACTTATGATTTTGTAGTAATTTGCTTGCATACAAAATGGAAAAGTTAGAGTGTCGAGAAAAATTACTGATTTTCACTCTATCTTTTACGTATAAACATGCCAATAATTGATTGGTTTTCATGTTTATACTTTTATTTTATTATTATTATTATTATTTTTTATTTTATTTTTATTTTTATTTTTTATTTTTTCAATATATACGACTTTAGAAAATTCAATTAAGTTGATGAAGAAGAAATATTCTTCTTCATTAACTTCACATAACTGTTTCCCGGAACTTCTTGACAAATTCTTCTCTTGAGAGTGGTTTGTGATACTGGCTTCAATCTATGACCATTCACAAGAAAATTAACCTCTTCTTCATCTATTGTCTCGATTTTTATTGCTCCATTGTCAAAAATTTCTTATAATTTCATATGGCCCAAGCCAATGTGTTTGAAATTTACCTTGAAAATCCTTGAACTTTGAATCAAACAAGAGAGCCCAGTCACCTTCTTTGAAATTCTTCTCCTTGATGTACTTTTCATGCTATCTAGTCCTTTTCTATTGGACTATACTTGTTTTTCCCAGGGAGCGCATCTTGTCCGATATCA
The DNA here is from genome assembly GCA_034641835.2 of Pinus albicaulis. NCBI lineage: Eukaryota > Viridiplantae > Streptophyta > Pinopsida > Pinales > Pinaceae > Pinus > Pinus albicaulis. Next base: position 1,659,376,340 of record CM076578.1, on the reverse strand, counting down.
TCCAATTCATTAATGTCTGCTCCAATGCAGTGCTTTTGTGCCTTTGATAGATCAAGTCCTAGTTGAACGCCATTTTGAAAGTTTGAATGCTGGAACTCTATGGGAAACAAAAATTTCTTTCCATAAACAAGTTCATAAGGAGTATGGCCTGTTGTGCTTCTCCATGTAGTTCTATAGGCCCACAAGGCTTGAAGCCTATCTACCCAATCTCTTCTATGTAAATGAACAGTCTTTGTTAGGATCCCTTCAATAACCTTATTAGTAGATTCCACTTGACCATTTGCTTGTGGATGATAGGGGAGTAGATTTTACGTAATCGATTAAAGTACCTCTCCATCATTTGTTCCACTAGCCTTGATGTGAATTGAACTCCTTGATTTGTAACAATTTCCCTTGGGACACCAAAAGCGAGTAAAAATATCCTCAAAAAGAAAGATTAACTACGGATGCTTCGGTAGCAAAAAGTAATGGCTTGGCCTCTACCTATTTGAAGTAACATAATCAGTGCAAACTAATATATATCTCTTTTGTCTTGATGGAGGACTAATAGGTCCTACAAAAATCCAAAGCCCATTTTTCAAAAGGTTGATATATTTTTGATGCGCAATGGCATCTCACCTGAAGGAGAAGGTTTCCCTACCCTTTGGCAAGCTGTCACACCTTTTGACATACTCTTTAACATCTTTAAACAAGGATGGCCAATAATATCCTAAATGAAGGACCTTATAAGCTATCCTCTTATCAGTAAGTGTCCACCACAAGGTTCATCATGACATGCTTTGAGAATCTCGGGCATCTCATCTTCCCGAACACATCTCCTAATGATAAAATGCTGGGACCTGTCTTGTACAACTCATTAGCAACCCATGAATATTTTGCAACTGTCATGAATGATTTTTCTTTTATCTCTTGCATTCATTATTGAAGGAAATTTTCCTAAAACTAAATAATTAGCAATTTTAGCAAACCAAGGAGTCGAGTAGAAATTGCAAAAAGATATTCATCGGGAAATTGATCTTCAACTCGAGTGTCATCTTTGATGTTTTGGAGTCTAGATATGAAATCAACTACTTGTGTTTTGTTTTCCGGAGCCTATCTATAATGGTAATGTTGAATTCTTGTAAAAGCAATAACCCAGTCTTATGACTACTTGCCATTAGTAATTGATTTGTTCATTAAGTATCTAATTGCAGAATGATACGTGTGAACAAAAAGTTTCATAGGCACTATTATATAGTGTACTGCATTTGTTTATGGCATGAACAACGACTAAAAAATCTTTTTTCGGTTACGTATAGTTTAACTCTGCCGGGAGTCAAATTTTACTGAGTATAGTAGATGGCATAAGGAATTAGGTCTTTTTGTCCCAATATCGCTCCTAGACGTATACGAGGCATCTGTTGAAATATGAAAAGGTAACTTCCAGTTAGGTCCCCTTAAAATAGGTGCTTCGTAAATTTTTGTTTTTTGGGGGTCTCAAAGGCTATCTGGCAATCGAGAATTCCAGTGAATTCACAGTCTTTTGAGTAGTAATTTGAAGAGTGGAGATGCTATCGTAGTGAAGTTTTCTATAAATATTCGATAATACCATAAATCCAAGAAAACTCCTAACATCTTTTTGACAACTTGGAATAGATAAGTTAGAGATGACTTCAACTTTTGACTCATCAACTCTAATCCCATCTACTGAAATGTGATGTCCTAAAACAATTCCTTCAGTGAAAGCATCATAAAACACTTCTCATGACTAAATGTGAAAGATTTGCTTCTTTACATCTTTTAAGACTTTTTCCAAGTTTGCTAAGGCTTCTTCAAATGTGTTTCCATAAACTAGTGAAATCATCCATCTACCTCTACACAATCATGTATTAGATCTGAAAAAATTCCTAATGTGCCCTTTGGAATGTTGCGAGGTGCATTGCATAATCCAAATGTCAATACTCGGTAAGCATAGGTACCCCAAGGACGGGTAAATGTGGTTTTGTCTTGGTTCTCAAGTGCTACTTGAATTTTATTATAACCACTAAACCCATCTAGAAATGAGAAGTACTTTTTGCCGACTAAGGTATCTAACACTTGATCTATGAAAGGTAAAAGGGGAAAATGGTCTTTAAGAGTAGCTTTGTTTAATTCTCGGTAGTCAATACATACCCTCCATTTACCATTTTTCTTTGGCACAATTACCAAAGGAGAAACCCACGACTACTCGGAAATAGGATAGATAAAGTTGACATTCAATAATTTTACGCAATTCTTCTTTAACAATCTCTCTAAGATTTGAATTCATCCGATCTTTGAGGTTGTCTGATTGATTTACAATTTTCCTCTATGTAGATGTGATGAGTGCAAGTATTAGGGCTTATCCCTTTCATATTAGTGTACTCCCATGCATATGTGAGAAGAATGTCTCTGTAAAATTTTGACTAGCTCTTCTTGTTGAGATTTTTTCTAGGTTCTTGTTTATGTTTAAAGTTTTGCCCTGAAATATCTCAATTGTGAGAGATGCAAATTTATCCATGGAATAGAGAGACATATGCCTTGATGACAAAAAATCAATATTGGATTATTTTTTGAAATTGTTCATGTTTATGTTCAGAAGAGGATTCAAAGTTTTCTAAAGTATTCATAATTTGACTATCTTCACTAATTTCTGAAATTGTGAAGAGAGGTTGTAAGTCTTCTTCATCCTCTATCCATTGAGTATCATCTAAATCTGTAATTGTCCTTTATTTGGAGGATACAAAGTAGAATTTATTAGTTGAACTACCATCGGAGATATGTACATCACTAGATCTACAATTAATGAAAGCATCAATCGCAGCAACTGAGGGTCTTCCTAATATAATAGGATGTCCTCCCTAGATTATTCTTAGGAGTTAGGATCATGAAATCCACGGGGTACTCCCGGGAATCTGGGAGGCTCGGAATATCTTCTATTACCCCATCGGGTTTGATCACGTGATCTGTCTGCTAATTGTAATAATGTGGGTGTAAAGAGAAGATTAGGAAGTTTTAGTTTATCCATGGATTTGTCTACTCATGATATTGATTCCCTGCTCCTAAATCAATAGAGTGTGTTTTTTGGATCTCAATTCCATTGATGTGAATTTTAACAACTTTGGATTTCTGAGTCTAGATACTTTGGAATAGCAATATTACCCATCATGATATCTAGCTATTTTTCCTACAGTTTGGTTGAATTTTCTTTGTTTCTCTTATTCTTCTTCTTGTTTTCTTCATGCTCAACTCCTTTATTGTCTTTGCTAAAATGGAAATTTCCTTGATAGCTTGTAATAATGGAATCTTAATACGGAACATTTCTTAGCTCATCTAGGAAATCATAATTAGGCACCATAATTTGTTTTTACACCTCATATCAATTTGTAATCTTTCTGGAAAGGAGGTGTAGGAGTGGATGTTGATGGGTTTGCTCTAATACAGAGAGTTGAAATTATTGGTTCTTTTTTGTTTTTATTTTTCAATTTTTTGGGTCTGAAAAGATGTGTCTTCTTCAAGAATTTTATTTTCCCATAGAGAGTCTTCCTCGAGTTGTCTTGCTTCTTGTATAATCACGAAGGTTTCCTCTTTTCAAGTATTTCGTTCAGACCTAAGTTGAACATCACTAAGGTCTAGAGGAGTAATTAAATAAGTTGGAAAGCTATTGTCTATCATGTATGTATTCGCAGGGTTATTGTTACAGGATTCCGGGCATGGGTTGAGCAGGAGACCGTGATTTGATTTCGAGGAAATGGTAATGGAAGTGGTTGATTTGATGTTGTATGATTTTGAGGATTTGGTTGAGGATTATGTTGGGGATTTTGTTGGGGAGGGAAAATGTGGGTGTGGTGGATAGGATGGTGGATATTGATGAGTGCGGGAGTATCTTCCACTTAGGGATTTTGTGCTCCCTGTGCCCGAAAGCATGAATTGATTTTGAAATTGACAAGGTTAGACACTTGATAATTCAAATTTGGTGGAGGTTGATTATACATTTGATCATGAAATCCTTGTGTTTGATGTCCTTGCCAAGGCCTTCTAGAGACAAAATTGAGAAGTGCTGTGGAACTTGTAGGAGTTTCCTCTTGAAAGATAGCTTTAAGACAGTGAAGAATGACTCTTGGTGTTACACCATTTTTTGGTCATCAACCTATTATCATTAGATGGACCCAAGTACACCATGTAAGACCAATTTTACCCTAAGTAAAATTGCCTTCACTATGTCAAATAACTTAATAAACTACATTTATTAGGTTATTTATGAATTTAAGCTTGAGGAAACCCCAAAAGGAAGTAAACAAACCTATATTTGTTTTTAATTTTCCTCATGGAATAATTAATTAAACCATAATTTAATTATTATTCCCAGTCATGTTAACCCAAAAACAAAGAAATTAATTAGATAAACCTTCATTTATCTTATTATTTTCTAGGAATAATTATTTAAATCTTATTTAGATAATATTTCTTGTTAAATATGACCAAATCACCCACAAATAATTAAATAAATCATTATTTATTTAATTATCTTTTGACCACTTCCTTAAATAATTAAATAAATCATTATTTATTTGAATATCTTCTAGCTTCCCTAAAAAGATAAATAAAACATTTATTTATTTATTTTTGACAAATCGAGGATTTGACCCAAATTGATAACTTTCCCTCGAAACAAATATAATAAAATATTCCATAAAAGTAGATCTAGATCTGGTTAACCCATGCACAAAATCTAGAATGACTAATATTTTGTTATAAATAGGAGGGTTTTCCTACCATTCTTCACCTTTTGTTGCCTATTAGATCCTCTGGATCTATACACTTGGTCCCATTTTTCTACCATTTCTTGTGTGAGCTCCCTTTGAGTTCCATTCTTGTGTGGGTTTTCTACACCAACGAAGAAATCTTAGATCTGAAGTCTTGAGGACTTCAGAACATCAACGAGAGGTGGATACGCCTTCTTGTTTCCTCCCGGTGCCCAATTAATATAAAAATTCTTTAAAAAATTGTTCTTGTCTTGTCTGTTGGTATATGGAGCAAACCCTTTTTTCTACTTAATGTCTTTCCATGCATAGATACTGGTTTTTGCGGCTCTTTTATGTTCAACTAACCATGAATCTGAAGATATTCGTATTTTGTTTTAGAGTTTATTAAGTAATGCGTAGCTAAAGTGGTCCTTTTTTCGTACACTTCGGCAAAGGATTCATACTAACAAATGGCGACTCCACACGGGTTTTAAGTCGATCGGCCAGTTTTTTATATTCATACATATCCATTTATGAGACCTAGGGTTTTCGGTGATTATTTTTTCTATTTTTATGTTGTTTTTCTCATAAAACCCTAAAACATTCAAATTTCTAACTTCGTGTGTTTTTACGCTGGCCCTATTGCGCGGTGGCGACACCGAGCGCAAGCGGGAACGTGACTTTTCGAAAATCTACCGCCGAGACAACGCCGGAGCGGGGGTCGCACTTTTGGCCATAACTGCGACTTGGACCTCCGGGTCACTGCCCTGCACTTGCCCTGCGACACCGCGAAAACGAGGTGAGAACACACGGCCGCAATTTTTCGGTGATTTTGCAATTTTAAGGTTTTGCTGAAACCTGTCGGGGTTTTCCAGCCTCTGTCTCATTGCTGACCTAGTTACGTCTGTTTTACTCATTAAGTGGGAACCTAGCCTGGAACTTAGTACCCTCCACCTTTTTGTGGAAGAGTTTCATTGTTTGCGACCATCTTTTCGAGTTTCGGCCTTCCCTTTTCCAGATCTGAAACCTCCTCTTGAATCCTTAAATCGACCTTTCTTCCTTTCAAATCACCTCTTGTCGTTTTGTTTGGACCTCCCTTTAGGACCTCCTCCTTTGTCCTTTCCTTTTTGCTGATTTCACTCCTTTTTTTTGTACTTGCCTCTTGTCTCTTGTTGTGATGCGCACCTCTTCTCAATGACTTTATCACTAGATCCTGTCCCTTTTGACCTTCGTCCCCATTGGCCTCTTTTTCGTGTGTTTGCCCAGATTTTCCCCTTTTTTAGATTAGTTTTGAGGGAACCCTGCCTTCTTGGGTTAGATAGATGCACGCAGTAGGCGGTAATTTCTGTTATTTCGGCATTATATACTTTTCTCTGTGATTTATTTTCGATTCTGTGACACACTTTCACTCTCAAAATGAAGAATTTAAAAATTAAAATTAACGCATACTGTAAACCCTAAGTGAAGAGCGCACAGTTAACACCGCACAGCAGACTCTAAAATCAATTGTCAACTGCCTTTTACGCCCTTGACCTCACTTGATTAAATCCCTTTTTCCCTTGTCGGTTTCCTTCTTCATCATTGCCCCCCAAGGCGCCTTTCCGGAGACTTCTTGGCCTTCACCCTCTCGGTTCCGGTCGATGCGACACACTCCACCCCGCGCGATCGTCGAGCCGGTCCCCCTCAGTCCACCTCCAGGCTTCTCCCGATTCATCGGGTTCTCCTTCTCCTCCTGGTTCTCCTCCTGTTCACCTTCACCATGTCTGGTCCAGGGCCTAACGCTGGTGGTGCTCCAGGCCCTAATGCCGGAACTACTACTAGCGGAACCGCCACAGGAACTACCTCAGCCATACCCTTGCTGTCGTACATTGCAGGCCTTAGCCTCCCCAATTTCAATCAGTTGATCAATGACCCTATCCGCCACGATGTTGGTTGGCTTGCTATGCCAACCAAGCTCCCCTCCGACATCCCTATTTTCGAAGGCCTTGCTGGAGAAGATCCAACCAATCATGTTTGATCTTTCCACATGTGGTGTTCCTCCAATTCCATTACCGATGACTCCATCCATCTTCATTTGTTCCAATGCACACTTACCGGCGAAGCTTCTAAATGGTATGTTGAACAAGCCACCTCTTCCCATACCACCTTTGCGACCCTTGCCCAACCCTTTTTATCTTGAGCTACGGCTCCACCCTCTCAAGATCTGCGATGCGGCACGGAGCTCTTGACTGTTTCAAGCAAACCTCTTGGGCTTGCATGCTTCCGCCCATGTTCGGGAATGGCTGAAGAGGCGGCTTATGTCGAGCCCCCTTCAAAGATCGGGCGCTACATGGGTGGTTCCTTCCACACCCTCTTAGCTCCTATTGGCAAAGATGTCGCCTCACTTTCCTCAATCAGAGAAGCCTCTGACAACGCACGTATGACCTGATCTATGCTCAGTCTGGTTATGTTTATACCGTCCTTCCTGACCTCCCCAAGCCCGGAGGCGCTAACGCCCGGGGGCATCTCATTCCGCTGACGGTATCGTTGGAGCCCTTTCTCATCCATATGCTCAACCTCCTATGGGCTATGGTCTCCCTCAGGGAGGGGCCAACACCTCTAACACTCTCCCCCCTCTAGGTAGCATGTATCCAGGATACGGCATGCCTCATCCTTTTGCCCAACCTCCTGCTTACCTCAATGTTGCCCAACCTAAGCAATGCCTACCTCCTGCAGCACAGTGCTTGGATCCTTTCGGCATATGCGCTTCCATCCTTGCCTCACTCCAGACCATAACAACACTTACTACCCCATCCAGGGCAAGTATTTACCTGACGAGCGCGACAATCCCCCTTCTTCTCAAAGAAGAGCGAGAGGCAACCCAAAGTAATCTTGCCCACAGTACCGTGGACCTAATCACGGTGTTGACCCTAACAGCACCAACCGAAACGGGGCACTCGGCCCAGGCGGACGAGGCCGCTTCGCACCAATAATCCCTATTCGTGTTGTGTGTTTATTGTCACTACACCCACGATTGTCCCCTCTTACCCCAGATGAGGCAGATGTGGAAGTCTCAAGCCACATTGCGCAGACAACACGCCTCCCCTCATGTTCCTCCTAATGTGGCCACTACCCAACCAGCTGTGTTTACTGATCCTTTCCCTCAGCAAGGATTCGTGGCTACCCAACCGCCTGACAGCCAGGGTGCCACTCCCCCTTCCATTTCTGGTTCCTCTGATTACCAGATCCTTATGATGCACTCCGATCCTTCCTCGACCGTCGACCTTCACCTTCAAACTCGGTCTCGCCAGTACCCCAAGCTTCCTGCTCAGTCTTCCCCCGAGCATCCTTCTTCAGGTTCTACAGAGCCTCTTTCGACATCCGGTGGCCCCTTACATATCCCTCAACCCAAAGTTGAGGTTCATACCAAGATTCCTAAAGGACCCCTACGTCGAAACGCTGCTTCCGGTCGAGCTGCTCATTCGTATAGTATAGTAGATGATTTGGCGCAATCTCCTGCTGCCATTTCCACACTGGAACTCCTCCAGTCGTGCCCTTCCCAAAAGAAGGCTCTACTATCTGCCGTGGGCGCTGTAGATCCTGCTGACGACCAAATGATTGTTTTCGACGCCACTCAATCGGACCATCCCCCTCTTCCTACTTCCGTCGCCTTCCAAATCCCAGTCAAAATCCGGAACGCCAACGTTTCGCGCTGTATAATTGATGAGGGGGCATCCACCTGTGTGATGTCTGCTTCGGTTTGGAAGCAACTCGGATCCCCTGAGCTGGCCCCTTCCACGATCACCCTTCGAGCGTGGGACGGCCATGCCTCCCAGCCCATTGGCCTTTTTCGTAATTGTCCTATCACCCTCGCCGGTAAGACTGTTTGCGTTGACGTCGAAGTCATCGACGCCCCGCTAGACTACAACATTCTATTGGGGCGAAGCTACACCTATGCTATGTCTGCTGTCCCATCCGCGGTTTTCTGCAAGATGTCTTTCCCCATAATGGAAAGATAGTCACCATTGACCAGTTGACATATCATGAGCCAAAATCTCAGACCTCACCTGAGACGACCATCTCTTCTGTAGCCAACAAGCAAACCGTCGATTCCTTGACCAGTGTCTCCCCCGACGTTTACAAAGATTCCTCCCTGCTTGGAACTTTTCCTAATCTCCCTCCTCCTCCCATCACTGATCCCAACTTATCGAATGTTTGCATGATGCAATCGTCTCAGGCTGCCCGTAAGCGGCCTGCCTCGGATAGTCAGCAACCCCCCCTCGCCCTCCGCAACCTGCTCCTAGCCATTCATCTCAGTCAGCCGGACCTCCTCCTTCTGGCCCTCCCCCTACAGCTAGTATCCCTGAACCCCTTTATCCTCCTGGATCAGTTCCCCCAGGCCTTAACCATCTCGAAGCCGTCCCTCCTGGTCATTACCCTGCTGGGCAGATACCTTTCCTGGCTCCCCCTCCCGGAGTATATTCTATCCCCGTCATGGCCACCCTCTCTCTCCCTAACCTGACCTTGGGCATACCACCGGTACCTTGATCCTCCAAAGCAGAACCCCCCCTCCGGGGTCGGGCCCCAAACCCTACATGGTTTAACACCGGTTCAAATTCACGCGGTCCCCTCGCTGCCCGTTGCCCCGCGTGCCCCCGGACCCCACAGACCCCTCTCCGTCGCACGCTCCAGGAAGAAAGGCAAAGCTCACAAGAGGGCACCCAAAGACAAGACCACCACGACTGACCCGGCCCCTCCTCCGCCAGCAAAACCTTGTGCCTTATGTGATGTCGCCGGTCATGCCACCCATGCTTGTCCCAAGTTGCCCCGTATTCAGCCCATGGTTAAAGTCACGTTCCCTGAAGCTACGGTCCCTGAAGCCTCCATTCCTTCTTCATCCGTAACCAAGAACCCCAAGAATCTCCGCACCAACAAACCCTGTGCTTTGTGCGGGGTCCATGGCCATTACTCCCACCATTTTCCTCACCTGACGCATTACCGCGCCTCTTTAGAGGTAGTCCGAGAGTATGAGGCTGAACAAAATCAATCCGCCTTTCCCATCCTCGCGCAGTATGCTTCCGGCCAGCCTGAGGATCCCCCCGCTCCCATCGACATTCCCCCCCCTGATGTTCAGATGACAGAGTCTACCACAACCATTATTTACCTATCCTCCTCTGCGAGACACTTGGAGCCCAGTCCCCCTGCATCCTCCCCTATTGTGTCACCTGAACACCTTTTTTCTACCCATACACGAGATCACTCCACTCGTATCTCTGTTGACCTCAGCAGCCCGAGTCCTCCCCATACTTCCGATAGCCCTCATATACCACCCTCCAGTTTGTATATGAGTCATAGTCATCCTGCTCCTTGCACTCCCTCCCGCAGTCGCCGCTCGATGTCTTCTGTGTACTCACGCTTCCGTCCTTGCCTCTCCTCCCCTCACTTGTTGTCTTGTAACACCATTCCGCCAGACCCCCCGTCCACACCCTTTATCGGTTACGCCGATGGTGCCAGTCGTTACTCCCGGAATCTCGCCTCGGCAGGTTGGGCCATCTTCACCCCCTTACATGCCCTTGTTCTCTCCGACGGGGTCTGCATTGGTTCTGCCACCAAAAATCAGGCCGAATATGATGCAGTGCGTGGTCTCTTAGCCGATGCCCTCTTTCATCGCATCCTCCATCTGCACGTTCGTTTGGATTCCCTTCTTCTTGTAATGCAACTAAATGGTGTTTATCGTGTGCATAACCCTGTGCTGTTTAGACGCTATTTACGAGTGAAACTCTTGATACGTGCATTTGAAACCATAACTTTCAACCATGTACCTCGAGAACAGAATCACTATGTAGATAGTATTGTAAACCATGTTCTAGATTGGCATTTATCACACGCATTTCATACAAGACAATAACATTCATAATCATTAAAAACGATGCATATCCATAATATGTGTCGCAAAACATGTGTTTAGAGTCCATCTACTCTAATACATATGACATGCCCATAGCATGGTACAAAAAAAACTCAAAACTGGGGGCACCACCTACCCCTACATACACACTAGGGGGCACCACATGCCCCACACCTACTCACTATCTGGCGGATCTCGAGCCAATGGCTCTGCCCCTGCAGCCCGTAGATCACATATGCCTTGACCGGCCATCGCCATGCGCCGCATGACACCTCGCCATTCGAGGATGTAATTAAATACATGGCTCTGCGTAATCGGCCGCCCAAGTCCTCGCGCACCCGCGGCCCGATACCCGCTCAACAACCCTTCGCATCTGCCGCGGGATGTCCTCCGTAAGGGCGTCGCATCCTCATTTTGCATCGCCCGACCCACTCTCGAACTTCTGCGTCCAGCCGGCCGCCGGTCGTCCCATATATTCGGCCGGTTTACCGCGCTTATATATCTGTGAGGATACCGCCACGCACAATAACCGCACTCCTGCCACTATTCAAAAACCTGTAACATGCCCAGAAACCTGTAACACGCCCATACAAGAATAGCAATCTGTCACTTACCATCGAGCCCCCATACTCGACCAGGCGGAAGTGGCAGGTCCGAATCTCCACAATAACTCATCCCACTATAGGGATAGTCGTCTATGTATAACGGCATCTGATCCCAATGGGCAAAGAACTCAGGTCGAAACACTCGCCCGACTGCCCCTCCTCCTCCTCTGCACAGTAGCCGCCCCCACCGGCGCATCCTGGGCTCTCTCGGGCCCCCATCTGGGAGCTGTATACGAGGCCGCAAGGTTGGGATCTTCTCAAAGAAGAAGGCGCACAATAAAGTCCCATACGAGCAATCGTGGTTCACTTGCCGCTTGCAGAGCGACAACTGTCGTTTTAGCGACACCAACATCATTTGGGCCCACCCATAGTAGGTCCCACCAACAAACTCTCCACTATAGTCATCTGCCCACCGGTGATGTGATGGAACGCCTGGCTGCCTAGGATTCGCAGCACAGCTGCGGCCATTGCACGGGTTTCTAGCCTCTCTAGATCCCCGATCGGTATTCGAGTCCCCTTGACTTGGAGACCCGGTCGACAATGGCGTTCCACGAACTCCATGATATGCCGCCCCCGCGGCAACATTGGCTGTGTGTTTCCCACCATCCCCGGCGTTGGCCGGAGACCCGGTCAGAAAATACATCCCCGGACTCCGCGCTTCTCGATCCTCGTGCCCCCCCGCACTACAAAGACCTCTGCGTTCGGATCCCACAATCGATAACCGGCCAACAAGGGCTCTCTCCCCGTTTCCTCATCAAAGGGTTCTCCAAAACTTTAGAACCCCAAATCTGGCCAATACACGACGAACACCCTGATCTGCCTGGATCTCTGACCATAATGTACCCAGGTCTCTCTCTCTCCAGTTGACCAGTATATCTGCCATACCTACACAAAAACATCATCTTTGTCAGTCTACAGATCGGGAACACAGTAACCAAACACAAAAACCCAACTCTCAGCCATAAAACAACACTCAAACCCCCTCATCTCCCAGGTCGCAGTTTTCTGCCCAGTTCAGGACCAGGTCGCAGTTTTTGCCCTAAAACCTGCGTCCCAGGTCGCACTTTTTGGCCCAAAAAGTGCGACCCGGCCGTAGAGATGAAGGAGGGTCTGTTTCTGGAATTTTTGGCCCTAAACTGAACTTTCAATCCATCAAAATGAAAGAGTAAGGTTAGGCCTCTTACCTGCAACTGACGGATCTCGATTCCAATAGTCGGTTTTTCCGCTATGCTCGCCGCAAGATTTAGGGCCTTCTCTCCTCTCTACATTCACCACAACAACAATAGAAAATGAGTGAATTTGGAGGGAAAACTGCCTTATTAAAAGAGAACCCATGTTTCTTCTTTCGACTGCTGTGACCACACCGTAGCCCCGTTTGATAAACCGTCTGCACCGTTGGAAAGCTCTCACCGAGCCCTCAAATGGGTATCTGTTAGTTTTTTATGATCTGATACTTCACCAGGACACATTTTGTCCAAGAAGGGTCACTTCCCCTCTCATTAAAATCAAATTTCCTCACTTACGACACTTGTACTCGGGGCACCACTTCGCCTCCTTACTTGTCTTTGTTCGTGTCGATTTTCGTCATGAGTTCCCATCTTGTACTCATGTTTTTCTGGTCCCCCACTGGGCCTTTACTGTGTGGCAGCACCATTGAGTCGCCCTTGTTTAGAGCATCCAAGTTGAGTCATCATTGCATTCATGGAGTCTATCCCGAGTCCCTTTGTACCCCGCTATAGCCCTCCATCCTTCATTGCTTGGTCTCTCTCTTGTGTCGCACTTTATGACCTTCAGTCCCATTGTCCCCTATCCCTTGTGATATTGTGTCAGTCGCTACCAGGTCATTCATGCCCTTTATGCTCTAACAAGGGAAGTCGTCCATTCGCTACTCAGTCCTTTCCATTTCCCTATCATCATTAGTGTCAGTCTGTCCGTCGCTCCACTATTTTCTCTCGTGCCTTAGTTGAGGATTTCTCATTGCCTCACCTATGGCGGACCTCCTTCTGTCGACATCAGCTCATTCCTTCCAGAAGCTAGGTCTAGAGGGCGGTGTACCTTGGTTCCAGCTTCCACTCTTGTTCGGTGCCTCGGATCAGGCAAAGGGACCTCTCGTTTCCCTTTGACTGGATTGTTTCTCCAGCTCCTTTCAGCATGATCGAGATCCATATACTTGATGGTCCAGTGATCCAGCAGCAGCTCTTGATGATTCCCGGGTGTGTGTGAGATGTCTCAACCCTCATAAGGGGGTGGCCCTGCAGGTAGCCCCCCACATGCCCGGATGACCTCTTCCTTGCAGCCTTCGATGCAGCTCCAGATATTTGATGATGTTGGCCGTAGCCACTTGCAGCGCCTCTTCGATTTGCATGTATCAGTCAGATTTTGTGAGCCCTTCCCCATTTTACAGGGGGCATTTGGGTTGTATTTGTATCTCATGTACTTAGATATTATTGTACAAGTCCTGGCTGTTATCCCAGGCACAACATGTATATGGGATTCTTCAATGTATTTTTATCTGGCTCACGATTATGCCAGCTGTACTTTATGGTCCGGTCCCTTGTTTATTGGACACACTATTCTTTTGTACTTAGTCTCGGCGGGCATAGGTATGCCTCCCCCGCCGCCTTCAGCACATGTACCCTCTCATAAAAAAGAGACTTGTTGCACCTGCGAGTCTCGTCTCTCTCGATACGTTCTGGCTACTTATCTGCCCATTCTCTCTCTGACCCCTTTTGTTGTTCTAGTGATTGAGTTCTTACAACGTACTTCGGTCATACGATTTTCTCCTAACACTCGCACGCTGGGGGGCAATCTGTTACACCATTTTTTGGTCATCTAACCTATTATCATTAGATGGACCCAGTACACCATGTAAGACCAATTTTACCCTAAGTAAAATTGCTTTCACTATGTAAAATAACTTAATAAACCACATTTATTAGGTTGTTTATGGTCTAAACAGGAAACCCCAAAAGGAAATATTAAGCAAACCTATATTTGTTTGATTTTCCTCATGGAATAATTAATTAAACCATAATTTAATTATTATTCCTAGTCATGTTTAACCCAAAACAAAGAAATTAATTAGATAAACCTTTATTTATCTTATTATTTTCTAGGAATAATTATTTAAATCTTATTTAGATAATATTTCTTGTTAAATATGACCAAATCACCCACAAATAATTAAATAAATCACTATTTATTTAATTATCTTTCAACCACTTCCTTAAATAATTAAATAAATCATTATTTATTTGATTATCTTCTAACTGCTTCCTTAAAAAGATAAATAAATCATTTATTTATTTATTTTTGAAAAATCAAGGGATTTGACCCAAGTCAAATACCTTTTCCCTCCAACAAATATAATAAAATATTCCATAAAAAGTGGATCTAGATCTGGTTAACCCATGCACCAAGATCTAGAATGACCCAATATTTTGTTATAAATAGGAGGGTTTTTTCTACCATTCTTCACCTTTTGTTGCCTATTAGATCACTCTGGATCTATACACTTGGTCCCATTTTTCTACCATTTGTTGTGTGAGCTCCCTTTGAGTCCCATTCTTTGTGTGGGTTTTCTACACCAACAAGAGAGAGAAATCTTAGATCTGAAGTGCTGAGGACTTCCAAGAACCCATCCCACTGAGGAGAATTGGATACGCCTTCTTGTTTTCCTCCCAGGTGCCCAATTAATATAAAAATTCTTTCAAAAATTGTTCTTGTCTTGTCTATTGGTATATGGAACAAACCCTTATTTTTTTTGCTTAATGTCTTTCCATTCATAGATCTGGTTTTTGCAGCTCTTTTATGTTCAACTAACCGCAGATCTGAAGATATTGGCAGCCACTTATGTTGTTAGGGCTATTAGTTATGTGTAGCTAAAGTGGTCCTTTTTCGTACACTTCGACAAAGGATTCATACTAACACTTCGGTTATCCAATGTTTTTCTTGAAAGAACAAATGACACAGGTCTTTACAACTTTTGCATCCAAAGGACACTCTCTCAAGGCATGCTTCTTTCTACATCTGGGACAAAAGATTGCCAAGGCATCAGATTCAGCTTTTTTCTTGTTTTGTAACTTAAGGGTGTCTAATTGTTCACTGAGACTCCTAAGATGTCAGATTTGAAATCATCAAGAATATGTCCTATTTCTGCCCTACTTACTGTCCCAGAAGAAGACTTACTTGCCCTTGCAAGAGCAGGGTCTCTTGGGCCTTTTACAGTTTTGGATTTCCCTCTTGAAAGGTTAATACATAACTCAGATATTTTAGGTAATGTGAGCTAAGATATATCCCCTTTTCCCATCATGTTAAGGATATCCAACCATTCATCCCTAATTGTCTTCAACAAGAGAGCTTTTAAGGTGTCTTGATCTAAGTTCTCCATTTTTTCTCTTTTGATGTTGTAATGAAATCTCTCCAACAAATCTTCCAGGTTTTCATCCTCTTTTTGTATCATCTTGAACACTTCCTCCTTATGATTGAATGGCATACAATAATCCAAATACCTTTCTAGAAATGCTTGTTTCATGTCTTCCCATGTCCTAATAGAACTGTTGATCAAACTCATAAACCACTTCAATGCTGCTCCTTTCAATGTTGAAGGAAATAGTTTAAGTTTTTGAGCATCTTGTAAGTAGTCATAAGTTCTACACAGGATTTCAAATTCAAATAGGAAGGTTTCAGGATATTCAGTTTTAAGTCCATAGAAGTTTGGAAGGACAGAGGGTGAAATGTTTTTCATGGTTGTATTGGTTTCTTCATCAATTATAGGGAACCCAAAAGAGCTTCCTATTTCTCTTCTACCTCTTCCTCCATCTGCACCTCTACCTCCTTCTCCTCTACCTCTACCTCTTCCTCCAAATAGTGTGTGTTCTCCATTGAAGACTCCTCCTCCTCCTTCTTCTGCCATGGTTGACTCTTCTCCAGGAAGTGGAAGGTATTTATAATGGAATATCTAATCTTAAGTCTTCTGGAAGTCTAGGATCAGTAAAGGATGGAATGTGGGTCTAAGTTGGAGGTGTGCTGGCTCTTGGTCTAGGTGAAACAAGAGGTGTTCTAGGAATCAAGCTTCTGCTTCTGCTTCTTATGAATCTACCCCTTGAGTCTCTCTCTCTACGCATATCATTATTTTTGGGAGTTAAGAAACAAGGCTACCTAGTTACACTTCCCCGGCAACGGCGCCAAAATGTTTGTGCTCAACCTAGTGTTCCTAAATTGAGTTCATTAATTGTCAACCAGGGTTGGTAAACTGCTGAAGTGTGGTGCACTATATGTGCCTAGGTATTTTTTTCTCACTACGTTGTGTTTAGTGTTTTCTGATGTTTTTGTTTTTATTGTTCTATGTTTGAAAATGGAAAGAACTAAATGCTGGTGAAAAGAAGCTATTGGCCTAAACTATGGATGGCAAATAACAAATGAAAATACTAAAATAGAACAAAGCCTAAACTATGGCTAGAAAACAACAAATGCAAAGATTGATAATGACTTCAAGGAAATAAATCACAACATGAGCTTAAACTTATCCAATTCATTCATTAAAGATGTGTTGGAAGAGCTTGGGAAATGGACAAGTTAAGTATAAATGAAGTTCTCCTAACTAAACAATCAAATAATCAACTTACAATGTTACAACATCTCATCCAAGGTTAAATATTTATTGGAACATATTTGGAAAATAACATTTGTAGCATAATAATATTTCTACTCTAAACTAGCTTCTAATTCTGTTCTGCAACTCAATCTAGCACCACTAGGCCTCACTCAAAAGTTATAGCTTTCTTTTTTAAAATAGTCTTTGAGAAAAGGCTTATTTGTGAAATGGTAAAAAGGTTGCAAAATACTCCAGGTATTAGACTGATACTAACTTCTGTCCAAATGATTATGTATTAATATGAGGTTGGAACAAAAGAAGTTTTGTAAATAATGAAGACCGTGGTATTTAAATTTAACAACTAATACAATTTAAAAATGCAATGGATAACAACTAAATTGGAGTGCTAATACAGTGAGCTAAAACTAAACTAGAGTGCTACTAGTCTACTTGAAGTACAGTGAACAATGTTAAATTACAATGCCATTATCAAACTTGAATTGTAGTGACAGAGCTGAACTAAATGCATTCCACCTCCGGAGTGTTGTAACTAAATTAACATGCAATTAGTCTATGGAATTCTATAGTCCATCTCGTTCAATATGAATGATATTTTGGAAGAGTTTGTAAAACAAGTATGGCTGTATTATTCAATGCAATTGATCATAAACATAAGACTGAAAACAAATACAACTAGAATCTAAGACACCACAACTATTTCTTATTCGTTGTTAATAGTATTTTGGAAGAGTTTGTAAGAGTAAGACCGGCTGTGACACTTAGTGTAAACAAGCAACTAAAACCTACAATACCACAATTATGCCTTATTCATGATGATGATATTTTGGAAGAGTTTATTAGAGTAAGTCTAACTATGATAATTAACGAAAGGAAATGCAACCAAAAACCTACAATACCACAACTATGCCTTATTCATCGTAATGATATTTTGGAAGAGTTTATTAGAGTAAGTCTAGCTGTGATAATTAATGTAAACAAGTATGAACATAAAATTCAGAAACTTGCCTAAACTGGAAATGAAAACGAGACTAAAATACTTATCTAAATTGTATAAACAAGGCTGCTCAGGAGGCAGAGGCTCTCTACCACCGGAGTAGCACGAAATCTACTTCAAGATTGACTCAACGCTTTCAAGGAAATGATACTTCTTGCATTAAAAGAGAAATTTCTTCAAAACAGAGTGTTTTCGTACTTCATAAATCTAGCAGTAAAACACAAAATCTAACCTTGTCCCTCGGTTTTCCGAGCCATATTTATAATCAAAATTACATAACTGTCTTGAGATAACCTAGGGATAATTGTCTTTCCAAATAAAAACCAAACTAGGACTCTGATGGTGGTCACGTAATAGAATTAAGGACATATAGACTGTCCTTGTCCTATTAGGTGTCTCTCTCCTAGTTTGAGTTCCCACGTACATAACCGCCTACAGAATTCCGTTCAAGCTTCGTGGAGAGCAACAAATGATGAGGGCATGATGTGGAATACACCCATATGTTTTTTTCTCCAAGATGACACCTGGAACCTGCGTAGACATAAAGACAGCTGCAGAATCGGCCACTAGCTACATAATGTCTGCATTCTGTAGCTAGATCTAGTTCAAACAGTACTACAATGAAAAATCATAAAAACATAGCAAGTTAGTCATGATATTCATTCTTAAAGCAATTTTAACTAATTTCATTGATCATTTGAGCCTGTGATTAGTAATGGAAAAAAGAAATGGAGTGGAATGGGGTGGAAGAAAGAACAGTCTTGGAGCTCAACAGGAACAACACTAGGTAGTGGAAAATTCAGCTCAGAAATCTCCTCTTAGATCTCTTAGACAAGATCTCCAAGAGAGAGTAGGGAATCCCCACCCAGGAAAACCCTTGCACTAAGCAGTGCAACAAACTTAGCTAAAAAACTAAAGTATGCAGGAAGTTTAAACGGACCACATACAATATAATCTCCAATCCCCCATATTCTTTCCATCTCCTCCATTATATACTTGATGAGCTTCCTCACCAAGGTTCCCACCTCATTAGGAGGTTGCTTCCATGCAAAGGCTCCTCCACCAAAATCACGTTGTATTCATTAGTGAGGATCATCCCTTTACAACGCAATTTGATTTAGTCAAGATTTTCTGGTTCAATCTTGTTGGGAGCATCCTTGACTGAATCTTCATGTCTTGTCTCCTTCCACACTCAAGGTGTCTTTATTTTGACTAGCTAGCTTGATCTTCATTCACATTTAGCTGTCTTTATTTAGGATCCACTCTTTGAGAATAAATTCTGTTGACTTGGTCAAACTTGACCTTGTCCACATAGTTTAGACATTGTTCACACATGTGGATGCTTGATATGGTTATTTCATGATCCCTTTTCACATTATGAGGGATTTTTATTCATACTTAAGCAAATTATGAGCCTTCTTGCCCATTTATTCATCCATCTAGATTTTAAAGGAAAAATTAATATTCCTATTAGCTGTAAGCTAATTTAGGAATATTACAGTCTTCCCCTCCCAAATGTTTCTTGTCCTTAAGCAATTGCAAGGGTGATGCAAAATCTCCCCTCTTCTCATTGTGGCCTTCTCAAGATAGAAGTGATGGCAATCATGGGGAATTATATCATCAATGAAGGTCTCCCTCCTCCATGCTATCATCCAAATGAAATGAATTACCTTCCATCTTGGTAAATCATAGTACAGCTCCTCCCAATAGCTCATGAGAGGCATGTCCCAAGTGCTCCACCCAATCATATGGTCCACATCATGAGGAAATACATGATATACTATAGTGGCCATATAGTCTTCCATGCTCCCTTTAGAACATGTAGTGCAACCAAAGTGGGAAATTCCTTCCCTCAAGGACACATTCCACCAATGTGTCTCTCCTCCAATCATGTCCCAAAAAGTAAGAACATTTCCAGCATATGGAATCATGATTAGAATCATGCTAGCTGCCATATATAATAAAGGAGAAGGAAAATGAATTCTCATGTGCAACCAACGCAGTTTTACTCTTAGCTGCCATAAAATAGAAGATGACAAGTGCCTTTCCCAACACTTGTGTGCTGATCCTTCCTTTTTGCATGCTTGGAGAAGGTGCATAATGTAGGTGAAAAGGGTTCCCACCCTAAAAAATGCTTCCTCCCTCCAAGATTCTCCACAGCATGATCATCATCAATATAGTTCATGGCCTTATGTGGCCTATGAAACCCATCATAAATAGTGCTCCCTCTTGGAGAAAAGCCCTACAAGTGAATGTCAGAAAAATGAAAGCACATAGGAATATACATCATAATATTCAGAGATACAATCACTTCCACACACTTGTTTTTCATTAGTGAGGTAACTCATGGAGGAGTTCCCTCTCACATTCAGTAAGTGAGGAGGTGTGAATGATAACTCTTCACAAGAGCTATGTTCCTCCTTATCTAAAAAATAATCCATGCACTCCTTCATATGAGAGTGCACATCTTCTTTGAAACCCTCCCACATGAATCCATATAAGATAGTATGGTATGCTCTAATGAAACCAATGGGTTTGGAAAGCAGGATCTCATAGGTTGCATTTAGTAGTTTCTCCTTGAGCTTGGAGTCTCTAACCAAATAGATATGATCATGGAAATAATTGACTCACTCAACTACCTTATACCTCGCATCCATTAACTTCCCATCAAGAACCTCACATGTGAAAAGGTCCTTGGAGTATTCCATCATGAGTTGGGAATCCCAATAAGGATCTAGGCTTCCCAAAAATGACAGCGCTGTAAAGGTCTGAAACGCAGCCCCTATCATACCCTATTTCTCCTCTTTGACATGCTTGATGTCAAAATCACATGTTGGAGAATTATAATCCTCCTTTTGCTACCTCTTTTGCAGCTGATCTAACTCAAGAAAAGATTGAAGTAGATGGAAATAAACTTCCCCTTGGAAAGTCCTTGTATTCCAATACTTTCTTAATTTGGCCCATGCATGCAAGAGTGTTAACATCCTCTTGTCATGTTCAGAAATATATTTTGTGAATGAAGATACCATGGGCTATCCCAAATATATGGAGTTGCCATGTGTCCTCATGTCCATGCCATCATAAACTTTTGATTTCTCCTTTCTCAACGCAGATAACTGAGTGGGAGACAACAATGTCCATTTTAAAAAATTTCTTACCTCTCTTATGAATTCATGAGATATTCTCTACGCTGTGCTAGCTTCTCCCAAGGCTCCTTCCTTAGCCAAGTATGAAAATGCTGCCCATAGTTGAGAGAACACTTTAGTTTTCCTCCAATCAAGAGGTCTTCTTGGTGGAATGCCTTCTTGCAAAGAGGCATCAAGGCATAGAGTAGGATGTGAGAGTAGGTGGACAAATTTGTCCTTGCCTTTATTGCATAGGTCCTCTTGCCTCCTTTGTTCCTTCAATGGAGGGGGGTATATGCTCCTCATCAGGTGATGTGTCCCCTCCTCTTCTCCTTCTTCTATCCCCAAGGTCTCATCTTTTGACAATGATGGTACATGCTGCCCATGTGTTTGTCCATGATCTCTATATGTGAGACCCTTTGGAACCTCTTGCAATAGTGCAAGAGTTTCTCTCCTTGGAGCAAGTGCTCCATCATCCTCTCCATGAGGTGCTGGAGGTGCTCTTGTCATGACCGCGTTATCATATCCTACCTTCCCGCCTTCCTCCTCTTCAATAGTTGAAGTTGCCTCATCATCAATAAGAGACCTTAGATCTTGGTCTTCTATTGAAGGAGGAATCTTCATGCCTTCCTTTTGAGAAGAAAACCCTTCATCAAATGGAGATATTGCCATTGGAAAGGTATCAAACAAGCTTACACCCTCTTCCATGGTTTTTAGAAATGGATTTGGATTTATAAACCTTCCCAAATCATGAAAAATATTTGTTTGATATGGTTTGATAATATTCATAAAAGATGTTTCACATGATGTTTCCTCAAACCTTTCTACTAATTTTTCAATAAAATTTTCATAAGTAGGTGTATTTTCATTTCTTAAGGAAAAAGATTCAAACAACCACCAAGCATATGCTTTACCTTCAAAATGGAGTGTTGCTACTTTGATGGCTTCACTTTATGAAACTTGATGTTGTTGCACAAAGTTGTCGAGCTCCTCCACCCAAACCCTAACTAGACATTTAGGTGATCCATCAAAAGTAGATAGAAAGAATCTACCCTTTCCCTGCTTCTTGCTCCTTGTGCTCCTTTCCTCCTTAATTTGGCAAAACCCTTGGAAGTTAAAGTGACCTTTGAACTCCTTAGATTGAGCTTCATACTCCTGCAAATAATCACCAAGAGTATCTCTCTTTGGAACATCTCCTTTCTTCCTCTTCATGAAGAAATTGCTGATAGAACATGGTAGATCTGATGATATGGCTGAGTGCTCATATCCATAAGATGAGGACTTATAATCTTCCTCTTGTATAGATCTTGTTGAGGGATCTTCATGTTCTTCCCTCCTCATTTCTTTGCTTTTGCCCTACAGATTTGGAAAGATAAGTTTTGAGAACCTCTTTTCTCCAAAAAACAAGGATATGTTTTTATCTCTCTTGCAGATCTCCTCCTCCCAATGAGAAGATTCCATAATTCTTGAAGATCACAGGCTCAGCCAAGAAAGTTGCTCTGATACCACCTTAATATCCCAAAATAGGGATTTTATACAACAATAAGAATACCCTAAGGTATTCAAAATTTTTAGAGTAGCAAGAAATAAGCTTATGTAGTGTATTAAAACACATATCCATGAAATAAAAATCACAGCAGCAAACTATGTCTCCATACAATGTCTCCAAGTGGGAAAAAGCAGTAATATTGACCCCAAAAATGTTATTTTCTGAAGATGGAGTTATAAAAGTGGAAAATAACATTTTTTTCCCTTAGTATATGTAATATAGGACATGCATGAAAAATATTTTTAGAAACAAATGCCTTTAGCCTAGTTAAACAGGCCTCCCAGGCTCAAAACAACTTAAAATTGTTGAAACCCCAAGACTGGAACACATAGGAATTGCTACATAAAGATACTGCGTAGTCTAATGGATATCAAGCTCAGAAAATACAGATCAAAATCAGATCTTCTATTAAATTACTCAATGAGGCATAAAAAAAAAGATCTAGTCTCTTTTATACAAATCCAAGAAGACTCGGCAAAGGTTTCTTGACAGAAAAGATATACAAGGAAGAGTTGCTGCAGATCTGTGGTTAAATCACACTATATGGATGAATATCTTCATAATAATGGCTGAAAATGCTAAGAAATTGCTGTAGAATCTCCTTCTAGCTCTCCCAAAGAAAGGCTGATCCTCCTCTTGGGAAACTAGCTCATAAAAGTGGGGTTTTGACACCTCCCACTGCACACCTTAAGAAATAATGCATTTTTCTAAAGGGAATGCATTTTTTCTGAAGGTAAGTTCTTGGCCCAACACCAAGTAGTGGAAAATTCAGCTCAGAAATCTCCTCTTAGATCTCTTAGACAAGATCTCCAAGAGAGGGTAGGGAATCCCCACCCGAGAAAACCCTTTCACTAAGCAGTGTAGAAAACTTAGCTAAATAGCCAAAGTATGCAGGAAGTCTAAATAGAACACATAAAATATAATATCCAATCCCCCATATGCTTTCCATCTCCTCCATTATATGATTTATGAGCTTCCTCACCAAGGGTCCCACCTCATTAGGAGGTTGCTTCCATGCAAAGGCTCCTCCACCAAAATCACGTTGTCTTCATTAGTGAGGATCATCCCTTTACAACGTGGTTTGATTTAGTCAAGCTTGACTGCTTCAATCTTTTTGGGATCATCCTTGATTGAATCTTCATACCTTGTCTCCTTCCACACTCAAGGTGTCTTTATTTTGACTAGCTAGCTTGATCTTCATTCACATTGAGCTGTCTTTATTTAGGATCCACTCTTTGAGAATAAATTTTGTTGACTTGGTCAAACTTGACCTTGTCCACATAGTTTAGACCTTGTTCACACATGTGTATGCTTGATCTGGTTGTTTCATGATTGCTTTTCACATTATGAGTGTTTTTTTATTCATACTTAAGCAACTTATGAGCCTCCTTGCCCATTTATTCATCCATCTAGATTTTAAAAGAAAAATTAATATTCCTATTAGCTGTAAGCTAATTTAGGAATATTAAAACCACCATCTTGATAAGTGAATGATGAAACAAGCTTTGCATTTGTTGATTGTAGTCTCTCTTTTGCACTATGTAGGCCATTTTGTCAATGCTATTGAAAATATAATATGGTATATGCAACATCCTAACTCTAGTGAAATACATAAGAAAATGAATGTGGTAAGAGTAGAGGTGGGAAAACCTTCCCTCACAAGTGAAATACTTCATATTATCTTCATCATGGGTGCATATCTATCAAGAAGATGAGAAAAAGGAAAGATGGACTTGTGGTGATATTTATACCTAGGTTTAAGGTATG
Source organism: Pinus albicaulis (assembly GCA_034641835.2). Taxonomy (NCBI): domain Eukaryota; kingdom Viridiplantae; phylum Streptophyta; class Pinopsida; order Pinales; family Pinaceae; genus Pinus; species Pinus albicaulis. The sequence continues at coordinate 1,659,352,054 of CM076578.1, read as the reverse complement.
GTTCAAAATAACTCATGTCCAGGTTTGCTTGTTTGAACCACTTTTCTCCCACACTAGGTATCCCTGTAGTAGTTGCAATGGCATCAATGGACATCTCAAATGTAACCCCGACAAGATTGACCTGTTTTTCATGTAGATTGATGATGAATAGTCTTGTTAGCTCTAGGTTATTTTGGACTTGCTGCACTTTCTCACAAAATTCAAAGCATCCAACATGTTTAAAACAAGATACAGTGAGAGGAGAGGCCATAAGCGCCCTTGTGGTGATAGGTTAATTTTTTTTTATCTTTCCTCCCTTGTGATCATGCCTCCTTGGCATTTGTGCCTCAACACCACTGCCACTATCTCCTTCCTCTGACATTTTTAAAACTCTGTTTTATGAAACCCTAGAGTGTAGGTGAAATGAATGAGGGGAAGAAATGAAATGAAAGCTTTGCAAATGAAGGGAATAAGTGAATGGATATAGGTGTAGGAAATGAGTGAGGGGAAAATTGACTCAATAACAACCCTTAAGCAATGTAATTACCCTTTTTAATGATTGGTTTTCTTCAAGGAGGATGAAAATAGGAATGAAACAGTGATTTCAAGCTAAAACTTACAGTTTCCTTTACGGTTTCATTTCCATTGATTAAATGATAACCAAAATAGTTTGAAAATGGGTTATGGTATGCACTTACCTCTTATCAGTTCCTTAAAAGACTTGAGAAAACATTTGAAGAAGTTTTGATGTGATTTGAGTGGTTGGAAGACTCTGAAGCCCTCTATGTCTGAGTGTGCAGTGCCAATGGCTGAGGGCACAACGCCAAGCCAAGCACGCAACACTAGTATTTGAGCGCGCAATGCCTTGGAAAATTAGCACAGGGTGCTTTCTGGCAAGGGTGCACCACCAGCTCCCAGGCATGCAACGCCTTCAGAATTTGCATGGAGGAAAAGTGGCAAGGGCACAACGCCAAGCCAAATGCGCAACGCCAAGAAAATTTTCCCGAATTCTGCTTGCAAAATCACAAATTTTTCCTTGTTGAGTGCTATTGATGTTTTGAGAGGCAACAATGATTCATTTGAAATGTAAAATGGGATTTTATAGACTTATAGATTTAATTTAACTTGAAAAACCCAGTTTATAAAGTTTTGAAGTCCTTCTACTTTGTCACTGATACTCTTTGACACTTTTTGCTTACAGGTTGCTGAAGTCACTAAATTGGCTTTTATTTTGATGAATGAGACTTGACATGTTTACTTTGACAACTTTGGGTTTTAATCACATAGTAGCATCTTCAAAATGTTCTGTAGTTTCCACCATAAAGTTCAACTCATATTTTCACCTTCTCTGGTCACCTTTCTCAAAACCCTAGGTGTATGCAGTTCTTTACAGCTATCATCAGTGTTGTCTTCTAAGTTCTCTATAGCCATTTCAAGTTCATTCATTTTTGTCCAGCTCACCCCATCTTTTTCCATATTCCATCAATCATTTCTGATAGACTTTCTTCATGCTTGGCCTTGTGTGCTTTCTCCATGTCATTTTCTTGCAAGTAATCACTACTTTAGCACTCAAATGGACTAACTAGTACATAACCCTATTCATATACAAGACCAAGTGTTTCCTCTTCCCCTTGATATAATTTGTTTTCATTCAGGAGTAGATAGTCTACATCATCATTACTTTCTGCTGATAAATCTTCCAACACTTTTGCAGAAGTGCTAGACTTTGTCCATTTTTCTCATTTGTAGGTTCTGAACTGAGAAGATAACCCTCCTTGGAAATTTCAGGTCCTTCTTGAATAACCATGTCTTGAAATTCTATTACATCTTAGCCATATTCTAGCAAAGGAAAAGAAGTGCCTGAAACACCCAAGGATGACCTTGAAAGATGTAAAACCCTAATGACCTAATGGGAGTGCTTTTTGACCTGTTTTTGACTAAAATTTGACTTGGATATTTTCAAGTGAAAACAGAGTATTTTTATAGGCTATTATGCCCAAAGGGACATGGGAATGAGTCAACAACAAGAAATCCTAGAGGGAGCGTGGAATTTATTGACGGGGGAAAATGGGAAAATGAGGTTCTAAGTAGGAAAGAAAGATGAAAATGAGAGGTATAAACATGGTGACTTTGAGAAGAGCAACGGAGGAATAGTGAAAATAGGTTTATAAGGATAATGAAGGTAATGAGATTTATGAAACTCAAGATATTCAAGGAATATTGTTTTCAGAAAGCTATAACCATTCTATAGTCATCTAAAGAAAGTGAAAAATACCGATGACTAACAGGAGGAGTGGTGTGTGGTGTGGCGTTGGGAGACAGATCGGGGTTCCCAACTAAAGGTGCCCCAATAAAGGATGAACCAATAATGGTGGTAGTGTTATGTCTTTGACGCCTAAATGACGAAAGACTTAGAACCCCTCCCAGTAATGGGGGGAGGTCCAAAAGACGTCTAGATCGACGAGGTCTTGTTGGGTCTATTCTGGCGTCGACTAGGTATGGATTTTGACATATTTGAGATCATAGAGATTATAATAAAATAAAATTTCCAATTACATACATAAAACAAAGCGAAAATAAAATAAATTTTCCCTTTAAATTAATCCTATGTGATCAGTCAATCAAAAAATATGGTTTTTGTTTGTTTGTGTATGATACTTAAATCCTAGAAGACCTAATCGTCCTCACACACTCAAATGTAACTGGGCCCTGAGAATATATATTGCGAGCGCTGGCACAACATCCTGTAAGAGTTGACGACACCCCAGTCAGTCGAAGAAAATCAACCAAGTTAAAGGTATAGGATCTAGTGCTTGCCTACATCGTCACCTATAGGGAAAGGATGCCCTAATTTTGGCCACTTAGCACCACTGTCCCACGTGAGCGTTCGAGTCTTAGGATTCTTGGAAGTTCAGCTAACAGTACCGAGTATCAGCTGGGTTAGGTAGCCCAATTGATATCGCACATACTGCGTCTAATCCTAACCCCCTCTGAATCGGGTCTCTTCTGTGCTCGAGTTTTCTTTTCCGTGGGCTGATAGGTGGATTTGAAAGCTCTCTAAACAATCAAATTCTATGTTTCAAGAAGAAGAATGATCAAGGTGGCTTATTGGATACATACCCCCTTGATCCTAACTTAGGCTATGAACTCTTTTGTAGCTCCCGTGGGGAGAATTTAGTGAGTTTTGTTAAGTTAGTTTTAGGTGTCTTTTCTTTTCGTAGCATGTGGATGTGTGTGATAAAAAGGTGAACAAGAACATAGTTTGAACCTGTAGATATGCGATGATCCTTTTTAAAATACCCTATTTAAACTATGTTCTATTGTTCCTTGCTCAACAGAAAAACATGCACGGATATGGGTCGCTTTCAATTTTTCCTAGTTAATCTATGTGATCAACTATAGGGAGATGGTGAGTTTTGAATAGAGAGCACTCATATGCTTTCCTAGGATCACTGAAGGGTGCAAAGGCAACATAGATTACTTTCTCTTCTATCGACAATTCAATCTTGGTCCCTAAATCCTAGTGTAAAAATTGAACTAAACTAATGACTTTTACACTAGAAAAGGAACTAGCTAAGTATGCGTAGACTTGGGCCACTTACTTTGGCTAATTATCTAGGTGTTTTGGTACCTAAATTTTCAAAACATAATTTTTTTTCTTCAAAATTCAAGTTAATTTCCCCCCCTACTTAAACTATGTGTGAAATTTGCAAAAATCAACTTGAAATAAAACTAACACCAAGCCTACCAAAAGTAGCTTAGAGTGAGATTTAGCAAGCTGTGGGGCACCTCAACCAGTGCTAGCAGATATATTATGGGCTACCAGGCAATTTTACAAGCAGGTAAATAGGGAAATATTGGAGAAATTTCTCATTATTATTTTTTTTTTGCGCGCAAAAGGCTGAAACAGGCGTGGTGTTTGTGCGCAGGTCAGCTCTGAACGCACACCTTGGGCGCGCTTATCTGTGGGAAATGCATGCAAATTCTTGCAATGTAATTTTTTTGGAGCTCTTCTGCTTCAGTCTGTCACTTGGAATGAATCAGAAAATGAAGGAGAGGAAGGGGAAAATTCCAGCCCAACTCCATAGCAAAGACGGAGGTCTCTGCAAAAATGCACAACCACATCAACTTGGAAATAAAAGTTAGTGGAGTCACCAATATTGTGTTAGTGTGTTTGGTGCACGTATGTATGATATCACACCAACTTAAGGGTTGTGGTTTTCCCTCTTAAGCTATTGGTCACAGGTAGAAAATATATGGAGTTACACAAGTTAGTGGAACATGTAGAACATAAACATACTAGATAGAGAAATAGCATGCATATTCAAACATTAAACTAAAAAAAATAACACAAAAGCTCTAAATAGAGTCAAACAACTTAAATAATCCAAATGGCGGTGCTTACGTCCCCTCTTATTGAGTGTTGGTAGGAAATGAGGATGAAAATTTAACCCACTTGCCAAGGGGCCCCTAGAACTTGGGGTTCTAAGTCCCGATGCAAGGATTTATTTACTTCCGAGCTGGCTTGGTGCAAAGTCTCCCTCTCTCTACTATGGTGGATTGGAGTTGTTGGATGGCCAACAACTGAGTCCCCTCTATCTCTGCTCTAGATCACGCACTGCTGGTATTACTTGGAGAAATTCTGGCCAACATAACAATGTGCTCTCCAGTTTCTCATCTCTTGGTGGAATTTTATAGGAGAATTAAAATCCTCCTTCCCTCTCTTGGTACATTGTGGATAGTAACCCAGGAGAGGAGGATGATTCCATTGTGTGCTACATTTATTCCATTGTGTACTCCCTTGATGTCCTAAGGAGGCTTGGGTGGTTGTCCTTAGGCAGCTTCAAGTGTGGAATCAATGTCCTGGATTGTGCCTTTATGGTCCCAAAAAGTGACTTCCGCCACTCCTAGGATTGCACGCTTTTTGGGTCAAAAGGCGCGAAAAGGCGCATTTATCGAAGGATTTTGTGCACAAATGCACTTTTGACTAGTCCTTCCAGTACGCAATTTGATTTTCCCTTTACCTTAGATATTTTTAAATACTTTCAGATTCTATAATGTCTCTCAGCCCTGTAAATCCATCTTCCTGACATTAAATAATGTCACCTTTGATTGTACGATTTTCCAGTGATAACAATACTTGAACAAAAACAAGAACAAAAATAGTGAGTGACTTTGGAAGAAAATCAATGTTAAAACATATAAAAGACAATAAAAAATCCTCTGTTTTAAATTAAAACATAATTACCTCCGAAGAAAACTCCACACAAGGAAGGATTTACAGTTTTTCCCTAGAAGTTCAAAGAAAGAGGCTTGTTAAACTAGGACTCTCATTTAAATTACAAATGTTGTAACTGTAAGGAGTAGTGTATGTTAGTTGTATAGTGACAAAGATATATTTGAAAGCCATTGAATGATGAATAAACAAACGACATTCGAGATAGTCATTAACACGAAATGAAACCCTAAATTTTATGAACATCTTTGGTCTACAGAGGAGTTATCTCAATCGTTGAAAGTGGGGTTCATATGAACCATCATGTCATTACCATTGAGAGATATGTATGTGTGTTAATGCAAGGCACGTAGTGGGAACAATCTGGAACCATTCACATTATAATATACCACATGCATTCCAGGTGTAAGAGATTTATAATATATATTAAACCAGTGAATCAAACCTTATAAAAAATCGTGTCATCAGTGGTGAAAAATAGTTAGAAGAACTATAAACCATTGCAAACGATATTAAGTTGAACCATTGGTTAATTCTATCAATAAGTGAGAAGACACATTATGCAATATATATATATATATATATATAGTTTTAATAATGAAAATTAAAAGCCAAGGATCAATCAACATGATGAGGACATAAATGTCTTGTAATATAGGTTTGACTCTAACATATATTCCATAAGCATATGATATTTGAATGCCAAACCTTTTATGTTCCATGATATGGAACATAGGGTTAATGGAAATGAACAACAATTAATATAATTTCAAAGGTATTAACAAAACAAACAAATGTATATGACATATTAAAATGCCAAATATTGTAGAAAGAATATTCTACATATTTATGAGATAGTTCAGATAAACATACTAGTGATCGAAGTGGATATTGGTGGCCACCCACCTATTCCACTTGGGGCCCCAGCATTGTCTCTTTCAGTTTTTTAGTTTCAGCACAACTTACTATTTTTGATATTTTTTTGAGTCCTAAACTTCCAGAGCCGTTTTGAGGCCCTAAATGAAGTTTTTTTGGGAAAACTGAGAGTGGCCAGAAAGTTTCACTCCTCAAATAAATCTTTCTAATGAGCTATTGAGCGTGTCAACGGAGATCGTATGCCAAAATTACGTCCCCGGGAAGTTGAAACGCCAATTTACCCAAATGGCACCCATAGTTTTGGCGCTTCATCTCCTAGGGTTAGGGTTTTGGATGTTTAGGGCTTTCCATTGTTTCTAAATAAAAAATAGGCCCTCGAGCCTCATTTTAACTCAATTCAGAGGCTTGTAGCTGCCACATCTCTTCTTAGAGATAAGCTACCAACGCCCTAGCTAGTTCATTTCTATTCTGTATGTAAGAAAATTTCAGTTCTTTGATATTAATGAAATGAAGTGTTATTTCTGTTGCATATTTGAATTTATGGTTACATGTGTATTATGTTGTGTTCCTACATATATCTGGATCAGTGGTATTAGAGGGGTCTGCTTTTTCTCGATCCTTCTTTGCATGTCCCCAACGAGGTCGGGATATAAGGAGTTGGGGCTCGATCTGATTGAACCTTTGCAAGATCAGCCTCACAAACACCGACAGCTGCCCATGGGGGATGAAAAGAAAGATGAGGGAGAAGGAGATCCTATCAAAATATTTCTTGAGGAGGCCCTCGAAAAATAAAGGAACGCGATAATGGACAACTTTTCCCAAATCCTTCAATGACTGCCCAATGACTGTCTGCATCCAACAACCACTCTGGAGGCGCGACTCCCTTCAAGGTGCAAGTAAAGTTTGACATTCCCATATTTGAGGGTCAAATAAATGCAAATGTCGTAAATAGATGGTTGAATCTATTAGAAATATATTTCTCGGTCCATAACTTTTTCAACCGGGAGAAGATTATTTATGCACTCTTCAAATCTACCCCCCATGTCAAGGACTGGTGGGAAACCTATTGTGAGAAAAATGATGAGATAGAACCCTCTCTATTCTCAGTCGTACCTACTTGGAATTCTTTCCGAGATTCCATTAAGGAAAAATACTATCCTATGGGGAGCTATGAGGACAAGTACATGCAATGGACCACGCTGTGGCAACAAAGGGATCAAGATGTGCATGAGCTGACAAATCTGTTCCATACCCTGTGCACAAAGTTGGGTATCAAAGATTCGGAGAAAAATTTGGTGCTAAAGTATCGCAGTTGTCTACACAGATACATTCAGGAGGAAATGGATTTCCTTAACATCTCTTCGCTTGGTATGACATACCGATATGCTGCCAAGATTGAGCAGAAATTCAAGCAAAATAAGCGAGACTTTGGATCTGCGAATCAAAAACAAGGGAAAGGTGCCCCCAAACCGCAGAACAAAGGACAAATCCAAGGCATGGTGGCCCAAGACAACCTGCCAAAGCCACAAGCAAAGAACAACACCATGAAGCCAAAGGACAGGGGAAAGTGGTGTGAGTTCTATAAGAGCTCCACTCACAACACAAGTGAGTCTCGGGCCAAGCAGTCGCTCATGGCTGAGATGAGGGCTTCTGAATTAGATACATGCTCCGACTCTGAATTAGAACTTGACAAGGGGAATGAAAAGGGAAATATATTATTGATGTAGAGCCCAATGCCACTGTTTCCACTATGAAGATCTAGAAGGAGGAACCAGAGGAGGCGAAATGTCTCTTCCACTCCCAGATGTGGGTAAAGGGTTCCCCGCTACATTTCATTATCGACAATGGGAGACAAAATAACCTTATTTCAGTAGATGTCGTGAAGAGGTTGTGCTTTCTGACCACAACGCACCCACAACCATACACCATTGGGTGGCTTCACCAAGGACGAGATCTCCATGTTAGCCAACAGTGTCATCTTCCCTATAGCATCAAGCCCTTCACAGATGAGGTATTATGTGAAATTTCTCCTATTGATGTTTCTAATATATTATTAGGCCAACCATACTTATTGAAGTGACATGCTGTGTATGATTCACGGCCTCGCGTTGTTATTGTTACCTTAGGAAATAAGTTGTACAGGATACCAGAGGTACCACCGCCTACCACTATCTCTTTGGTTACTGCAAAACAATTCAATAAGCTCATTTCCCAAACCAGGAAATTTGTTTTCCTGATGATGCGCCCCCAGGGCAAGAAGAAGACTTTGGCCACGACCTCTAGAAAAGGCTTCTTTACATGACAACAACAAATGGACAAGGTTGTGGAGGAGTATGGGGACATTTTCATCTCACCCACAGGGGTGCCTCTGCACTGTCAGGTCAAGCACCCCATTGATCTGACCCCAGGTGTGCCACTACCCAACGAACCAATTTATCGACGCTCTGTTATGGAGAAAGATGAAATCAAGAGGCAAATTCAGGAGCTGCTGCAGAAAGGTCACATGCAACCAAGTTCATCGCCTTGTGGGAGTACAATCGTGTTAGTACAGAAGAAGGATGGGACTTGGAGACTCTGTATTGACTATCGGGTGCTGAACAAGATCATTGCCCAGAATAGGTACCCGATCCCATGAATTGATGACCTTCTAGACCAATTGAAAGGGGAAAAATATTTCAGCAAGATCGACTTGAAGTCTAGGTATCACCAGGTACCCATCGAACCCTCCGATGTGTGTGTTAGCCCCCCTATAAAATTATTGACAAGCAAGATGGGGGCTAGATAGTTTTGGAGACATTCAAGGAATGCCTTTCCCCTGGAAACCCATCCTCCTTGAAGTCTCTGAGTGCTATGCCTAATAAAAATCCTATTTTCTGATCCATTCCTCAAAGGCCTACTGTTCCCCCCTTGCACCCTTGCAATTATCCCTTTCTCCCCTCTTCCCTCCTTCTGTCAGAATACCTTTTTTCCCCTCTGTTTCCCCCTGTCAACCCCCTAAAATCCCCTCTGAAGTCCCTACACCCTTTGTTGTCCCAAAATCCCCCTCCATCTCCCTACCATTACCCCTTCTAGCCTTTAATTTCATTTAAAATGGCTTTAAAACCCACTTTCAGACTATATGATAGGCCTAGCCCTTTCACTGCTAGCCCCGCGCCCTTTTTCCCGTGTAACCCAGTGCCGTGACCTAAGCACCGTCCCCAAAGGCGCTTCCCATAAACCATGAAACTTTATAATAAGATTTTTATTATAAAATTCCCTGCTTTCATCTCCACCGTCCATTTAAAATATGATCCGACAGTGCGGAGTTCACCCGGTCAGTGGTCCCCACGCCTGTCCCCGCGCACTGTTCAAAACTGCATGTTTATTTCGCACCGCCTTTGGGCGGGTGGCGGTTTTCCCTCGTTGCCCAGCGATTCCACTAGCTGTCCGCCGCCTGTCCCCTGTACGACGGCAAAACCACTTTCTCCCTGTGCATTATCTTTCGACCAGAGTCACGCAGCGAAATGAATACAAGCTGTCAGATCTTGCGCGCCTCATCCGACGGCCAACGTTCGCCAGATTTGCACGCCGCTTAACCCATGTCATGTCCTGTCCACCGCCGTTGAAATCTCCGTTGCGATCAACGGTTCAAATCTGTTCGCCTTCTGTTGACCACCCCCCCGGGTCCGCTCACCACGTCATCTCCACGTGGATTCATCGTGCGCCAGACCACTCCATCGCATATATTGTTTCGGTTTCATGTTTTTTAAGGTTTTTCATTCGTTCTCTCTGCAGACCGCCATCTCCACTAGAGTGGATCTCCGTTGTTCCTCTGCATTTTCCTCCACCATGTCACCGTTTGCACAACCTTTTCTCCACCTCCACATCATCCGCCCCCTCATTCATGGTTTCCTTAACTTGTTTGTGTATTTTGCAGGGTTATTAAGAACTAATGGCCTCCATAGTGCATGTCTCTGTTACAAGGACATCGAGAGTAAAAAAAATATCATTTGCAGATGCGTAGTTTATAAAAGACGAACTGGGAAGGTGAAGATAAGACGGTCATTTAAGAGAACAGGGTTTAGACTCGGTAGCAAATCTCCCAGCGCCATTAAAACCTGAGCTAACCTGTCAGAAGCAGAAATGGAGTGGCAGAGTGTTGCAGTACAGAGCAAGGGAGATTAAGGCACCCTAATGAAGATCTAGAGCCTTAAACCAATAGTTTAAGAGGCAAAGCACCAGTTTGAAGACCCCGAGGATCGATCAGGAGGTCCTGTGCATAGTAAAGGTAACATCAGGGTTTATTCATCAGCAGAATGTTTTTCTCCATCAAGTACAGGGCGCCCATATAGTCTTTATTATGCACAATGTCCTTGAAGGAATTTCCACCCTAACAACAGTTCAAAACTGCCAGGGCATTTAGATGGCAGACTTCTCAGTAGTTTATTTTATTTTTATTCAAAAGCGCCAAGAGTACCACAACCGAAGCATGTCAAAATCATATCCGGAGAAGACCACTCTTTCACAAGGGAGGTGACAGAGATTAAATACACAGCAGATAAACAAAATGGGTCTCTGCCCTGCATTCATTTTTGTGTTTAATGTTACATTTAGAGTTCACCTACCCCCTCAGTCGAGCTTCTGATCATCCTCTGCTATAAAACACATAAAGAAATTGTTGTTGGTTGTTGATGAGATATCAGTGAAGCGCAAGCATTTTCCTCTTGAGACAAGTTCTCTATGTAATATTGTAATATAGATTGAGATTTGATGTATTCAGACTGAATTTTCAAGCTATGGGATATGATGTACCTGATTGGTGTTGTTTTTAACATGACAAGCATATTTCTTTGGATCCTGATCTAAAGCAGCTGGCGATGTTTTCCTTTCTCTGTATTTGTGATTGACTTGCTTTCATTTCATCATGTTTCTACTGGCTCGCATCATAAGTTTGGCATAAGATTTACCCTTGATAAATATTTAAACACATTGCTTCTCCCAACCTCAACCTTTTATGTTTTACGCTTATGTCGAATATTGATTTCAATTGATTTAACCGATTGGGTGATGTTATTGCACGCTCGATGTATGAATTAATGAAATATATGTTTAGATGTTCTTGTGAGGATCTAGTTGAATGTGTTGAGAACATTGGGAGTGGAACCTTGTCTACCTCTAGGATCTTTCCATACCAATTAGGCCTTTTCTAAGATCCTTGTCCTACTCTCGATTTTGTCCAGAAGGTGGAGTTAAGTGACCTCTTGCTTTGATCTGAGACGAAATTGGATGGTTCTCCTCCTTTCATTTTCAGTCCTTCAAGAAACACTTTCCTGGCCAAAATGTTATCTCTTGAAGCCTGTAGACGACTTCATGCTCATGTCTCAAGGTTTTCACTGTTATTTCTCAGAAACTCAAAATTCTGCTAAAAATTCCATGAGAAGACTGCTGCAATATCCTCCTCCTTTTCCCCTTTTTTCCTCTCAGAGACTAACCTTCATATTTTTCATCATTTTCCTTTGTTCTCCATTTTCCTCACCCTCTTTTCATATAAAATTGCCTTTGCAAAGTTCCAAACTTCTTTCGAACTCTGTCGAAACCCTCAGAAACCTTTGAAAATCACTAAAAATCTGTATAAAAAACCCATTTCTCTATTGAGGGTTTAAGCCCCTTGGCCTGAGTTTCCAAACCGCTTCCCCAATACGCCCTCATCATAAAAACCAAGCGCCAAACCCATGAAGCGCTAATCGCATCGGAACGATTCAAAGTGTGCATGTTTGAGAGCCATTTTAAATGCCGATTGCGATCAGCCCCTTTGCCATAAACCGAAGATCGTATTATCATTTCATCTACCCCATAAGCCCGCAATCGGGCGCTAAGCTTCTTTGAAAATCGTATCCGATGGACGTTTTTTCTTTGTAAAACTTGAAAACCCATTTTTCCAAAGTTTGTTTTAAAATGCCAAAATCACGTGTTTAAATAAAATGGGTTGATCAAAAAGACCGATGCGCAATCGCATCGGAGAAGTTACAAATGGGTTGATTGAAAGACCGGGCCCGAATGTTCCGATTGTAATTGGCCCTAGTTATATAAAGCCCCAGGCCCATGGTACTCCATACACCCAGTGGCCCCGCAATCGGGTGCCAGCCTATCATATATATTCCGCCCGATCCCACTCAAAACCTTGGTTTTTATTGAAATTCGTAGGTTTTCTCACAAAGTATAAGGGTCCCGCTGGTGCAAAAAATAAAAGGATCTGGACCGTTGATCTAGACCAGATCTAATGACCCGCGCACAATCACAATGTTTCAATCGCATCGCTGCGTTCCAATCGCATCCCCTTTGCTGCGACCTGCCGATTGCGATCCTCCGATTAAATCTGGGCCGTCCACATGTCCAGATCGGACGGTCCCAGATCACCCCCACTGTTGCTCATCGTGCGATCGACGGTTCTGTTTTATTCTTCCTCCCGCGTCATTTAAAATTCCTCTCAGTTAATCTCCACCGTTGGATGATGCCATCCGATGGTCCTGCTCTCTTCCTACGCCTCTGAAGTAGTAAAACCAAATACGCAGGATTTTATAACAAATTGTTTGTATTTTGCAGGTTTTCGAATGAATTCTTCCGCCATTTTTGAAGAAACCACAAAGGCCGAGGGTGACGATCCTCTGTCTTCTAAGTTCATAAATAATCATTTGAGGGGTGTTATATTTACGTTTTATCAGTGATTTCATTACCCATTGATGCCATTCAACCCCGCTACTGCCCTGCGCACCAGAAGACAAGCAGAAATCATCATTTATTAAAGAGTATTAGTGCCAAAGACAAAATTTATCAGAACCGGAGATTGAAGACCCAAAAACACAGATCTCAAGTAACTTAAAGTGTTTTAGGAAATGACGAAGATATCTGTCGAGCTGAGAAATTCCCCACCGCTATAAGAAGAGGCTAATTGAACCCTCTACAGCTCCAAAGACACCTGCAGTCTCGTTGAGATCAAAGACCGTCGAACAATTAATACTAATTTAGCTATCTTATCTCTAATTGTCGGCAGAACCATTCGAGAAGATTAAAGAACAGTTCAGAAGCAGATATTCAGATCATTTCATCTTGGGAAGTAGAAATAAAGTCACTCCAGCATGACACTGAGCTTCAAAGGATAGCATACTTCCCACTGATTTTAATCTTAAGTGTAACTACTTTAATGCAGGTTAACACCTGTATATTTCTTGATCGAGGCCCTCAAAGCACCGAAGAGTCATCTTCTGTATTAATCGATTGATCCAAACAGATCTTTTCATAGTTGACCACCGCCTCATTCTTCTATAAATACCTCTGTAGAAGATGAGCAAAATGTTGGTCTCGGGACATCTGAACGCATGTAATAGTCATTCTGAAGCCATTGATGCCTTGTTCTGTAATTGAAAGATACATAAGCTGATATGAGAAGTTCAAAGCTGTAGAGACCCACTAGGCTTGCTGATTGTAACTGGTTTGAACATCAATACAAGCTGTTGATTCATGGAATTCTGAAATTATGTCAATGGTGATGTGTTCCTTACTGTCAATTGTCGTTTTACTTAATGTTTTCACTCTGTTCACTTTCTCTGATAAAGAGCAGCAAACATAGAGTTAGGATATACTCTCCACGGTACCCTACTCTTACTGAAAGCTTTATCTTCTATGTTTTCTTCATTTGAATGTCCTCTTTGAAGAGTATATTAATGCAGGTTAGTTTAAAAGTACTTCCCTGATCTAGATAGCTCTTTGAGATGAATGTTTTCTATGTTATCCTTGGATTTTATCAATGCAGCGTAGTTTAAAAGTACTTAGCTGATCTAGATTGCTCTTTGTGATTATCATCTGTGTTCCCTTATCGAATATGCTGAAGCAGGCTGGTTTAAAAGCACTTACCTGATCTTAAGCTATTTGGACTGTTTTTAAATGTTTCTGATGGAAAGTACTTCAATGCAGGCTAGTTTAAAAGCACTTACCTGATCAAAAAAAATACTTTTATGTTTCTCCTTAAGTACATGTTGAA